>VXBU01018632.1:135627-196446 GCA_013400315.1 Bombycilla garrulus | reverse complement strand
ATCCAGTAGAAGGCAGATGCATGCTCTGTCCAAATGGCCGGATTATATCCAGGTGGGAATGCTTGGCTCCTCCCCCTGGGCTGATGTCATTCTGTGAGTCATGTGATGGGTCCTCACAATGGGCTGATGTCCTTCTGTGCATCATGTGGTGGGTCCTTAATGGCCCATTGAACAGGAAATGGCTCCCGGAAGGAGTTTTCTATAACTCATGGGGCAAGGCTTTAATGGCCCATGAACAGGGAATCGTCCGGGGGAGGAAGTAAAGAAAACACAGCCTCTCCTAATTTTAACAGTTTATAAAGATGGAGATATAATACATACCTTCTGAAATATTTTTACATTGTAACCTAAGACACTGGGCAAGGCAGGTGCTGGAGAAAACCTGTGCCTTGAGGCACTTTCATTAACCCTTTCATTTTGCTGACGGTACCTATAACAGAGCTGGCTGTCACAGGGAGGATTCCCTTGGGTGTGTGCTGGAAGGCTGGGTGCTGGCTTTGTTCTTGCAGCCGGCTGCAGCACTGTCAGCTTGGGAGGGGGATGCTGCAAACCAGGGCAGATGTCCTGCTCCAAGCATTGAGGCAAACTGGACTTAGCAGAAAGCCTTTAGTTCTGGTGGTCCTTCTCAGCTGCTCATACCTTCATGTGGCTGCTGCTAGTCCTGGAGGGCTCAGGGGCAGATGGGAAGGGCTGCATACAGGCAGGGAGGGTTTTGTAGCATGCCTGGAATAGCCAATCCCGGTGGTCAGGCTGCTGTATGACAGGCGCTGCTGTCTGGGGCAGGGGGCCAGCCAGAAGGCAGGTTGCATAAGGAAGGCATACAGGGGTGAGCCAGGGAGTGGAGGGCTGCTGGGTTAGTTCCAGCTGTGAAGGTCTCTCTTCTTCATTCCCCACCCCCTGATTTGTTTTTTTGCATTCTTCCTCACAGAGTCTCCTTTTGGTTTAGGGTATGATTCATTTGCTCATTTGTGTATCTGTTTCTTTGCCCAGTGTGTGAGGCATGTGGTGGGAGCTGCCCTCCACCCTGGCTGGCTCGCGTAAATTTTGTGGGTTGTGCCTTTGCTTTGTTGCTGACTAGCTGAGCAGTGAAGCCCTAGCTACAGGAAAGGCTTGTCCAGCCCACGTCCTAAATGCTCCCCCTCCCTGACAGTGGTGTTTTGGCTGAGCTCATTAAGTGCTCAAATGGGAGATTGGCATTTCTGGGCTCTCCTGCAATCCATGGGTGTCTCCTGCAAGCTTGTGAGACCCACACTGCCACAAGTCTTTGGTCTAATGGACCAGGCTATGCCTGGTCTGCCTCTATCTCCTTCCTTGGTGGTGCCTTTGGCTGCTCCAGCTACTACTGAATTAATACAACAAATATCAAATGTGTTTGAGTCATCTGTAATATAGAAAATGTCATCCAGAAGTCTGTCATAGGAGCCTTAACCATGAATTACCTTTCCATTATTTGCTGACTCCATTCTTTAAAGCTAATAAAGCATCTCCCTGCTGCCTTGAAACTTTGAAAACATTAATCAAACCTGATTCACCAATACCACTGGCACTTTCACTGATGCTCACTTTGGTATCAGGATGCTGTGCATTCCTCTTGTTTTGGATGCTGGGTTTGGAAGAGGCAAACCAGGAGAGCTGTATTTAATGCATTTGTGCCCATGCCTGTCTTTGCAGGCAGCATGGTGTGAACACATAGGTGAGTTTGCCTAACTCCTTTATAGGAGTCTGTCTGAGAAACAGACTTAATCCCTGCTTTGTAAGTGGTTGGGTTTTTTTCCTCCTTTAAGTCATCCTCTAACAGGATTTGAAATCATCAAATTGAAGAGTAAGAAACCAATGCAGAACAGTGTATGCAGGAACTGAGATCTGACTGAGGCCAACAGGTGTGTGAAGAGCTACCCCTGCTCTTGCTGAGATGATTTCCTAAAGGGAGAGAAAGCTGCTGTTTTTCAGTAGCACAGTTCAGAGCATGTAGCTGGAGGTGAGCAGTTGGTGTCAGACAGGCTGATTTCCTGCTGGTGTGACTTGGAACACATCACGTCTTGGCCAGGTAGGCAGAACAGCTATGTGTGACACAACTGCCACAAGAAATTCTGCTTGGCTAGGTGAAGAGTGTGTGGAGGTTTGGCTTTAACAAAGCATCACCGGCATCACTGTGTTTTAGCAGTGCCCCTTCCTTCCCAGATTACTGAAGCACTGAGAGATGGGAAGTGCCAATGGAATACGTAAACTCTGCTTTGTGAGTTATTTGGCTTGCAGGGACCCTGATCCCTTTGTGCCCTTGGTGAGTCCCCTAGAGCCAACCAGCAATGTCTTGACGTAGTAAAGGAAGACATCTCTCAGCATTTTCCAATTGATACCTTGGATTAGAGTATCTAAGCTTAGATGTGCTTTACTACTTGATCATATTAACTTCAGGTAGCAAATGTGCCCGTGTGGAGTTCTAGGATCTTGTAGAAGTTATGCAGATCTGCAAAATTTTAACATGCCCGCCTGCTTTTGCTTGCTCCATTTGGAGTAGGCATATCTGTAATTTATTTGAATTGAGCAGGACAGTATTTCAGCTATAGAAGCATAGTGTCTGACGGTATATGTGTGTCCTTGTGAGGTTCTGGGTAGAACCTGTTGTGTAAAATAAGCTGCCATCCTCCTACCTGGCTAAGCAAGACCTGCTTGCTCCAGCAATTCTATAGATCTTACTCTCCAGTATCTTAAGAGCTTAATTCTCTGTGTGAATGCGGGGAAGAGGATTTCAAGATTCTTGAGAACAAGAACAATGAAAATACTGGCTCTGCAATTGTTTCCTGGCTGCTTAAACCTTACTCAAATGGATCTATGGCCGGAACAGCTGATAAAAGGTCAGCTTAGTGGGAAATCTGAATGAAGGACTATTAGGTTTCTTTGCAGGTTACTCAGGTTATGTTTCTGTCATGACAGAAACTGGGGTGCCTGGCCTGTGCCTCCTCTTTTGATTTCACCTTGCCTGGGGGCTTCCTTGATAATGCCACCAAGATTAGATCACTTTCAGGGGGTTGTCTCATTAAGCTTTGGAAAGCAAAGAAGCATCTTCCTGAGGCTCCTACTGCTGCCCTTGACGAGAGTCCAAATCTTGAGGTATCAGTGGACAGTACTTCTGCCCTGCTTTCTCCCCTAGCTAGCTCCTAGGCCAATACAGAGCCCTGCCTTTGGCATGCAAGTGCAGCAACAAGTTTGTCCATGGGCTGTTCTTTTCTTCCTGAGAAACTGCTGGCACAGCTGGTGTGCTGCAGACATTTGTACCTTCCTGAAGCAGCTGTCTCCCAAAATTGCTGTGCAGGGCTCTTGGCTCTGGCCTCTCCTTCACAGACACCTCTGTAGCTATGTGCAGAATGTTGGTTTGTCTGGGCAAGTGTGTGTACATGGGTGTCTCCCTCCAGGTCTTCTTTGAGTGGCTTGCGGTTTATTTTGGGACTGATGTGGGTGTAAAGTGTCAGCTTGGAGCACAACACTCCATGTGGACATTGAAAGCACTGGGCTAGGAAGCTGCTTGCTGTCCTGAAATGCTGAAATAACTTGGATGAGGTGAAACTGTCCAGTGGCCAAACGGAAACCAGTTTGTTCCTTCCTTATAGCCGTTGGTTGATTGAGGTTTTCAGACCTCAGAGGAGAGTGCTCCTGGCATCAAACACTTTCTCTAGGAACAGTTTTTCACAGCTCTTAACCTGGACGTAGGATATCTGTGTACTACAGTCTTACCGCCCCAGCTCCCGTCTTGTACTTGGAGTCCCCAATAACTGTGGATGCATCCTGTTATTATTCTGTACTTCTGTGGGGTTTAATTAAAATACTGGTCTTTAATTTTTAATTTTTCCTTCCTGTTGATTCTACTGTCTCTGTGTGAACAAGGTCTTGGTGCAATTACTGTGCTCCCTGTGGAGAAACAGACATTTAGTTCAGAGGCAGACTTTTTCTTGGAGGGTGTTTATTTTCCTGATCTTCCTACTCAGAGGGATGCAAAAGCAGAACATCTAGTGAGTAAGGAATGCAACACTTGTTGTTGTTCTGGACATGTTTGCTGCATCTCAGTTACCAAAATATTATGTTCTTTGCAGTGAGCTTCCTCCCTAAGCAGTGGGCTTGTGAATGAAGCATGAATTGTGTTAGCAAGGCGAATTGAAACCATTTGGTCAGGTCCAGGTTTCTTTTTAAAACACTGTTCTTGCAGCAGTGATGTAAAAAGATGGAGTTTTATTGTAGCATTAAGCTGTCTCATAATTTGTTAACCTGAAACCAGGACCAGGCAAGTACCTTGTACCTGCTTGCCCTGGGGACACATGAGTGACTTGGGGGGACAGAGGCTCCTGCTGCTGTTTGGGACCCAGCTGAGCTCCTGGCAGGAAGATAAACTATGAACCTTCAATAAAGGCTGGAAATATTGTCTCTCAGATTTCCGTTGTCCTTATTTAAGTCTGCTTCAGCTAACGTAGAGCTTTTGCTAACTGAACTCCCCTTGTGCAACTGTAGGTCACTGCTGAAACATGTATTTCTCTGCACCTCCTGAATTGCAGTACCAGGCTTTCAAAATACTTCAGGCTCTTTCAGCTGCAGACCTGAGGGCTTCCTTAGTTCCCCTTTTGTATGCTAGGTTATTTTCTCTGTCTTCACAGAGATCGTATCTATATGTATTAGATGCTTCCAAATGTAGCCTTGTTCTTTTTCCACGCCTTTCCAGCTCCACCTGTGTCCATTCTGTTTTACTTACCAGTGTTTAACCTAGCAGACTTGTTGATAGAAGTGGCTTGAGAGACTGATCCATGTTTTGACCCCTGAGACTTGATGGATGTACAGTAAAACCTTGACAAAGGTTTTACTTATCAGAGGCAGTTGTGGCACACAAATCCTTGCTGTAACTGTGTACATGAGTAATTCAAGATCCTCGTGCTGGTGGCAGGGGCACACTTGGCATGTGCCTTTTCGTCATGCTTTGGGTAAGGTATGGCCCCTTTCTGCCACATGTTCTGAAGCTTGCTTTCATTTGTAAGCTACCAGCTTAGACTGAAATAGGGTGTTGAGGGTATGAGTGATTTGATGAGATTTAAACTGATTTCTGTCCATCCCACACACACCCCGCCCCCCACCGATGGAGAGGATAAACATTTCATTGTTTTTTGTGTGAAGTGCCTTTTAGTATCAGCAGCCCAGCAATGAGGGATAAAGAAAGCAGATGTGTCCCATGTCTTTTAAAACTGCTTTTGTTTTTCTGATCACTGTAAAGGAGGCTTTTAGTTGGTTTTTTGTTTTGTTTTGGGGTGGTTTTTTTTTTTTTGTTTTTTTTTTTGGTTTGTTTTTTTTTTCTCCAAGCAGCAAGTGCTCTACAGGGTTTGATCAAAGCTCATAAATGATGAATTAAAGAAATGCCCGGCAGAGAACAGAATGCCCTCCTTGTGCTCTGCTCTGTGTGCTGAGAATACCATTGTTTCTTCCTGTACCTTTTCCATCCTCCAGCTCGGGGCTGGAGAGAAAAGACCTTTGTTCCTTGCCTGTCAGCTGAGACAATGCTAGTGTGTTGTCCTACCTCTGCTCTCAGCACCTGACTGGACAGAGCTCTGTGGGTTTTGGCAAGCTAAGCACAATTGTCCTCCAGCTACAGCATTACAAGTAAAACAAATGGTTTCACACAGCCTCCTTCCTCCAGATTCTACCCCTGCTGCTTCACAGCAGCAGCCACATGTGAATGTCTGTGCCTACTATTTTATTTCAGATGCAGAGGAGAAGCCAATACTCTCTTGTGCTCCAGGCTGAGAGATGCAGCTTCACCTGACTCCCAGTGCACACAGCTGCTGGCAGGGGGACAGAAGGGGACAGAGGCCCAGCCAGTCCTGGTTGTTCCACCTTCTTTGTAATTTCTGCAGCATCTCCAGTTGTGCTGCCCTGTGATGCAAAGCTCTGCAAATGAAGAAAGCTTGTAATTCTCTTTCTATTGGTTTTTGGGGGTTTTAGCCAGAGCAAGAGCTTTGCAAATGAGATGGGGGAACAGATGTCATGGGTTGGGGTGGAGAAGAAGCTGCAAGGATATGTTTGGAGAGGTGCTGGAGTGCAGACCATAAGACTGGCTCTTCCCTGTTGCTGGCCCTGTGTGAGATCAGAGTTCAGGCAGAGCCACGGGTGTTTCAGAGTGAGACCAGCAGTGCTTGCTTCAACATCTGCCCCCACTCCTGTTGGGAAAAGCCTTCAGCTGCATCTCTCCTGCTGTTTTGCACACAAGCTGGTCCTGTCTGCCTTCAGGCATTGCAGCAAAGTTGTGGAAAAGGTGGTGGAGGTGCAAGTCACCCTTGCAGTGCTGCATTGCCAGGCACCTGGCACCAGTGTGAAGTACTGTAGTTCAAATGCAGGCTCCAGTCAGTGGTACTTGTGCCAAAATCCAGCATCAGCTCCTCTTTCATTCCCATCTACTTCTGGACTTCACCTCTCCATGAGCAGCCCTGATGTTACACTTGATCTGGGAGAAAGAGCTCAGCAGTGGGTTTGAGAAGAGCAGTGCTGTTGTCTGCTAACATTCCATGCCAGAGGCCAGAGATGCCCATGCCATGCAGTAAGGACCTGACAAAAAGGCAGTGCTGGCTCCTGGCCGGCATGACAGATGATGTCTAGTCACTACAGCCTGCCCAGCAACTTTCTCTGGCCTCTGCTATCCTCAAACTGAGCTGTCTTGGCTTCGGGAATATCTTTGCCTGAAGTTTGTTTATGGGTATGCCTTCTGAATTCCCCCAGCTGGTAGTAATCTCTGTGAAAGAGTGACAGCACCAATGCCATGGTCCCATTACCCAGAGCCTGAACTCTTCTGTGGAGGCAGAATTTCCTCTGCTCCCAAGCTCCCTGTGCTGGAAGGAAGAAGTGCCTACAGCTTTAACCAGAACAATGTAGCATTACCTGGGTGAAGAATGTGATTTACTTGCATATGTGTGGCATGTGAACACCAGGGCCAGAGGGCACCACCTGAGTCCTCTCCTTTCTCTTTCCCTATCCACCCGCCCTTTTTTATTAGAGACACCTGAGCTACTTGCTAGCACTTTTGTTTGGGGGTGAGGAGAAGAATGTGTGGGTAGACAAGAGGAGGTGGGAGTGAGATCTTTGGGAGCTAGGAGTCTGAAGCTAAAGAAGCCTACAATCTAGGAAAGCCTTGTAGACAAGCTTAAAAATAGATTGACCCTATGCTTTCATATTGCTGGAATTTAATTCCTCTGACCCTGAAGCTTTTGGTCTGACTCAAAGCAAGGGTTCCCAGCCTGTGGTCAGTGGAGGCCAGTGCTGTTTGGGGCTCATGTGGCCATGGGTCTGTATCAGAGACAGATGTACCTCCTGTCTACCTCCTTGTATTTATAAAAGGTTGGAGAAATTCAGTCTTGAGAAGCCGGGGAAGCCTCATATATTTCTGCTGTCTTTGTTTGTATCAGCATGTGGCTTGTGTCTGGAGCCTGTTTACCCTCAAACTGGGATACTGCTGTGTGTAAAAGCTGATCAGAGCTTTTCCTTTTGGGGGTGTGATTGTAACTGTTTCTCTTCTGTTCCTGTTTGCAGGTTGTGCAGCTTGACGTTAAAGAAACTGGTAGTCTTGAAGGAATTGGATAAGGAGCTTATTTCTGGGGTCATTGCTGTCAAAATGCAGGTAATTGCTGCTCAATTCTAAGAATTGTGTTGTTTGACTAAAAATACTAGCAGTTGCCCAAATTGAGCTTTACCTCCACTCACATAAGGGTCCGTTGTGTCCACAGATTTCTTTCCCAAGTCCATCAAGGTGTTCTGGATGTACATAGACTCTTTTCTGTTTTTTCTCCCATGTTCCTACCTCATTTCACTGTTGTAAGCGAAGAATATTGTTCAGTATTGTTCAATTGCTCAGCATTGGCTTATCTGCATGTAAAAATGCTCTTCACTGATCACATGTCACCTTTTCTTCCTGAGTTGGATCTAAATCCAAGCCTAGTTTTCTATTTAACAGTCTGGGCCTGAACGTCTTGGTAACTGGGTCTTGGTTTGGGGGAGTCTGGGCCTTCCACTGCTGGTGGGGAGCTCTGCTATCGAGTCTGTGGCCAATCTTGTCAGTGGATTTGTAGGGTGCCTGTACAGACTAATTGCTTTTCCTAAAATACAGTTGTCATCCTAGGTAAATAACCTACTTTACAGCAGATGCTTGTGCCATTTAATTAGGTGCCTCCATGTAGGTCATGCTGCCTGGAGGCGGGCTGGGAAGGTAGGGGACTCAGTTCTACCATGCGTCACAGCATTGGTTCAGTTCATGTGCTCCCATCACTGCAAATGCTAAAGTGCTTAACGAGGAAAAGCCAGCAGACCTCTAAGTAGAACATTAACTGTGCTGAAAAGCTAGGCAGACCCCTGCAGAGAGCTGGTTGTGTCAAAGCACACAAAGTCTAGTTTGGAAGGTGAAATCAGGAAGGAAAAACAGATAGCTAAGGATTTAATTGGCATCTCTAATCTCTGAATCATCCAGCTGGGATAAAAATTTGTCCCTCTAAGTTGGAGGGGGTTCATGCCCCCGCACCAGAGAGCAGAAAGGCAGGGAATTGCTCCACACACCTAGATTTGTGGGAACCTCGGAAGAAGCACTGCTGTGGGTTGCCAGGCTGTCAGATACTGCTTATCAAGGCTGAAAGCTTTCCATATATTTGTACTCATAGATGGTGAATGCATCACGGTAAGCACCTGAGGCTTGTCAGTGAATGATCTATGCCCAGAGAGTGACAGACTTGGGTTGAAGAATTCAGAAGCTTTTATTAAAGCAAAACCTTATTTTCCTGTCCAGATTACTGTTGCTTACACTTTCTATTAGGTGAAAGCTTGCCTCAGACCCACAGATCCAAAGGAAATTTTAGCACATGGGGGTTTCACATCCCATTTTGTGTATGTGTTGTGATATGCGTTGCTGCAGTGTTCAGACAATTGAACCAGAGCAGTCCTCTCCACACCAGGCCCTGTGAGCTTGCAGGTTATGATGCTGACAAGCTTTTTCACAGATGCTTTATTTGCCAGCACTCATGTTTCTGACATGGCTATTGTTTGAGGCTGGTGGTACTGGATCATCAAATATGTGATCTCTGTCAAATGACTGCCTTTGTGTGGGGAATTGCACATGACTTGTCAGACAGCAGAGCCCTTCCAAAGGGCATGACTGAAGTCAGACCTAATGAGAGCATTTTACCTGCATTTCCCACGTCTCCTTGCAGCTTCCAGAGCAGAGATGTTCAAAGAGCTGTCAGCTGTATTTCCCTAGCTGTTGCTCTGTTTATTTGATGCAGTCTTTTAAAAGCAACTATATTTGGTCTTTCATTAGATTTTGGTTGCGTAACCAGTAAAGCAAGATTGCTGCTATTAGGAGCTTTGCACAAATGGAGCAGCTGCTGCTGTTGCCAGTAGCCAGGCTGGCTGTGCTTCACTTGCACATGTGCTGCTTGTCCATAGGGCAGCCCTTGGGTGCCTGGCTCTGCTCTGTTGTCTGGTATCAGATCTGCTGGAGCTCAGGCACCTCGTCTTTCCAGAGAAGAGCTGGTGCTGTGCAGAGCTGAGGCACCGCTGCAGGTCAGAGCCTTTGCTCTGGCTGCGTGAGCCGTGTGTTTGGGGAGCAGGGGATGTAAATGAGGCTCTGCTGCTGTCTCATCTCGTGATGCTCTTTGAGGCTGATAGGGGAAGACCACATCTCCCTTTGGATGTAGCTTAGAGGTGTTTACTCCCCCAGTCTGTCTCTGATTTCCTAGATGGTGCTTTTTCGAGAGCTACAGTTCTGTGCTTCTGGGAGATCAGCCTGTCTGGACAAAGCCAGATCTGCAGCCTCAGCAGAACATTGAGCCAGAGACCTCTGAAACTTGCCACTGTGTTTGAACAATGCAGAAGGGTTTGCTAGGCAGCAGTCTGTAATGTTTTCCTGCTAGTTTTCCTTCAGACATTCATTCCTTGAAATGAAATGCTCACATAGTAAATAGCCTGGTAACTCTGTTAGCATAAGGCAGCCCACACACAGGGTTGATTTGGAGTTGCCCTGTGATACGTTAAATCTCCAGACTATGCTGAGATGCTTAGTGAATTTTTTCTTTAATATCCCCATCTACTGGCAATTGTTTAAATAGGTTAAATTCCCCATTTTCCCTAGGGAGGGGTGTGTGCACAAAAAGAAAAGCCCAGTCTGTTATGACTAATGCTGGAGGTTTAAGCATGATGCTGCAGCCTCCAGACCCAGAAGACAAAGAGCCTTGTACCTATTGACTTAAGTGAAAATAGGAGACTTCAACTCCAAGGGTGGGGGTTGACTCATAGCTTTTCAAGGCCAAGGTTAGGCTGAACAAAAGCTGCATTGTTGCAGTTAGGGACAGTAAATATGCCCAAATCTTTATTAGTCAAAGATCTCCCTTTCATCTCATTAATATTTCACAGAAGTACAAGGTCAGACCCATCGGTTTACTTCTCTGTGGTAGTCCCTGACAACGGTTCCTGGTGTGCAGTAAAGAGGGCTGGGATGGGATGTGAGGGGTGAGAATTCACCCCGTGCTGGACTTTGTTTCTGTGCAGGGCTCCAAGCGTATCCTACGGTCTCATGAGATCATGTTGCCCCCGAGTGGACATGTGGAGACGGAGCTTGCGCTGACCTTCTCTCTGCAGGTAGGCTGGAACGTGGCTGCTGCCTGCCTTTGCACAGCTTCTCCCTCATGGTTATTTGCAGGGAGCAGGGATGTGTGGTGGTTCTTGAGGGGAAGATCCTCGTGAGCAACAGCACAGCTTGTCTGAATTGCTTCTCAGCGCTCAGGGTCTGGAGCAGATTGCTGGTTTACAGCGTTGCTTCCACAATGCATCCTGCAACTTGAAGTCTTCGCGATCTGTCCTTTTCAAGTTGCAGCTGTGGCAAGAGCTGAAGCAGAGCGAGTTGACTCTTTTTTGCCTTTTGTTGCCTTCTTTATGAACAGGCAGTGGAGGATGGCAGCCATGGGGGTGGTGTGGAGTGTCAGGCTGACAGAAGGCAGTAGTAGGAATGAGTCAGGTGAGGCTCTGATTTGGAGTTGCTGAGAGAGGCACCATTAGGTGAAGCAGGAGCAGTGTGCTTATAGTTACTCCTGGCTCTAGAGTCACAGGAATAGCCATGAATTGGAACAACTGTGTTTTTTGATTTCTCTTTTCTTCAAAGCCTGCTGCCCTGGTGCTACCTCCTGGGCAGGGAAATAAGGTAAATAAGGGCCGGCTTGCTGAAAGTGAGGGAGAGGATCCTGCACGCATAGAGCAGAGCCAAACAGATCTCAGGAACATTCATATCTAGATTGTCTTTGTTTTGTGACTGTTGGTTAGATCTTGACTTCAGGACTTTGATCTGGTAAGGAGAAAGGCTCAGGTGAGCCTGGTTGTTACTCAAACCAGTGCAGAGCTGAAGCAGGTAAGGTTTCATTGCAGACAGATAATAAACCCTGCAGCTGCCCAAGCAGATGGCTGGGTTAACTGCAGCATTGCATCCCCTCTTTTGTGAACAGGAGTAACCAAGCTGCATGCCAGGAATATCTACACCTGGATCCTGTGGCTGCAGGTTTCCCGTGGTTGGGAGCAAAGTTGTAAGACAAGCCAGGTCTCCCTCTGCCAGTCCTGTGTCAGCAAGGAGCAACTCTGCAGCTCTTTTTGTAGTTAATGTGGATTATGATGTTTTGGGTTTTTCTCTGGGGCTCAGAGCAATGCTGCAGCAGGATGCAGAGCACTGCCTTTCACTTTGTTTCCCCTGACAGGGCTGGGAATTGAGCCAGAACAGGGGAGAGGAGTGTCTGTGACACTGAGCCTTTAGCAGAGGTGAGTGAGCTTAAAGCAGAGCTGTGCTGCTCGTCTCTGACTGTAAGAAGGGTTGGTGGTCTTGGATGCAGTAAGGTAAGGCCTAGGAAGTGTTCTTGAAACGACACAGCTGGATTTTTATGGCAACTTTTACTGCTGCTTAATTGGACAATGGTGAAAGCTGCTTCTAGCTAACAACTGTAGCTTAATTCAGCTACGATCTGAATTTAGTGCCTGGGATGTATATGAGAGTGGTGATGGGCTGCAAAGTAAAAGCATGTGGGTGTCACAGAGCAAGGTTTTGTTGTCTTGCAGCAGTCAGTATCTCCCCATGGCACTGTCAGCTCTCTTCAGTGTATGGCTGGCTTTGTGCTACCTGCCTGGGTGGGCAACCCCTTGTACCTTCAGTCACTGCCTGCTCAGTTCCTTCTCCTGGGTGACATCCTTGTCCTTTGCACGGAGTGATCCCTAGTCAGGCCTGAGCTGGGGGAATTCTGCTGGTCGGTACAACAGCGAGCAGCCCCTCGTGTCTGGCAGGCCTCTGCTCGCACTGAAGGGAGGAATTTTCTGCTGCTCTATTGCACTGCTGAGTGAGACTGGAGTTGGTGCTGTGTCCAGTCCTGCTTCCCCTCCTAGCTGGGGCTAAACCAGCAGCAGCCCTTCCGGCAGGTGAGCTACCATGACCCTTCCTGCAGGAATGTCTGCTTCTCTTGCCCCACACTTCTGTGGGTTTCACAGAACCCAGGGAAATTCCCCAGATATTCCAAGCACAACATCACAGCTCTCTGGCATTAATTAAGAGTTCTGCACTTAATTCCTATCTTTAATCTAATAAACCCTTCCAGATGGGAGAGATTACATCATTGGGACTTGAGAAAAAGTCTTGCCCTGACTCTCACTGTTCTGGTATGTGTGTTTTCTCACCCCTCAGAGATGCCGTGAGGTGTTTGGTGCTCTGTCTAAAAGCTTTCAAATATTTTGAGTGAAACTGTTCCTATTCAATCTCTGTCATGCACTGACAATCACTGAAAAGTTTGTGTTCCAGCAATTCTGTAGTTGATACATCATGGCTGATGTTAAAAAGGCTAGACTGTGCTATGCAAATAACTCATCTTTTCTTCTGGAGAGCCTTGCATTTAATGGAGGAGCTGAGTGGCCTGAGTCTCTGTTCCTTTCTTTTACCACCTCTGTGAATGCTTATCAGAGGTGGCCAGGCAGTACACCTGAGAAAAACAGAAACATGTACTTGTATGGACTTGAGCTGTTCAGTTTAATCCCAGAAAACTGGACACGTTCAAATTGAACTGGCCTGGGACCAAGGGTGAATTGGGACTTCAGTTCTAGGTTGTACTTAAGCAGCCTTGGTCTGGGTCAAATGCTTTGAACTGAAAGCAAGGAGTCACTCGTCCCTGCTGTCCTTCCAACATGTAGAAAGGCCCCAGAAGCAAGGAAGTGGTAAACCTGAAAGTAAAAGGTGCCTCTGGCTTTATGAGCCCCTCCTGCCCCTTGTCTCTAATAACTTTCTTCTGGCCTTCTTTAGGACTGTTGCACATCTGTAGAGTCACAGGCTCTGTGTTTCGAGGTTGTCTTTTAGTTATGTGGACTGTTCTCTCTTCTGCAATACCTCTGTCTCAGGCAATGAGCAGTAGATCTTGCCCTTGCAGGGCAGTCAACTCTTTAGTATTCTTGTTTGGGTGGCCACTGCTCCCAGCTCCCTGCAGAGCAGTTAGGCTTGCTCTGGACTGCAGATTAATATCTCAGGGGTTTCTGGTGGTGTTTGCCATTTGATTTTATCAAATGCTTTGATGGGGAGGAAGTTAATTTTCATCATGTCCCAATGAAAAAAAACAAAGTAGTTCTTCCCTGCAAGAGAAGCATCCTTCACTTGGGAATGTCTTCTTTGAGATCCCAGCAATTAGATTCTGCTGTCTACTGGTTATTTAGTACTATTTATATGTTGTATATTTGAAGCATGTGTTGCAATCTCCTCTCTTCTTGGGATGAGAGCTGGTCAGGTTGCTGCTTTATCTTTACTTGAAGACTTTTCTTCCTTTGCACAGCTTCTCCCTCATGGTTATGGTTAGCCTTACTCATTCTGCAGTAGTCTCTGAGGTGTATGAACAAATTTATTTTCTTGTATGGAACATGTCTTGGGAGGATTTATGTCTTTGCAACATAACCTGGCAGTAGGACAGTTTTGTTGGTTTTTTTTTCTTGACTTAATTACTTAAAATACAACCAATTGAGAAGTGTCCTTGTGCTGGAGGGAAGGCAGTATCCTGCCAAGAGCTGGGGGGTCTGTGGCTGTCCCTGCCGCTGCCTACTGTTTGTGCAGGGCAGCCCATGTCCCCGGCAGCACCTTGGGCTCCAGTTCTGTGCATCCTCTGTTTAGCTGTTGTGGAAAGTGTCTCCTGGAGGCTGCTCATCTCCCTGTGACCAGCCCTTCCTAAACTGAGCAGCTGCTCTGCATGCCTGGGTTGTGTTTTTGGAGCACCTGTCTGAGCTGTTTGGGCAGAGCTGAAGTCTTCTGTGGGTTAATGAAGAATTGCTCACTGCTGTGAGGGAGCTGTAGGCACTTAAGAAAGCCCTGGGGTTGTTCGTTAGGAAAGGAGGTTATCCATGAAGCTTGGGAGATAGTGCCAAGAAACAAAATGAACTTTTTCACTGTGTTTCCCACCTCAGTACCCTCACTTCTTGAAGAGAGAAGGCAACAAGCTTCAGATCATGCTGCAGCGGCGGAAGCGGTACAAGAACCGAACCATTTTAGGCTACAAGACCCTGGCTGTGGGATGCATCAACATGGCTGAGGTGAGCTGCTCTTCGCATGGTCTGTTGATACATGTGGACATTTTCCCTTCTCTCTAAACCCATTGTTGTCACTTTCCTCATTGAGAAGTACCTAGCAGAATTTCAAATAGCTGTCTTAATAGTTGTAATCAGTATTCACAGGGCAATATTTTAACCAGGTTTTATTACTAATTAATAATATTTTCTGCCTCATATCTTTATAGCTAAAGCTTTCACGAGGAAAGCTTATGACCTTTTGAGGGGTTTGCTATTGTTTTGTGGCTTTATTAGAGTTAGGGTGTCCAGATCAAAAGTGCAGAATGAGACAGGAGTTGCTTGGGCAAGCCTTCCAACCCTGAGAAGTGGTGAAGTTAAAGCAAGATTTGCTGTGCTTCTCAGTGCCGCGGTATGAGAGTTCGGGATTAAGTAATTTCTCTCATTTTTGCTTGAAAAACCCTTGGCCATTGTTATTTCATGGCTGTTGGTAATTTATGTGGAGCCTCTATTCATGAGAAGTAATGGTAAAATTAATGCTGGAGTCAAGTATGGATAAATTATTCACAAAAGCTTTCTGAATGGCATAGCTCAATGCTTTGTTATTTCATGCCCTGTTTAATCTCTGCTGTTTCAGTATCTGAGTGTTTAGAAATGGGCTTAGCAGTAGCAAGTTCAGTTTAACACCAGTATTTTTCAGCGGACTGCATTCTGTCAACAAATGGCTTTTATCCAAAATAAGCTAGTGTTATGCTGTGGTGAGTTATTACTGTATTAAATAATTCACTCTAAATACTGCTTCTCTTGTGCAAGTGCAGCTTCCTTCAGTCTTGCAGTGAATGGTGAGCTCCATATTTGAATTGGCTGAATGTGTGGTGTTGCAGCTAACATTTTTCCTGTACTGTTTGTTGAACAACTAGAAAGTAAATATTGCTGTAAGGCAGAAAACATGTGGACCCATTGATGAGAGTCATCAGTGGAACTTATAAGTTTTGGGCATTTGCTGCTGCTACATGTGGTTTTTCTTATGTCTGTTTGTAATGTCAGCTGACTGGGGTTAGAAGGTCAAAAATGTTCAAAGGTTCACCATGTTAGGAAATAGTTGCTCTCCAGCTCACCTGGAATATTTATGAAATTGAAGTCTTCAGGAAAACAGATTTTACAAGCCCCCCTTCCCCTTTGGAGTTTATACGATGATGATCCCTAAACTCTGCTGACTAATTTCTTAAAAAAATATTAAAAGTTCTCATAGCTGTTGAAACAAAGCAGTGAATTGGAGTTGAGAGTGAGCACTTTCAGAGCAGGGGGACATATGTTCCTCATCAGCTCAGGTCTGTTTAGGTCCATGTGAGGAGCTGACAGAGCAGCCTGGTGTGTGTTGGAAAGCTGATGTGCAGGTGAGGGGATGTGCCCACTCACTCTGGTGGGGCAAGAGAAGAACACAAGATTCTGGGGAGAAACCTCCAAGCTATGAGTGGCAAAGGAAGGAGAAACCTGCACCAAGATGTTCCTCTGCCTCCACCACTGACTTGTTTTTCATGATCTGCTGCTTCATTGTCCCAGAGTTTCCAGTTCCTCTGAGATTCATGTGTCAGCTCTCTAGATAAAGCAAGGATATCTTGCTTTAGGAAACACTTTACATCTGTATCTCACCAAGAGTTTTTGCTTTTACCTGCTCTTTTGCTGAATTTTAAGACAAAATGAAGTTCCTTAATTAGGTGTTCAGAAGATGGATAACTTGATAATTCAAATTAGTACTGTGCTGGGGAAGCAAATACATAGTAATGAGGAAGTCAAGTACTCTGCTTCGAGGATGAGCTAATCAGCTGTTAAGCTCAGGATGTTTTTTGTTTCCTTCCATCACTTTCATTAGTAGTCAGATAAAATCTCAACTAGCCTTTCCAATTACCTGCAAGTGGCTCCTGTAGTTACAGGGTCTTGGAAATGTAGAGTAATTCCATTAACATAAATAACTCTTGTAGTATGCAAATTGTACAAGTTTAAATACATTTAAATGCAGATTTGTACTGCTTAATTTCTGTCCCAGGTCATGCAGCACCCTACAGAAGGTGGCCAGGTTCTGAGCCTTTTCAGCAACATCAAAGAGTCTCCTGTGAAGGTAGCAGAAATCTGGATCTTCTCCTTGTCAAGTCAGCCAATCGACCATGAAGACAGCACTATGCAGGCCAGCCAGAAAATCAAGTCTACAGGTAAGAGTCCAATCACATTCTCTGAGGACCAATGTCTTCTTGAAGCTGCTGGAGTTAACACCCACCTGGGGCTTGGATGCTTCCTGGGACAAATGAGGACTGGTTTGCACAGGTTGCTGTGTCTATAAGTGATCAGTGCGAAGAAGGCCCACTTAGCAGAAGTGTGCTGTGTAAGCAGGGAGCATGACAGGAGTGGGGGATTGAATTGTCAGAGCTTCTTCTGCACACCACATCACACCTGAGCCATCCCACAAGGGCTGGCTGTGTCCTCAGCAGTGCTCTCCAAGCATTACTGGTGGATGTTTTAAGAGCTTGTAGCTTCTCACCTGGCTATCAGTGTTGTATTCAGGAGATTCATGTTTAAGCTACTCTTCCGTTTTCTTTTTCCTTTGAGTATTCTACAGTACGTTTCATTAACTTTAGATGAGACCTGCAGACCCTGCAACATGTTTTGCTGGGGATGATGGCCTGGCCTAACGAGTGTAAATCCATGATGTTGTGCACTGTATAGGGAAGTCACTGGATTCAGACTTGTGATGATGTTTCTATGTAGTACCAGTCCTCTGCTTACTGCTGCAGGAGTGACCTGCTGAAGGTAGTGCACGTAGGTGTTTGTGTGTTGTTGCCTGGGGCTGGGCAGCTCACCCGAAGGGTCATTTCCATAAAGATTTTAGACTCTGTCATGTTTTACTTGCCCCTTTAAGTCCGTTATGCCCATGTTATGAGGAAAAGTAATTTCCCTTGTGGAGAAACCTCTTTACTTGATGCTGTCTACCAGGTGATTGGTTCTTTCCAGGGTAAAAGGAGGAGGAGTCGTATCTGTGTCCTGGTCCTGCCTTCTTACTGCGTATGTTTCTCCTCATTCCTTTCCTACAGACATTTCCCATCTCATTGGTTGTAGCACAGATAAATGCCTCCTAGTTTATCTTCTCCTTGTGTGCCTCCTTTCTTGATTTGCGGCTTAGCTGACATTTTCTGCTCCTGAGATGAGACTGTGCCCTCACCTTGAAGGAGTTTCACAGGATCTCTCCCCTCTTTCCTTCCCTTTCAGACAACTATTCCGAGGAAGAGTACGAGAGCTTCTCTTCTGAGCAGGAGGCCAGTGATGATGCTGTACAGGGCCAGGTACTGTTCAGGGCATGGCTTCTCCCTGTGAGGGCTCAGTGGAGCATGTGCCCTCCCAGTTCCTGCTTGAAACTAAAAGCTTATTTCTGTATCTAAACCATGCCAGTGCTGGACTGTTACTGAGTGTTCAGCTGCAGTGAAGAAGGCCTGCACAGTAACCCACTTCTTCTACCATGCTGTGATTTATCTGTTCACGTGTTTGGACTTGAGCTCCCTGAAAAAACACTGGCATCCTTGTGCTTTTCTGCTTAATGGTCAGGGCATCATTGTTTCTATAGTGCTATTGGATTCAAAGAGCCCGACTGAATCCCCAACTATAATTAAAGGGCCAGTGGGATCCGAGGCAGCCTTTAGTCTTCAATACCTTTTGCATAATAAATAGGTCCTTATGGAGAATCCCCTGACTAAATGT
Organism: Bombycilla garrulus; assembly: GCA_013400315.1. Classification (NCBI taxonomy): domain Eukaryota; kingdom Metazoa; phylum Chordata; class Aves; order Passeriformes; family Bombycillidae; genus Bombycilla; species Bombycilla garrulus. The sequence goes on along the minus strand of VXBU01018632.1, from coordinate 178,131 downwards.
GAGATGCTTGTGAGTTTGGGTCTTACTTGCCTTCAGGCTCTGGCATCACCTGTCAGAGGGTACTGAGAGAGTGACCCACCAAAATGTGGGGCTATGACTGTCCTTGTTCCTTGAATGTAGAACTAGGGCTGTTTTGCTTCTCCAGGCTATTATTCCTGTCCCTGCAGACCTGTCTCACTTTCTTTTCCCTGTACCATCACAACTGCAATTAAGGCAAATGCTGGATGCCTGGAAGATAGAACAGCAGGTTCATCGTCATAGAAAGAACATTTTTAAAACTTAAATGCTCGTGTGTTGCAGAATCACAAAGATAACACAGGAATCCTCTTTCTGTTCAGGATTTGGATGATGATGAGTACGAGATGGGGAAGCCCAAGAAGCAGCGGAGATCGATAGTAAGAACGACGTCCATAACCAGGGTCGGTGGAAATTAGTTTTACTAACACTGATGGGGTTTGACCAGGATGTGCAGTGCATGTGACTTGTCGGGGACAAGACACGCTGGCCTAGCATGGAGCTTGGGGGCATGATCACTGCATGTGAAGAGCTAGAAAAAGCAGCCAGTTTCAGCAGTGGGACCATCCAAGGTTGTGTGCATGTTTTGAGTGTCCTTTGGCTGCAGGGTTAAGGAGTGCCAAAGATCATGCAAGTGCATGAAATTTCATCGCCATGAAGAAGCTAGTGCAGGATCCATGCTCGTGTAAGTCCTGAAAGTAGTTCTGAGTGAAGAAAAACTCCCCTATTTGTGCTCTGCATGGGAGAGGCCAGCAGGAAATTCTCAAAATGAAGTGGCTTAGTCAGGGGTTGGAGCTTGATGTCTGAACTTCAGGTAGTACATGTGGTGCTGAGGCAAAAGAAGTAGCTGGATATTTATATATATAGAAGCTTTAGAAAGATGCATGTGGCTGTCCACCCTTCCACACAAGCATGAGTGTGCCTGCAAAGTTGCGCTTGTATGGAGAAGGGACTTATGATTCACCGCACCATGGTCTAAGGCTGTTTCTGAAATCCATGTTTTGATGAGGTCTGAAATAAACTCTGTTTTGACCTGAATCTGTCACTATAAAGATCCTTTGTATGAGACCAGGAGCGTGCTGTTTCGTATCCGTGGTGTCTGTATTGTTTTGAAGCATCAGTGACCAGTCAGGACAAAATCCACCACTTGGTCATTAAGCATGGAGCTCATAATAGTGCCTTTCTAGCCCTGACTTCTGAACTGATGCTGAATCTCCAGCTGGTGGAAAACTGGGTTTGGTGATGCCAGTGAAGTTAACATCAGCCCAGCTCCAAACCAGCTCTCCTCTCTATGAAACCATTCAGCCCAGCAAATAACTCTTGCCATGTCACCTTAGCTGCTGCATGCTGCATGTCCCCTCTCCGTGCGCTGCTGAACTGGTCCCAGGTGTTGTCATGGATAGTTTTGCTTGACAGCCTGAACCAGAGGAGAACATTCACTATTGTGAGAGCATCTCAGCCTCAGGGATGCACGGGGGACAAAAACAGGGCTGTCTTGGGAGCGTGGATTTATTTCACCTAAGCTTCAGCTATCTAGAAGGTGACTGCAGCTGCAGGATAGGAGTTCAGAGATAAAGGGTGCAGTTTGGGGTCTGTGTGAAGTGTCTGAGGCCAGAGCTGGGAATAGGCAGTTGGACTTGCAAGAGCTCAGGAGAGTCAGCAAAGGAGCAACTTCTTTCACCTTTGAGTGGCCTGGTGCCAGCCATTTCCTTCTCCCTCTCCTCCTGACACAAGGATGCCACTTCAAATGCTCTGTACCTGCACTTGGACCTGGGCCCTTCTTGTCTTCTTGAGAATGTGCAGATCAGGTTTGTCAGTGACAGGCAGAGAAGGACTGGGCAGCTCCTGGCAAACCTCAGATGTTTGATTGTGCAAAAGGGGGAGCACCTGGGGGTGAGCAATTGCAAAGGAAGTGCAGCAATTTGCCTTGTGTTGTTCTGGCCTTGGTTCCTGCTGTGTCCAAGATCTGGGAGTATGACTTCAGAAACATTTGTGTGATGGGGCAAGTGCTGAGGTTAAGTGCCGCAGCTTTTCAACCAGTGCTGCTAGTGAAATAAATGAACCTGCCATGCAAACTCCTGCAAAGAAACCCCTATGCTTTGGTGGTAAAAATCATATTTGTTCTTGGGGTTGGTGGGTAGTTGTCTGTGTTGGCTCTCCCTTGTTAAGAATCAGAAGAGTTGACTGTCAGGTGTTTTCCAGGAATATATCAAAAAAGCACAGGAAGATGATCTGGCAGATAAAAGATTTTATCCATTGTGTGTCCAACCAAAAGTGGAGTGCCATCTTTCAGATTTATCGTGCTCGTTGGAGTGGAACCTACCAGTTGGTGGTAATGAAATTATCATAGCTGTGGAAAAGCTGACTTCAGTATAATAACAGCAGAGAGATGGTCTGTGGTGCCAGGCGTTGTTTGAATTTAAACAGCAGTGTCAGATGTGTCTGGCTTTTTGCAGGCTGGGAGAAAACAGCTCACTTAATGTTTTACTTATGTAAAAGTGTCTTTAACTTGCAGCAACAAAACTTCAAACAGAAGGTTGTGGCATTGCTGAAGAGGTTTAAAGTGTCTGATGAGGTGAGTAATTCTTTCTGTAAGTCTTAATGCCTTGTGTGCTGCCCTCTGCTTGGTGCATCTTGCTTTCATCTTCAGGAACACTCCTGTTTCCTCTTGTTCTCTTCATTTTGGTTTCAAGTCTGCAGTGAATGTGACCTTTCCTTACACCCTGGCCTTGCAGGGAGGCTTGAGGGCCAGCTTCTAAATGTCAGCAAACATTTTCTAGATGAAGTTTTATCAAAGCGGATTTTGGCAGCCGTGTGCGGTACCCATTAGTTTTGCAGATCACTTTGAAATTATCTTTGACCCATTCAGAGGCAAATAGTCCAAATGGTCTATATTGCTTGTGAAGTTAAAGCCCAGCCTGTTTGATCATCACTAGAACAGCCAGGCAAGACATGAAAAACTTGGATAGGGAGCTCAGTCTGCAAAAGTCAGCTCCTTGGTCAGAACTGAAAAGGATGAAACAGATCCAAAACCCAAGAAACTTGTGTAAGATTAAGTATCTAATACAAAAACAGTTAACATCTGCTTTGGCTGTGTGGCTATATGATGATTCTGTGGCTTGTGGGAAAGAGTAACTCCTCTTGCTTCCTTACTTTTCCGAGCAGTCCTGTTAGCTTTGCTGTTCTTCCCAAGTTAGCTTGGCAGAGTCAGCACCCACAGCTGAGAGCTCAGGCAGCCCAGCTGCTCCTTTTTTTCTGGAGCTGCCACTCAAAAAGCAAGCTCTGGACTGGATGCAGCCCCTGTTTGCACCGGGATATATGTAGAGCAAGTGAGGTATTTGTTCTCCTTGCCTCGGCGGTGGCAGCGGATCCTTGTCCAGGTTTCAGGCGCCTCCTATGGACATTTTTGGGTATCAAATCAGGAGGTGTCAAGGCAGCTTTTTCAGCAAAACTCAAGACAGACTACACTGTTGGGAATACTGGCATTTTGTGCTGGTTCTAGGAGAACTGAGACTACTTTTGAACCTTTTTAAAGCTTTTTTTATAAAATAGGGTTGAATAATGGTCATAACCAATGGTTAAATGGTGCAGTCATTGATTCCTAGTCCAATATGTAACTCCCGCTTAACCAGGCATTGACAAGTTCGATCCAAGACAAGCATTTCTCATACACTTTATGTTCCTTGGATATAGTATCCTAGCACCAGGAATAGAATCTTACTCCCCGGACTGGTATACTGCGGTCGTGGGGGGTGCACGAGTGTTGTGGGATCAGTCTGGCTCCTAGCAGAGCTAGGAATACCTGTTTTTGTCCTGCATAGGTTCTGGATTCAGAGCAGGACCCAGCAGAGCACGTTCCAGAGGTGGAGGAGGATTTAGACCTTCTGTATGATACACTGGATATAGAGAATCCCAGTGACAGCGGGCCAGAAATGGAGGATGATGACAGTGTCTTGAGCACTCCAAAGCCAAAGTTAAAGTAAGTGTGAGGGAGCTTATGCTGGGCCAGAGAAAGATCATGTACAGTGTCAGATGTTGGTTTTCTTCCCACCCTTCCATGCTCTTTTTTTCCCCTCTTGATGTGATGGTGTTAGAATGGGAATGACAACTTGTGATCTGGAGGCAGTATGGTGTGGGGTCTAACTTCCCTTTGCAGATGTTCTGCTACCCCTGCCACCTGAGCACAGGGAATGAATTGGTGGCAGGCAGGCAGACAATTGAGCTGTACTCAGTGTTTTGAAGAGGCAGTAGAAGCAGGAAGGAAATGTCTGCTAAGGCAGAAGTAGAGGCAGGGATGAACAAGGCACACTGTCTTTCTGGAAAGGCCTTTCTTGTAATAACACCCTGTGTGGAAAGAGAGCCTTTGCAGGGATTAAGGAAGCAGAGCTGCGGGAAACAAATTATCTGCTCAGGACCCAAAGGCATTGACTACAGTGCACATGGATGTGCTCAAGCCTGTTCTTAAAGAACTTGTTTGGGTCATGCCCAGCACTTTGGAGATGAGCTGGGGTTGCTGGCTCAGGGTTTCAAGCAGATGCAGAGGCCTGAGCTGAGAGAGCTGTGTCACATCTCTGCTCAGTAAAGACTGAAAACGTGAGACTGAGCTGTACTCGTGCTTCTGATTGGTGTGTGGTTGCATGCTCAGGCCCTCAGTGTGTGATGGCTCTGAAACAGAGTTATGGCACTGACTACTGCAGCTGGTCAGTACAGCATCTGCTAAATCTGCTAATTACTGGGTGTCATTATATCCTCATTAATGTTGAATAACCCTGTTGGGCTAAGAATAGATTCTGAGTCTGGAGAAACCTGTTCCCTGTCAGTGAGCCAGAAGACATCAAGGGTAGACTGGGGCAGTGGTGGAAATGGTGGGAGTGGTAGCATGTAAAGGTGTTTGGTTCTTAACCCAGGATACCAACCAGCTGGTAGGCCCTGCCTTGAAGGGATTTGAAAATAGATGTGTTGTGGAAAGCAGCTGCTTTGAAACAAGCCAAAATGGTTTACTTTGCATGCTGAGAGTTCATATCCTGTTCCTGGAGCTGAGGAGCAAACTGTTACGGGATATGTGATTGCTGGAGTAATGCTGGAATAAGAACTTAATGTGTGTGGTTCAGTGTTCATATCTTGAAAAGCATGTGATAAATGTTGATGGCTTTGAGGCAGGTTTTTACCACAACAACAAAAAAATCAGGTCCTTACATTGTAATTGAGTCTTGTAGCCTGATGTGATGAGCTGCCTTTTGAGTGGAAGCACAATCTGATTGTGTGCAGTACTGTATCTTACAGAGCAAATGTGTAGTTGGAGCCTGGGGCTGGCAGCCAAATCCAGATGCAAGCTGGAAATAAACTGTATATTAGCCCAAGAATCACTTATCCAGGGGCAGAGTGTTTGGGTGTGGAGGGAAGCAGTAATACAGTCCAAAGCTAGATTCAGGGATGCCTGGACTTTCTGGCTTCTCTTACTGTCCTGTACACCTTCCTCTCCTTTCAAAAGTGGCCTATTTTACTGAAACCATTGGGGAGCAGTAAGATCTTCTGGGAACTGTCATGTTGCTTTGCTGTGAATGTGGTGGACTTGCCCTTTCAGTGTTTTTGGTAATAAGAAATTTGGTTTACTTTTCTTATTCAGACCTTACTTTGAAGGACTGTCACATTCCAGCTCTCAGACAGAAATTGGTAGCATCCACAGCATCAGGAGCCAGAGAGAGCCACCAAGTCCTGTAAGTTACATTTCAAGTGTTACCTATCTGCACTATCTCTAATTGCATCTGTAAATTAAAGCACCCTCTCTGACCCCCTCCAAAGATTTGGATGCAGAGATACAAATTTTCTGCTAAGAAAAAATGTTTGGATTTTTTTGGCTGGTTTGGGGGTTTTGTTTTCTTTTCTTTTTTGATGCAAATATTGTATTAACTCAAGGGTGCATCTTTGGGTTATGTATTGAATACTTGCTGATGGTGTGTATAGCTTCAGATTCACAGGTGTCTTAAATGACTGCCAGGATGGGAGATGGTGCCTGGGAGTTTTAGGAACTTCCTAGCACTCTGTGGAGAAAGGTTTTCTTTGCTGTTGTTGGCATACTTTTACTGGTGGCTGACAGTGAATGGTCAGGGGCAGCTCAGCTGCTTTTCCATTCCCTCCTGGATGGGCATAAAGCATCAGTCCCATCTCAGGGCACTTCATTGCATTTCCTGTGTGTTGTGCATCAGCTTTGCCACATCCCACTGCTGATGTGTGCAGCCCTGGTGTGAGCAGGGAGCGCTGCTGGCCATACTGCAGAACTGTGTGATGTTTAAATGGAGAAGCATCTCTTCTCAACAGCCTGAGTGTGGCTGGAAACTGTACTGGTGCTAAACCTCCTGAGGATTTTTCTTCTCTCAAGCAGGTAGAAGTGCCTGAAAAGACAAAGAGTCTTGGAACCAAACATGCAGGCGACAGTGTTTCTGACAGTGTCCCTTATGTAAGTTGAAATAGCACTTGTTACCTTCCTCCTGTCAGTTTGGGTGTCAGCTGTAGGCTGCATTCTGTGGGATGCATCTGTCTGTCCATATAGCTGCACATGCAACACAACTTCTGCAGGTAACATCAGGTGCAGTGAAGATAGCACTGAGTTCTCCTCCTGACCTTAGTTTGGAGGTTCTTGTCTTTCAGCCTTTTCATCAGGTGAAATGCTCTATTTGACCTTTTGCTCAAACAGCCTGAGGAAGGCTGGCCCAAAGTTTGCTACTGAGCTCATAAAGGATGCTCAAGGCCATTCCATTTTATCAGACAGGAGTATTACTTTAAGCTGAATTGGCAGAAATCAAGCTGGTGCTGGGGTAAAAATCTCAAAGCTGAGTTGCTCTGCTGGGAATGCGGGGTGTGTAACATTTTTCTCATATCTTTCTCTCCTAGCTAGTTCATTTGGGTAAGATGAATTAATTTACATTGCATGAGGAGGCATGTTTCTGTCTTTGAGCTGTCAGAGTACCTGTTCCAAACAGCTTAACTGGATACTCTTCCTACCTCCAGCTCCCTTGTGAGGTAGAGCTGGGAATGGGTACCCCCAGATAGCCTCTACTGGTTTCTCCCTTTTGGCAGTGAGAAGAGGAGGCAGGCTCAGTGTGCCCCAGCCAGAGCTAAGCTCCCAAGGTGAGACAGAGGGGAGAGTTTGTTCCTGGTAACTCTGTTCCCTGTGTTTTTGCAGGTGTCTAACCAGCAAGCTGCAGTCCAGGAGGCTGAACTCCCCACTCCAGATGTGTTTGTGGAGAAGCTTCCACCCAGCGGGAAGATCACAAAGACAGAGTCCCTCATCATCCCATCCACCAGGTACAGGGGTACAGTGCTGTGCCTGCTGCAGGGCTGCTCAGGAAGTCCTGGACAGTGTGCTAGGATTTGGTCAGGGTGGCCTTAAGGCACTAAACTGCAAGGACACCCTCTTCGTGTTTTGGCACTTAAGCGATAGGTCTGGAGCACTTTATAAATGAGTGCCCAGAGGTATTCTGTGTTGCTTTTGGGATGTGTGATTGCAGTTTGCCTGGCTGGATCTTATTATGTTGGTGTAGCAATAGCAGAGAGGTGGTGTAACTGTTAGCATGGGTTGTGGAAGCAATCCCGGGACTCCTAGGAATGTGCTGGTCTGTGTGCTGTGCACTGTCAGAAGCAGAATCATCATGGTCTCAAGCTAGCTCAGATCTATATGCAGAATTCCCTAGTGGCTTCTGCTGACTTTACTGAGGTTGCCAGACTGGATGATGGGGATCTGGGGGCTGTGTTTTACTCAGAAATATGCCAGCCCTGGAAATGTAAGCACATCTGTCTTGCAGGTCTGAAGGGAAGCAAACAGGGCGCCGGGGGAGAAGCACATCCCTGAAGGAGAGGCAGCCGGTTAGGCCGCAGAATGAGAGAGCCAACAGCCTGGACAACGAGCGCTCCCCAGACACCCGGCACCACTTACAGGTGTGGATAGCACTGCTGCCTCTCCAGCCACTCAGTTTTCCTCTTCTCCACTGTCTCCTTTTGCTTCTGGTTCAAGCTCTGTTCCTGCTGGGGAGGAACTGGGCCCCGCAGCTTCAGGAAGGAGGGAATTTATGTCTCGGCTAGAATTTTATGTTCCATCCAGTCTGCTGGGGATTGCCAGCTTGTAGTTTTGTTAGCTAGCCATAAACTCAAAGCGCTGGAACAGATTGTTAGAATGAGAAATGAATAGGGATGTGTTGAGAAATTACTCCTTTAAAATAAGGCAGATTTCTTGGGACTGTCTTGTGCACAGCATATGTGCCATGCTTTTGTTAGCTCTGGGACTTGCTTATTTCCCTCCTTGAAGGAGATTGTTCCTGGCTTTTATGAATCTTAAGTTCTTGGGCTGCTGTTAGTTGATATAAAATGATGTAAGTAAAAGTGCATGGCAGAAAGAGTAATGGCCAACAAATCCATGGTGGCTAATATTGAAGAAGCTGCAGAGTGTCAGTCCCGGCAGCCCAGTGTGTCTTTGCTGATGGGGTGACTGGCCAGCATGCACAGCCACCTCATCAGTTGCAAGAGCTGGAGCTTTTGGCTTGATCGTTAGAGCTGATGGCTCTTACTGCTCTCTTCTCTGTGTCTTTATTTCCAGATCCCCAGGAAAACAGTCTATGATCAACTAAATCACATCCTGGTTTCCGACGACCAGCTGCCAGAAAACATTATTCTTATCAACACATCTGACTGGCAAGGCCAGGTAAAGGCAGGAGACATTACCTGGAGCACAGTTCTCCTGCACTGTTCCTCCTCAGGAATGGACAGGCCTTGAGCTCTGCACTAACAAATTAGGTTCTGCTGCCTGCAGAGTGTTCATTGCCTACAGGCTGGATTTCATCTGACCAGGAGATGCTGGTATCTTATAAAGCTTTGCTATCTGAGCCTTTCCACAGAGGTGTTTTCTCTTCCAAGCAATGCCATTCTTTCTGGTTAGCAGCATACTGGGAACATGGCTAAACCCTTGCACTCAAAAACCGCCTAAACTCTGGTAGGCTGGGACAAAGGAAGCAGGGAGGTCTGACCTTGTGATGGTTTAGGCTGAGATTTCTGAGCATAAGTGGTGAGCAGGAGAAAATATTTCAGATCAGCTCTATAGCCATGTATGTGTGCTTGTGATTACTGACTGCTGGAATCACCCCATCCTTGCTGAGTGATAGTTGTTTTAAGAAGAACCATGAGCAATACTTTCTTTTGCTGGCAATGTGGAGGTTTTTTTTACAGGTTTGGAACAAATTTTGCTCCTTTTGGAGCCTTATTCTGAGAAAGCAATAAAGTATGTATGGAAGAGGACCAATGAACATGTGCTAGGTGGCTGTTGCCTGGGGAACTTGTGCCAGGCTTGTGGAGTTACATCGTCTGGTTTGGCTTTCTGCTTTTGGAAGAACTAGGGTCTCAATGTGTGAGAGAGCAAAAATACCGTATGAGCTACTGGTTCCACTTTCTCTATATTTGGAAGACTGAGAAATGCCTTCAAGAGATGGACAAAAGATGTTGTAGATCATCTTCTAGGGGTTCTGGCAGCTTGTGCCTGCAGTATCAGAGGGCATGAAGGATATGGACTGGGATGTATAGATTAGTCAGGCAGAAATTGAAAGTGTGAGATAATTACCGAGTGCCATAATTATGTCCATGTGTACCTGAGCTGTGTGGTGTCCCCATCAGCTGCATGGAGGACCATCATGAGGAACATGTGTGGTAGCACCCTTCCCTTTCTTCAGCGTTTAAGGGTGGGCAGAACATTGCATTTCTTTAAAATGGAAATCAAAGAGATGCAACTGCACTTCCCAAGGCAGGCAGGTAGACAGTGTCTGCTCTTTCCCAGTGCTGTCTGCTAAATGAATGGTCTGCTGCTGCTGCCCTGCCCTCTTTGTCTGTAAAAACTGTGCTGCTCTAGAGTTGTCATTGCCATATTTAGGATATGGTGTTGTTCCTGTCAAGACATTGCCATTTTTCTAGAAGGATAACTTCCCTTTGGCCGCTGTGCAGGGAGGGGTCATTTATGAAATAGCCATATCACTTTCAAAGCACACACAAGGAGAGTGCTGAGGAGTGGGTGTGAGAATACCCAGGAAGCTGGGGGAGGCACGCTTTCTTCTTGTGATAAACAAAAAGGACTATAAAATGTTCTGTTCTCTCCTCAGTACCTTTCAGATGTCTTGCAAAAGCACACCTTGCCAGTGGTCTGCACATGTTCCTCTGCTGATATTCAGGCAGCTTTCAGCACAATTGTCTCCAGGATACAGAGATAGTAAGTTCATACCTTGCTTGTGTTGTCTCAGCCCTAAAAGCCTCTCAGATCCTGTGTCCCAGGACTCAGGAGTTAATTTCTCAACTACTGCATGAAACCTTTCCAGTCTGCTCTCCTGAAGTCAGAATTGTGTGGCTCTTCAGCACTCACCACCACCCTCCTGCAGGGAACTGCTGTTCTGCTTCACGTGGGGGCACACAAGTTGCCAACAGCAGTGATTATCAGAGGCTGTGCTTTGGGGGCTGCCTCGTGGGTCAGATACATGCACCATTAAAGCATGCAAAACAAAGAAGGGGGTTTTAAATAATTCTTGCTCTTCCTTCCAAGCAATTCCCAGATTAATTCTTTAGTTCCTGAAGGCACTCCCTACTTACTTGCTGAGGGCTTGGATACCTGAGTGTGTTCTCTGACACAACAGTTAGTAGGTACATCCTAACCTAGATAGTCGAGCCCAGCCCTTTAGAACATAAAAATGTGCAAAAGAAGGAGCAGGATGACCAATAAAGAAATTACTGAAGGATATTGTATTTTAGTCATAATGTTTTAAGCTGCTGAGAATCGTTGTAATATTGCCTTGTGTACTGAACAAACTCTCTTCCGCTATAATTAATCTGTTTTTTTTCTTTTTGCTGCTTGTTCTGAAATATATGGTTGAAGGCACAATTACAAATATGTTTCCTCTTTTTCTGTCTAGCTGTAACTGCAATTCACAGCCTCCAAACCCAATTAAAATTGCAGTGGCAGGAGCCCAGAATTACCTCAGTGCTGTGTTGAGGCTCTTTGTAGAGCAGCTGTCTCACAAAACTCCTGACTGGCTCGGCTACATGAAATTTCTGATCATCCCTCTAGGTAAATAAGGAATGGTGTTTCTTCACAGGAAGGGAAATGGGTGATATCTGCTGTGTTCCCTCAGAGTAGAAGTAGAAACCTTTCTGGAGCTTTGGCTATAGGTTAAATGAGGCAAATTGTTATATGACTCTGTAGTGGTGGTGTTGCTGCTCTTGTGTGACTGAATTTCATCTGAAAGTTCCTGATGCCAAAGTGTGCTTGTAAGCCTTTTGTTTGAAGCAAGGGATTAAGTACTTCCTCCCCCTACAAGGAGACTCTTATGTACAGAATATTGTTCTAGAAGCCCTTTTCTCTCGCTGAAATGTTAAATTCAGTGGGCACCACATTTCCCAAAGCAATAACTATTCTGGCCTTTCTGGGCTTGACTCAGAAAATGTTAATAGAGTAGAGGTTAAAAATTTTTTAAAGGCTCTGAAACTGCTTAGAATTTGAATTATTCAAGTTACATGCATCTTTTGACCTTTACTTCACTGCTGGTCTGCTGAGGTTTTTCACTTGGTTTTCCAACACTTTATCTCTGCTCAGCAAGCCTGCCTGGCCGGAAAGTTCCACAAATTGGATTGTTTGTCGTGAGGGAAGTAGAGTGGACTGATAACAGTACCAGGAGTCTTGTAGTCAGAAGCACAAAGAAGTGTTGTGGTGACAAAGCCTGGAAGCGGGGGAGTCACTGTGGGCAGGGACATCTAGGCAGTGCTGGTGTGGTCCAGGGCTTGACTTGTGTGGACAGAGCACTTAAATGATGTAAGCAACAGAACACTTGAAAAGCACTTTTTGTCAATGTTTTCCAGTTTTCTGGGTTTGGGAGCAGCTGATGGCAGTTCCTGTAGGAATCAGAAGCTGCTGCCCAGCACCATAAACACTGGGATTAGGCTATCCATTCAGTGGTGGCATTTGCAAAAGTTAAATAAAAAAGGCAGAGGAAAAGAGCTGGATTCTTCTATAAAAAAAACTGCCTTAGGTTTCCAAAGTGGTTGGCAGGAGGAGAAGAGAGAGGGAGTAAAAACAAAAACAAAAAAAAAAATTCTGCAAGGTTAAATGTGCTTTGAATGAGATTCTAATGTCTGAGACTTTGCTACTCACTTGCTGACTGTCTCCTGGCCTCAGAAGAATTTTCTGTCCTGCAGTTTTTAATGATCTGAAAATACTCTTTGAGAGTGAAACACAAGATTTAGCTAGTATGGGTTTGGGTTGGTTTTTTAATCTTAAAACATTTTTTTGTAATCAAAAAAAGAAAAAAAAATAACCAGACACTTTGATAATGAAATGGTTTAGAACTGTGAATTATTTTAAAATTCTACTTTAAATATAGAAACTTCTCTGACAGGATCTTTTCCATAGAAGTCTGCAGTATTTCCTGATTGGATCAGGTGCTTATTTCTGGCCAGCTCTCTGGCAGTTCATTAAAGTGATTGAGGAGCCACATCTCATTTCTGACAATTGAAAAAGCACCCAAGACAGAATGATGACCATGCCATAAATGTCTTAAGGGAAAAGTCTCTCTGCTGCTTGCAATACCTTTGAACTAGGGTTGGTGGACTTTTTCCATGGATGATTTTACCTTCTGAGTCCACAACTACACGCTCCAGTGACAGAAGGGTCAACTTTCAGTGGTTAATTAGCAATCAGAAATCCTTAGTGTCTGTAAACATATGAACTGGGAGATTCAGTCCTGCTCTATGCTACTTATTCTATAGCTATAAGAGTTTTTGCTGTCTAAAACACTATATAAAAACTGAAAATGAGAAAGTAAAATGTTGGGGGTTATTTTGGCTGTTTGGGGTATTTTAATATTTTATATAGCTCCTACAGGTAGAACTTCTTGGGAGACTTCTTGCTTGTTTCCATGTGCAGTGTGTTTTCCCAGCATGTGGGAAAGCTTCTCCAGTATACGGTGCAGAGCTGTGCCATGTGCACTACTTAAAACTCCGTTGCAGGAGAAATGGTGGGTCCCAGTCTCTAATGACACTGAGAGCAGCTCAGAGGGACCTCCTGCTTTCACCTCTTTGAAGTCTGGAAATCAGCTTGGATATTCAGAGGACTGAGACAGTGGTTTTTTTTTTTTTTTTTTTTTTTTTTTTTTTTCCAGAGGTGGACCATGGTGAGTACAGTTAAGCAACTGGGGTCTTCTTGAAGGAATTTGGCAGGTTTCCAGTTACCAGCTGGTGACTCAGCTGTTGCAGCCTCTGGAAATGTGGCTTGACGTGCGAATTTGGTGTGCAAGAAGGATGAAAATAATGCGATTTAGAGGAACTCTGAGGCTGCTTCATGGCTGACTGTAAATGTACAGGACTGGTGCTGAGCATGACTGCCAGGTGGTGACTGGGAAGGGTGATCCTGGCACACCTTTTCTCCTGTGTTCAAAGACTGTAGAGGTAGTTGCTAGGGAGCGTTGTCTGTTTTGGGCACACGGGCAGACTAAAATTTGCCACCTCCCAGGGCAGAGTTTGTCACTTGAACACCTTTCCTGTCATGCTCAGTCTAAGTATGAAGTCAAATCTTCATGCAGGGCTGGAGGTTGGACACAAAGCTTCTGCAAGGAAGTCTTTCCATGCTCATGGAAGAGCTGAGCCGCAAGGCTCAGCTAGAGTAAGCAGGGACCTGCTGCATGTGCCAGTATTCACTGGGTACTGTAATCCTGGGGCTCTGTTTTCAGTCTCAAATTGCAGCATATTTATCGAGCTTATAGCCCTTCTCCACAGATTAAACAAACCTCCCTGGGTTGTTTTTCCTGGCTTGGGGCAATTGCCTCTTCTCGGTGTTGCAAAACAGCTGTGGGGTGCAAATAGTGCTCAGAGGAAGGGGTCTGGCCCCTCTTGGCAGAGGTAGCCTTGCTGTGGTGTAGCCTCTGGGCAGGAAGGGCTGTTTGGGAAAGATGCTTGCAAAACTGAGAGGCTGACATGGACAGCTGTAGAGCTTTTGTGCCTTCCAAACAATTTATTTCCTCAGCAGTTTCCCAGTCCTGTTTTCTTTGGCCTTTTCAATTTTAATTTGTTAGCAGGAAAGTGTCAAGTGAAAGATATCAGTGTGCTGGAGCAGTCTGTTCGCATGCTCTTGTAGAGATAAGCTGGACTAAATGACTTGGTTATAATTGAAGAAATTTATTTCTGAGGTGTCTAGTGTGGTTTTGATTTTGGAGTTTAATTCCTTACAGATCCCACACTTTTGTTCAGTACTGAAGAGCACAGCTGTCACGTTTTCCTTTCTTTCTTAGGCTCTCATCCAGTGGCCAAGTATCTGGGGTCTGTAGATTATAGATACAACAACTTCTTCCAAGATCTAGCCTGGAGAGATCTGTTCAACAGACTTGAAGCACAGACCACTGGTAAGACTGTGTCTGTCTGCCTGTGTGGGATGAAAAGCTTGAATGAGTAATTTTAGCAAAGGTCAAGTAAATACAAGAGGAAGCAGACAAGTGTTTTTGTTCTTCTTTTCTCCTCACTCCACCACATTCCCATTTCAGACCTTTCAAAGTCTTGCACATAGTGGTTTGCAAGCAATTATTGGCTCCCACAGGCACTAACTAGCTGCCTCTTAGTCATGCTGTTCTTACCTAGCTCTCAGCTTTGTTCTTTGATGTGGAGATCTTGCTACTAAGTTCAGTACATTGCTTTCCTTTGGGAACTGTGCAGCCTAAAACGTTTGGAAAACTGGAACCTCTGGGAAGGTTAACTTCTGTTAGTTGTGTGTGAGAAAGATCCTGACAGCAGTCTTGAAAACACTCTCATAAAGAAGAATTTTGTTCTTCACCAGTGTGATAGCAAGAGGGAGCTGCCCTAGGTCAGACCAACAAGTTCCTGTTCTGATCTGAGTTTGTTCTAGGCCAGATTAAAACCTTACTTCATGTTAAAGTACTAATTTGTTAAAAATGTGAATGCTTATGGTTTCTTCCTCCATTTCTTCAAGAACTGAAAAAAAAAGAACAAGAGAAAGGAGGATTTGCAGCATTCAGGGCTACATAAAGGCTTGAGATTTGACACTGCTGTGGGCAGCATTGCCCATACAGAAGTTTCATTAGAAGGGGAAAGCTTTGGAGTTTGTGTAGCACCGTGAGTGTGGGGAGGTTGCAATGTTGCAATACGAATCCCTATTGGAATTGCAGAGTTCCTGAGACTCCCAGGATGCTCCTGGAAGTCCTCTAGCCATGAGAAGAGGAGAGAGACCTCTTCACGGGTAATTGTACAGAGCTGTTTCCAGCAGATGGGGACATGGCTGGACAAGGCCTGGGGGAGCCTGTTCTGTAGGTGAAGTCAGCCCTGTTTGCAGCAGGAGGCTGGACTAGCAATCTCCTAGTGTACTACCCAACCTACACTTTTCCCTTAATCCTGAATTCAGGGGAGAACTGGTGTATGGAATTGGTTTCCTTTAATTGCTTGCTGCACTTACAAATGCAGAAAAATATCAACACAGACTTGATTTTTGTGTCTGAATTAGAAGTACTTCATTACCTATAGAAATCCAGAAAGAGGCGTATCTGTTCCGTAGTTGGTTGTATGCCCTATGCTATGAGGAAGATTCCACTTCATTTTTGTTTAGTGCAGACTTTGTGTACATTCTGTATTTTTGTCTGTGTGGTGGCAACTGCACAGAAACTCCATGTTGGCACAAGAAGATTTGGCAGAGAATCATAACTCCTACTGTTCACTGTTCAAATACAAAGAATCTGGGTTAAAATGCCCATTATGAAGTATGGAAGTGCCTGTTGAAGGTTGCTTGTGTTCCTCTGATCTCACAGTTGAGGCTCTTTGGTTGAAACCAAAGAAATATAGAAGGCATTTAGGAAATGTCTTTGTGGTTCATTCAAGTTGACACAATCTCACAAATAGACATGATCTTTCATGCTCTTCATACTCTTCTGTGTCCCTAAGTCTTTTTTATCAACTCAGCAAGGCCATGAGTTCATTAGAAACTCAGGTAACTCAGTGCTGGTGTGAACAGAGCAGCTCACCTGGGAGAGATGGCCAGGCACTTTCTTCAGTAGATACCTGCAGTCAAGGTATGAAAAAGTCTAAAGCTGACTCCGGGCAGCTAACAAAGAAAAGCTTTTGACAAATCTAAAAGACCCCAGATTCAGTCAGAAATGCTGAGTACAGCTTTACTGTGCTCTGGGGTAGGCAGAACTTTCTGTGCAAGGTGCAGCCCAAATGCAGCTGGCTGGGCACCATCAGCAGGTGGAGGACAGTGGTCTAAGGAGTCACTTGAATGCTTTTCCCTCTGTTCTCCTGCAGTTTCAGAAGCGCCCGATGTCGTGTCCCGGATAACGCAGTACATAGCAGGGGCAAACTGTGCTCACCAGCTGCCCATTGCTGAAGCCATGCTGACCTACAAACAGAAGAGGTATGAGCCCCTTGTCCTGCTGGCTCCCAGGACAAGCAACTGCTTGAAAGCAAAGTGCTTTTCTCATGTCATGCCAGCAGTCTGAAAACCAAATGGCAAAGCCCTTGGGAGTCTCACAGTAGCCTTCACCCAGTGGTGTGTCCCACTCAGTGAATCCACAGCAGCAGGATTACTTTAAGTGCAGTGATTCTTTTTTTCTTTTTTTTCTTTTTTTTTTAAAGATATAAGAGGTTTGGGAAAGTGCAGGCTAAGCAGGATGGGGGATGGACAGATTTTATGTGCTTAGGTTCCAGAGATCTCTCACCACAGTGACCTTAGGTATGCAAGACTGGACTTTGGCATTCTCCAACAAAGTATCTTCCACGAGACCTGACCTTTTTTACATTGGTATTTAGGGAACTAAACTCCTTTCTTTTTGGAGTGTAAATAGCAGAGCTTTTTGCAGGAGAGACAAAATCCTTGTTGACTGGCAGTTGCAAGGTACCAGGACTCCTGCTGAAGAGGGCTGACATTCACCAGATTTAATTTTGACTTTTTCTAAGGGAGAAGGAGGCTGTAGGAGGGAGGATTGGGGCCTGAAAACAAGATCCAGGAGTATGTAGGGCCTCCTGTGGTCATGGTCCAGGAAGAAGAGTAAATGTCACTGAAGGGTGGAGAAGCACTGTTATCAAGAGACAGAGGAGAATAATGGCTTTGAACTCAGCTGATGTGAGTTTTCTCAGTTAGGGACTAGCAACTCCCTATGAGACATGGATGTTGTTAATTTTTAATTACTTGTATTTGATTTTTCATTTTTGGTCCATTAACATCCCTCATTGGTGTCTCCTTTGGCTTAGAATTGGGAGAAATTAAAAGTGTGGGTAGTGTCATTTTTCCCCTTCTTTTTGGAAATTCTCGTTGTATATTGCTTTTCCATTCCTGTGTCTGCTCTCACATTACTATGCAGAAATGATTCAGTAAAATTTCACCCATTCTACATGGTTTTCCTGTATTTCCAGATTGACTACTCAAGTAAAAGAGACTAGTCTAGTCTCTTAATGTATTTGTGGACTTCTGTAAAGTTAACATGATAATAAGGATTAAATTTAAAGAGCTACAGAGCACTTGAAGCTCTTGCCTTCAGTTTTGCATTTTGTCTTTGGTGTGAAAGCTTACTATCGTTACCAGCAAGGAGCTCAGACACCCCAGTGCAGCGTGAACCCCTCTTGGGGCTGCCTGGTTCTCTCTCTGCACTCTTCAGGTGCTGGGTTCTGCACTGCTTTCCACTGCCTCCTCCATTCTGTTATGGCTTCATTTTTTGTCATTAACACACATTTAAAGGTTTTGAGTTTCTAATGTGTCCAGAAGATCAATTCAGCACTTTGTTGGAAAACAGCTAAAATGTATTTGAGCAACCTGTGCCCTTATCCCTCCCAGCAGTGTGCAGGACTGCTTTACCAAGCTGGTCTGATCTGTTTGGGTTTGACACCCTTTGGACTCTGGTGCCATGCCTGAAACTGTTCGTAGTTTTGATTGGGAAGAGAGATTGCTGAAACTCATGGTCAGACTCTGGCATAGCCTGCAATCTCACAGTATTTCTGTGTCTTTGCCTTAAAATAACTTCTGCTTTCAGGTCAGTACCCCGGGAATGAAGGAGAGTGAGTCAGAGGAATGGGCTCTCAAGTGGAGCATGGGCAGTTGTCTCCTATGTGCCTTCCTTTAGGAGTGGGGGTTTCAGCAACTTAGGGAGGATATTGTTAAAAACAAGACAGAAATTGTCTCCATTAGCACTATCTAAACTAATGTATGACTTTGTTGTAAGTATAATAACACATTTATCTTTTTCTTTGGTTGCTTCCTGAAAAGGAAAAAGAGCTTTCATTTTGATTTTACCATAAGGTATCAGTTCCTTTTAGGTTCCCTCTCACAGCTCCTATCTCTTTTCCCAGTGACCTGGTGGTTTGTGCCTTGTTTAACAGCTCCTGCGGGTCTGGGATGCACAATTTGTGCTTTAGGTTGAATTCTGCTCACTGCTCTGAAACTATGGCATCTGCTGGCAGAATGCATAGTTGAAAGTGACTGCTGTGCCTTTGGACCACACATTTGAGTTCCCAGGATGTAGACTGAGTAGGAATGAAGGAGTTATTGAGAGAATAGCTTCAAGCTACAACATGGAGAAGGTGGGATTTTTCCTTGCCTTTTTCCTTAGCCATCAGAAGATGTAGTGTAACTCCTGAAGGATCAGGATTGAGAAGAGGTTTTTCAGTTCCCATCTGTTGGAACTGGAATGCTGTAGGTGGCACTCTGGCTTGGGGTGGGGATAGCTGTGCAGTGTCTGAGTGCAGACCAGCACATCTCCCCCCTGTAGTCAAAACCTGGGAACTAGTCTCTTACTGACAGTGCATCCCAAACGTATGGGACTTCTCTGAGCTTAAGAAAGAGAAGACAGATGTGTGCTAGCAGTGGAGCTGTGCTCTCTGAGCTGCCTTCAAAACCCCATTCTCTGCAGGGTCCCTTGCTTTGAATCATGATTATTGGGCATTTTTTACTTTTTACTCAGCACACAAAGTTACTGCAACTCTCTCCCCCTTGAGGCCAGAGGCAAATGGTTTCTCCAAGGCCAGCTTTCAAAGCAGTAGTTCATGTAGAAACAAGCAGCACTACCTACAAATTCAAGAGAAATCTCCCAGAATCCTGGCGTTTGCTCTGTTAAACAAGTCCTAGTGGTCCAAGGAAAGCCAAGCCAGTCTCTAGGATGTAGCTGTATGTGATGAGCTGCTTTGTAACTCTTGCCAGCTGTCCCTATTCTGACTGACCCTGCTCTCTCCCCATGCCCTTGTTCTGTTTGTCATGGCAAAGGTTGGCGCATGTACTGCCTGTGATGGACTGCAATGGTGCCAAAGCTTTGTCCTGGTCTTCTGGAGCACCTGCTGACCTTACCTGAAAGCAGGGGGATTGGCTATGAGGCAAGGAATTTGCGAAGGAAATGAAGTGCCATTGCAGCTTCTCTGAGTTACACTGGGTGACTGACTATGTCTGTGAGCTCTGGGAGAAGTCCTGGTTACTGAATTCTGAAGGAACAGTGCAATCCAGGCAACACCTGGGGAGCTGTGATCGTGGGGATGGGGTGGGCCTCTCACTAGGGGGGGCATGTCATTGATGTCTCTATGCATTGCTTTCTTCAAAGAAACCCTGTGGTGTTTGAGGTCTGGGATTCAGCGCTCACTCGTTCCCAGTGCAGCTGGATTGCTGGTCAGTTCTGGGCTGGTGTCACCCACTGTAATTCAGTGCCCAGCACAGCTCATGTCATATGGCTTTTGGATAGCCCTTGCATGAATCTGGGGAACAGCCTGGCTGTTGGAAATGGAAGCATTGTTCACTTGTCAGGGCAAGGGCTGGATCACTGCCTGCCTGATTATGTGTTACCAAACCTTTTGAGAGCACTTCCAACTCTTGCTCCCAGTTCCCTTGGATTGGAAGGCTCCTGGGCAGTAGGAAGCGCAGACTACACTGATCCTACTTGCTGTGTGTCTCAGAGGCCCTACAGGGCAGTGGCTGAGCAGAATGCAGGTCATTGCTCTGAGTGCTTCTCCTCAAACACACCCTGCAGCAGGACATCAATACGGCTGGCAAAGAAGGGCCTGGTCCCTCCTCTGGCTCAGCAGAGCTCATGTTATCTGGCTGGTTACTGCAGGAAACTCCTTGGGGAGCTGCTGGAAATGCAACAGGAGTGCAGCAAAGAAGAGTCAAGGCTCAAGAAATTATGGATATCCTGCTGACTATGCCCAGCCCACCACAGGAATGTGAAGATTACTGAAGAGGAGGTTACTGGGACAGCTGAGATGGGACTCATCTGATGTGTCATAAGGACCTGGTGTTGCTTTGTCCCTTACTTGGTTTGACGCTGGTGCAGGACAGTGTTAACCAGCAGACAGCTGGAGTTTCCCCATGGGCAGGACAGATTTCATATCATAGATGAGTGAAGAGTTGGTGGTGGTGGTGCCTGGCCTGAAATGGCCCAGAGTCCTGCTAATCCTTCAGTGATAAAAGTCCTCTCTTTTCTGTTGCTTCCTTCAGGACTTGACTGGAATAAAGGCAGTGCCTGAGACCTTCCTGGTTAGAGAGATGACAATAACTGCTAAAAATCACAAACTTGGACCACGTCTGGCTTTAAATTACAGCTGAGGTACCAGGGCCTTTGGAAGCCCTCTGGGTGAAAAAAACCACAAAAAACCTGGACATGTGGGGTTAACCTTCTGCAGCCTGGGAATCTGTGCAGCTGAGGTAATGAGGGAAAGCTGCCTTTCCAGAGGTGGCAGATAATTTAGTTCCAGGGCTGTGGTAGGAGGAGGAATCAAGGCAGCTGTTACCAAGGTGAAAGGATTCTGAGTTAATGTTTTGGGATTTTGAGATCCTGAAGAACAAAAGTTGTGAAGAGTGTGAAGGAGGAAATGAAGAACAAGCATGGTCATCTCATCTTTTCTTTCATCCACATGAAGAGCAGCTGTTTTGATAAGCTACATT
The DNA here is from genome assembly GCA_013400315.1 of Bombycilla garrulus. Taxonomy (NCBI): domain Eukaryota; kingdom Metazoa; phylum Chordata; class Aves; order Passeriformes; family Bombycillidae; genus Bombycilla; species Bombycilla garrulus. The sequence goes on along the minus strand of VXBU01018632.1, from coordinate 157,187 downwards.
TCCAGAGATACATGTGCAAGAATGTGCAAGACCAGAGTCCCCAAGAGGGAACAGGACAGGACTAGGCTAGCTGAGCTGAAGTCTAGCTGGATTGCTTCAGGAACAGCCTGTGTGTTGTTGTGAGCCATCAAAAATGGTGACTTGAAGCAAACGTTGTATTTCAGAATTGCCCCTGAGCTCTCTTCAGTGGGAATCAGAGCTCCCAGGGGGAACGAGAATGCGTTTTCTGCAGGAACTGGACATAGTTTGTTTTTTTCAGAGCTTAACGCAAAGCCATCCAGTAGCTGAGAGAAGACTGGGTGGCTGTTGTGCTTCCCTTGCTTCTGCTGGCCTCCAAGCCCATGGAGCTAAAGGAAAGAGAAGAGAGCTGAGCCTCTGTTCTGTGCCTCTCCCAACAGCTCTGTGGTTTTCTCATTTCCCTTTGCAAACCTGGAGCTGGTAATATTTGTGTAGGAGATGTGTTTGCTGGGCTCTGCAGTTGTGTTTGCAAAGATGGGATCTTTCTGTCTTCCAACACGGAATCAGGGACTTGGTCACTGTCCTGTGTTTAGGGAGAACAATGAGGGTGCATTGCCTGAGGGTATGAGGTAGGAAGGGAGTAAAGGCCCTGCCTTTGCCTTAAGGATGGATAAACAGAGCTGAGCCAAAGCAAGAGGCTGTTTGCAAAGTCATGTTCTGCTTTGGACCATGAGAGAGCTCTGGCTGAGTCATGTTCACTGCAGTTTTATGTTGTTCTTTCCTTGGGGCTAAGAGGAAAGTGTCCAACCTGTGCTGATCACACAAATTTAACAGCTTTTGTGCATTTGGCGCATTTCTGATCCGTGCTGGAAACAGGACAGAAATACCTGCAGTATTTATGCTACTCCCACCTAAGTTCTGGATGAAAGCAATGATGGATGTTTTTCTGAGCACTGGGGGATGCACAGGAAGAGAAACATGAGAAGTTTCAGTGTTTGTCTGCTTCCTACCTGTTTCCTGTGCTTAGTCACTGAGAAATGTGTGTCTTGCCTGTGCAGTCACTTCCCTCTGCTGAACTGCAATTTCTCCAAACATGTGGATGTGCTCCTGTGATCTTCTCACCCTGTGGGTCCGTCTCTGATCTCTGTTGCCACCGAAGAGAGCAATGGCTCTGCAGGCCCTTCCGGCTTGCCTTCCTCCTCACTCATCTCTTCCTTCTCTTGTCTTTGCTGAGTCTCCCCTTAATTCCTGCTAGGTTTGACTGTGGCCTTCATTGCTGGCCTTTCTCCACCCTCTGCTTCCTGGCAGGGCCCAGAGCAGAGGGGCTTTCCAGATGTGTATGGTTGTCTCCAGGTGTTTCTGGGACACGGTGTGCCTTTTGCTCAGTTCAGCTGTGGGCGTGTGGCCCCAGCACCAGAGCTCTCGGGTGTGCCTGTGGCAGCTGCCAGCAGCAGGGAGGGTGTGTGTGAGCGTGGGTGTGAGGGCGCGTCCTTGTCGGTGCTTTACCAATAACCACGTGTCACGGCTTGTAACCCGCGGCAGGACCACTGCTTTGGGGATGTGCAAGCTGTGGCACATGGCTCCAAGGGGGGACGCCGGGATGCCCTGCGTGCAGAGTGCCTCGGTTTCTAGTAAGTAACACCCAGTGCTCCGTGTTGTTGTGGCACAGATCCATTTCCTCGCAGTAGGAGGCCGTATGTCTGTGGTGACTGCCATGCCATTCAAGCATGTTTCTCTGTGGAGTGTGAGGGAGGAAGGAAGAGCCTTTCCCTCACAGAGACATGCTGTAGGCTGCGTGCTCCTCCCTGCCTAGTGCTGGCAGGGGGCCTTGAGAGGAGTCTTGGACTGGTGCTTGCATCCTGTCCGTCCCTGCTGCATGTTGGAATGCAACCTATAGAGTGAGTATGGTGCCCAGGGTGGAGGCAAGCTGCTAACGACTCTCTTCTCTTTCCCTTTAGCCCCGATGAAGAATCTTCACAGAAGTTCATTCCCTTTGTCGGGGTGAGTGTTGTTGTGATTATGCTGTCTCAAGCAAGCTAGAATATGTTCTCAGGTGTTAACCTAAACTTAACAGGTTTCTGAAGTAGAGCAGAAGCCATTGGGTGCTCTAATGCAGATTATCAACAGCTGCCTGATATATGAGCAAACCTCTAAGATACTTCAACAAACTACAGGGTGTATTTTGCTTCTCAGACAGGAATGTGATGTGTCCCTGGAAACCTGATCATAGGGATGCTATGCCTAGCATTTCTCTGGTTGATTGTTTTGGCCAAATTTGCTATTCCAGTGTCAGTCCTCTGCATGCTTGTCACTGATGGTCTCCCATCCTCTTAGTATCCCATCTGCTCCTGGGAATAGAGAGTACATCCTGGCAGGGAGATGACTTATACCACCGTTATGTATTTGGGATAGTCCCTCATTTTTCCTCCTATGCTTAAGTGTTCCCGTCTGAGGTGCTAAGTGCAGAGTGTCTGGACAGAGCCATGCTTTTTTTTCTCTCAGTGTGTTTTGTGCACTGTGCTCTTTGCCTTTTCTAGCTTCCCTCACTTGATGATGCTCTTCAGTTCATTTTTGAGCTTTAGGTGTAAAGTCATTGACCTGCAGCCAAAAGAAATCCCTTGGCTGCTCTTCAGCTCTTGGATGTCCTCTTCCCAGTTTCTGCTGCTGTCTTGCATGCTGGCCTTGATGTGCCTGCTCTGTGTGATGCTGACATGCGCGTGTCCCCTCTGTGTCCTGGCGGTGCTCCTCTGAAATCCCAAAGCATTTAAAGAGCTTAGTCTCTCTTGCCCTCAGGCTGACCCTGCTTTCACTCTGGCATCTCCTCTTATTGAGAGTCTCCTGAGACGACTTTGCCTTGAAAGCACAGACTTACTTCCTGTGTCGCTGGTAATGAGGGGTCAAATCAGTGCTGCTTGCTCCTGATTCTGAAGCATTCCTGATGCAATAATGTCCTGTGAAACACATCAGAAGAGTCTGAAAGCCAGTTGCAGGTGTCTGACAAAGTCTGAGAATGGACATGAACACTGAGGCTCTTTCCTTTAGCTGCAGCCTGCTCAGAGGTGTTGGACAACAAAGAGAGGGAGCCAGTGACTTCTGGGTTTGCAGCTCCTGATGTTGGCTGCACTCTTGGCTTTTGGGGTGCAAAACCTGGTGTCCTGCAGTTGTACTGTGCAGTCTCTGACCCAGAAATGGGCAGGGCAGTGCCATGCTGCTCAGCTGGGCTCCAGGTGGTGGGAGTGGAGCCTTAGAAGGGACCAGACAGGCACAAAAGCCAGCCTCTGGCTGCCTTGGGCTGACAGCCAGTTGCCAGAAGAGTTAACAGCATGTGCCTCTTCCTGGAGGGAAAGGGGGCTTGCTGCTGCAACTTTTTTGGATGGAGACCTGTTGGAACTGCAGTGTTCTCATGCACCTCCCTGAGTGGAGGAATGGGAAAGTGTTTAACCTTGTGTTCCTCCCATATATCTGAACCTGAGCATCTTCAGTCAGCCAACAAGGAGGAAAAGGCCAGAAGAGGTTTCCTGTTAGGCTTGCAGATCAAGGTGGCTACAGGCAATTTTCTGTGTTGCTTGTCCCTCCCCGAACTCTGCTTCTCTTGTTCACAGCCTATGACAGTCTGTGAAACACCCTCTTGGTGTTTAGCACATAGAGCACAAATGGCTGCTGCACTCCAGAGCCGGATTTGTTGCCCTTTGTGTGGAGACTGGCCAAACTGAGCTGCAGCCTCCTTCTTCCAAGCCAGTGAGCCTTTAGGGAGCCTGTGTACACACTGCTGAATTCATGATGGCTTTCTCAAGACTGGATCTAAATGAGAATTCACCTGTTGTCTATCTCACAAGTCTCCAAGATCTACTGTTGGGCATACCTCTCCCTGCCCTCCAAACTCAAAGTGTTTTGCTTCTAATAATTAGCTTTTCCTTTTTCTTTTTTTTTTTTTTTTCCTAATCCCATATTACGGAAATGTGCTCCCAAGAGATGTGGTCCAGACACGGTCGTGTCTGAACTTAACGACCTGCTATTTTCTAACCCCACATAGTCTGAGTGACATAATTTCTCATTCTAAAGCAGGTTTTATTGACCTGAGCTCCCTTTGCAGCTCTTTCCCATTTGTCAGCATTTGTGTAGGGTGGATGTTAGCCCTGCATGCAAGTTTCTTAAGGACCTTAAAAAGGCTCTCTTCTCTGCAATGTTAAGAGTGATGATCCCTGTGTACCATAGCAGATTATCACAGCAGAAGTTCTCTGCTTTTATAATACTATGGGCCAGTTTATCTTTTTAGGCATAGATGTTCTTGGGAGTTTGTTTGCAGCATGTTCAGTTCCACAAGTTATTGCCAGTGGCATTTATCTTTAATCTTAATGTACCAGCTAGTGACTGGCCACACACATTTGTGCCCTTATTACAGTGTGATCTGGGTCATTCTGACCTGTCCATGTGGTGGTTTATCCCTGTCTGCCTCCAGAGTCTTTGGTAGGGGCTTTATCTTCTTTGTTGGACACTTCCTTTGTTTAGAGAATAGACAACTCTGATTAGAAACTGTACTTCGTTGCTTCTGGGGTTTCCTAACAAACCCCAGCTATACTGCAGCCTGGGAGTGGCTGCTCCTGAGCAATGGAAGCAGTATGTCTGTAATTAGCAGGTGTTCAGAGCTGTGTTGAAGGGATATTTGTGACCCTTTCTCCTCCCAGTAGTTGCCATAGCTTGGGGCTGATGGGCTGTGCAGAGCTGGGCAAGTCTGTAACAGCTCTGCAGGGTCTGTGCCATCCTTTGTGTGGGTCAGATAAGGGCTGTGAGCTGGCACTGCTTGGCTGGACATTGCCAGGACCTGCCTGGCTCCTAGAGGACTCCTTAACTACTCTGACTGCAGGGACAGTGCCATGGAGAGTGCAAAGATGAGCTCACTGCTGGGGTTTGGGTTCCTGAAGTTCGGTGTGCTCTTTCCTGATAGAGCTCTTCTGTTTTGCCCCCTTTAGGTGGTGAAGGTTGGAATAGTGGAACAATCTTCTGCAACATCGGGTAAGGAACGTCCTGTATGTGTTTTCTGTGTCCTACAGCAGGTGGGAGCCTGACTTCATACACTGAGCAGACTTGTCCATTGCTGATGCCTTGGAGTGCTGTGAGGTGGAACTGGATTTTATTAGCTCCCAGTGGTTTGTCTGCAGAAAGAGCCCTCTCTCTTGGGAGAGGCCCTTTTTTCTTGTTACTTCACACTGGAGCTTCAGGCCAGGTGAAATTCCCACACCTACATCCAGGAAAGCTTTACTCTCACATTTGTGCAAACACTGTTTTTCTAATGCTGTCAGTGCGGTGGATTCACTGCTAAAGTTATTTGAGGTTCTTCTTCAGCCTGAGGAGGCAATTCGTCAGAAGTTCATGCCTGTTTCCATACAGTAGGCTCAACTGCTGAATGAAATTGATCTCAGTGCCTAGGAAATTCAGGGTGGGCAAAATTTTAGACCCATTTATTTCTTAATGGGGGAGTGCAAAGCTGATATACAGCATACTGTCTGCTTACATACACAGACATGGGGTGGTGCTGTTTTGTCAATGTGAACTTATTTTTTTCCTCCTTCATATGCACTGGAATACCATTTTCCTTGTGTTGGGATTGTTTCTTGTATTGCTTCACTGTCAAACACAGATTCTTGTGGCCTGGGTTACAGGTTTCTGCATGGAGGCAGCCCTTCTGTGGGTCACTCCTTGCTGCCACAGTGCTCCCACCACCCTAAAGGGCCAACATGAAGGGAATGAAACTTTGCTTGTGGGGGGTGGAGGCAGATGGAGTGGGAAGATCACTGTGATCACCCAGAGGTACTGGATTCCAAGAGTAGTGCTGCCCTGCAGTGGTTGCAGGGGGAGATTCTCTGTAGATCAACGGGCTGGACTGTGGCTGTGCAGGAAGCTCAAAATCAGCTGGGAGCAAACCGTAGGAGAGCAAATGCCAAATGAGGAGTCCCAAGGAGTGTCAACGTCTGTGCTTCCCCTGTACCAAGACATACAAAACCCCTTGGAAATGTGGAGCCAGTCAGAATGGGTCAGCTGACCTCTGGATTAGTCTGAACTAAACTTGTGCAGCAGAAGCTTGGACAAAGAGATTGAGCTTTATCCCAGTGTTCTGTGCTGTGAGACAAACCCAGACAAACAGTTTGACTTCCTTTTTTTAAGGTGACTCTGATGATGCAGCTCCCTCAAGCTCCGTTGTCCTTTCTTCCACCCCGCCTTCCATGTCTCCTGCTGTGAAAGAAGCCTCCCCCACGCCCCCTTCCTCACCATCTGTTACAGGGAGCTTCTCGTCCCCAAGGTAAACCATGTTTTGTCTCCTTACAGCTCCATTGGCTGGCTCATCTGGCATACACATGGCAGAGAACTCCTCCAGAGGGAAACCCGTAGTTCTTCCTTCATCCGTAGCAAACATTTGGAGTTGTCACCTTTCCCCTTCACCTCCTTTGCCTCTGGAGTGACTGTGTCCTTGCTGAGGCTGACAAAAAGCTGGGATGGGCAGGGAGGATTTTGCACTTAGTAGGAAGGCTGCATGTCTCAGGGGGAGGATACTCTTGGGAAGATATGCATTCAGAAAAATTACTGACTCTCAGTACACGTGGGTGCCAGGCTAATTCCTTAAGATTCTTATATTTGTAATGGCCAAGTGAGTGGAAGGTCAGCGTGACTTTTGAAGGAGCTGATGACTTTCTCTTTGAGAATGCTGGCAGTTGTAAGGTGGAACTGCAGCTCCCATTCATGTGTGTGGCTGAAAGCAAGGGGGACAGCGAGGGGACTGCACCTATAGCTAATACTGAGCCCTGGTTTAGCTGAAATTTTTAGGGGTGAAGGGAGGAAAGCCTTAGAAAGCTGCCAGACTTGACCTGGCCAGGACTCTTCATTTTGTTGCTGCAGAAAACATTGGTGTAGCTGTCTAACACTTTGTGTGCAGTTCTAGTACTCAGAGGCACTTGATGATGTTCCTCTTGATTTCGTTAACTCCCCTGAACCTCAAAAGGGAACATAGCAGCAGTCTTGTGAGAAGGGGGAACTAGAAGCATTTGGACTCCACAGGAGAAGAGAGAAAAGAGAAGAAAGAAGAGGAGAAAGCCCACTCTAGTTTTGCAAAGTCAGGGGGGTTTGAGGTTGTAGAGGGTGGCAGAGCACTGGAACAGTGCTCAGGGAGGTTGTGGAGTCCTCCCTCTCTGGAGACGTCCCAAACCCACCTGGATACATTCCTGCATCACCTGTTCCAGGTGACCCTGCCTTGGCAGGGGGGTTGGACTGGATCATCTCTAGAGGTCTCTTCCAATCCCAGCAATTCTGGGGTTCTCTGAAGCCTGTGGCATAAGAACTGAGGGCACACAGCGCCACTGCAAGAGCTCAGTTAAAAGGGAAAAAAGAAGGGACCATGTCTGCTGCTTCTGTGGCAGCAGTATCAGCAGATCAAGGAGCAGTCAGACAAATTCAGGGACAGCAGATCCATTAGTGGCTACTAAATGATGTTTCAGGGATGTCCTCTCTAGTATCCCTAATCCCGTGACTGTCAGGCTGTGGAAGTGCCAGGACATGCTCTGAGGCTGGGCCTATGTGCTCTCCCTAAGTAGCATCCCCTACTTTCCTGTTGGAGGCAGAATGTGGACCTTTCATCCCACCCCAGAGTGCCTTGCAGGGACCTTTAACTTCTGACTTCTTAAACTGGCTGAAAAATTCCCTTTTAACTGGAGGAAATGGAGATTTGAGAGTGCCAGTTGAGGTACCCAGCACTGGAAGGTGTTAGTACCTGTTCACCTGTGCCAGGGGCCTGGTTCCCCAGGCCCCTCCTTGTGTGTCCCTGTGGGTTGATGGCAGGAGAGCCCTGTGTGCCCCAGCAGCATCTGGCTGGCAGTGCACAGAGCTGGGGGCTGTGCAGGCCCTGGGGAGCAGAGCTGAATCCTTGTGTGTGAGCTTTGTGAATGGGTTTTTCAAAGGTGGAAGTGGTTTGGGAACTGGTGCCCCCAAGAGTGTAGAGTATTAAAGTTGCGAGTCTTGGATGTGATAAATATGAAGCTGACATCCCAGCTTTAGGATTCTGGTACTTTTTGGTTTCATACTGTGTGGTAAAATCATCAAGAAATGAGGAAGTATAGGTTCAACATTGTTCCATCTCCTCTGAGTTATAAGTGACAGCACAGGGGGTAGAGGGTGACTCAAACAGAATGATTAAGCCATGTGTTTAACTGGGAATGGAACATAAAATCTTGCCTGGGTCTAGTGACTATTAGGAAGCTTTGTCTTTATGACTGAGTTGAGAAATGTGATGCAAAGGAGCCTTGAAACTCAAAGGAGCATCTCCAAAGCATCATCCTTAAAGAATCTCACTTCTAAATATTCCCCTGAGGGCCAAAAACCTGGTTTTCGTCATCAAAGATGAACTCTGCTTTGCAGTTCTGACTTTTAGCAGAATAAATGGCAAAGAAAAGGAAATTATTTGCTGAGAGGACTGTAATGATGGGATGTCCTTGTTTTACCTTGAGTTTCTTATTAGACAGGTGGTGCAGAGGGATGCATATTACATTCAAGATCACAGATTTATCTTCCTTAGCAACTGCCATTTCTCAAACTGGGGACACAGACTAGTAGATAAATTTAGGTTTTTGTCTAGTACTTGTGTATTATTCAATGCTGATTGTCACTGTGTAGGAAGAAGTATAGGCTGTCACTTGTAGGTCTGCTGAATGACGAAGACCTGCTCCCCTCAGGGTTAGCAGTGAGAGGCAGGGGGAGGAAAGGGCTGGAGCTTCCCAGGCTGCTCATCTTACCTTTGCTAGCTCAAGAAAGGGCTGGCAGCCTGTTTTGGTGATGTGTGGCTGCTACCACATGTTGCACAGGAATTTTTAACAACAGAGCATATCATGAAATCTGCTGTTGTTTAGCAAACATCACAGGGCTGGCAGAACACTTTTTTCCAACAGTAGAATTCCCCAGCAAGTGGCAAGGCTTGGGGGTAGGCAATTGCAAAAAACAAGTCAGGGAGACTGGGAACTTAGTGTCGGATGTTCAGGGACCTGCCAAGTCTTTGTTCACCCCAGGTGAGAATTGCTTTTGGCAGCGCTGTGCCTGGACAGAGTCATTCATTCATTAGTGCTCAGGAGGCAGCAGCAAGGTGCTTACAGCCTCTCTTCTCCACTCAAAGATGAAGTAATCTGGGATGCCTCAGAGCTGCCTTTGCTGCTGTGTCACAGAACTCAGCATCGTCTAAGGAAAGTGCTTGTGTGCTCCGTTTCCCGCTGCTCGCCCTCATGACTGCTGCAGGACTGATTGTCTCGGCTCAGTGAGGTTCTGTGCAGTGGGACCCAGGCTGCATCTCTCAGGGCATCTTCTTGGGCATCTGTAATTGCTGGGTCTCACTTTGAAATGTCACTGCCTGATTCCCCAAAGAGCCAGCTGTTCATCCTCTGGCCAGGAATGGCAGCCACTCTGACAAAACCCTGCTGAGAGGTGCACAGAAATTACCTCCTTCTCTTGTTTCCCAGCCAGGGTCTTGGTGCTGAGTTGATGGGCCTGCAGGTGGATTACTGGATTGCAGCCCCACCCATGGACAGGAAGAGAGACCCAGAGAAGAAGGACCCCGCCACTACCAAAAACACACTGAAATGCACTTTCCGGTCCCTCCAGGTCAGCAGGTTACCTGCCAGCGGTGAGATCGCCGCCACGCCAACAATGTCCATGACTGTTGTGACTAAAGAGAAGAACAAAAAAGGTAAGGTCTCCTTCTGTCCCTGTCCTGCTGCTCCAAAGCTGCCTGACTTGTCAGTCCTATTTTTATCTGCAAAATCCTACTCAGATGATGAGAGGTGACTGAATAAAGTGGTAGGGTTTGAAAGGGTGGTTCCTCTGTGTGAGGTAAAAAGGGGATGTGTTCACCCTGATGGCTGAACAGCTAAGATGGTATAGCCCAAAAGAACAAAGGTGGGGACAGAGCAAGGATATGCAGAAGGCCATGCCTAGACAGTTTCCCCATGTTCCTTGGGAGCCTGTTGGTGCTGTTTTGGGATATTGGATTAGGTAAGAGGCCACTTGTGCCCCAACCACTAGTGAGGGTAAATGAGCCCCTCTTTTCTGGCAGTGTGCTGGAAACTTGGGATAGCTGTACTTTCTGGGATGATATCCCCATCCTATGAGCCTTTAGCTCAGAAGAGCCACAGAAAATAAAAAAGGCATGTAAGAGAAAACAAAAGCCCAGCAAGTATCACAGATTGCTGTGAGGTGACAAAACTGGAGTACCTCCTGAACTTGAGTCTAGGACCTCCTACTCTCCTCCTGTACCAGCCCCCACACAAGAGCCAGTGGGGTGATTCAGAACCTAGAGCAAAGTCCTGGGAGGACCAGCTGAGGGAACTGGGAGTTTTCAGCCCAGAGAAAGGCTAGGGGTGACCTTATCACTCTCTACCACAACCTGAAAGGAGGTTGGAGCAAGGTGGGAGTCAGTCTCTCCTCTCCCAGGTAGTGAGGGATGGGACATGAGGAAGTAGCCTCAAGGTTTTCCAGGGAAGACTTAGATGAGCTATTAGGAAAAAAGTCTTCACCAAAAGGGTTGTGAAGCCCTAAAATGGGCTGCCCAGAGCAGTGGCAAAGCCACCATCCGTACATGCTTGGTGGTATTTAAAAGATGTATAGATGTGGCACCTGGGGACAAGGTTTAGTGATGCAGTTGGCAGTGTTAGATTAGCAGTTTGATTCAATGATGCTGGAGATATTTTTCAGCCTCACCAATTCCATGATTTTATAATTCTTATGCTTTTGAACAGAATGCTTTGTGGGTCAAAAGGAAGTAGAAGATAAATACTCTCAAGCTCTTAAACTTGTGGCATTATTTTGTCAAAGCAAACTAACAAAATGGTGTTTTGAATGTTATCAGTGATTTTGTATTTGCTCCTGGCCTTGGTAATGTGAAACATTTAGAAACTGAGGACAGCTCTGCAACTTTTTGTTTTCACAGAAGCAGCAAGGCAGTTCTGCATTTACATTTTGGCTGCCAGTAGTTGTCCTTCACCTGGGGGCCTGTAAGTCACTCCTGGTGGACTCTGAGAGAAGGCTGGCAGACCCTCTTGGACTGCAGGACATGGGTGCATAACCCTGCAGCCAGATCACTGCCAGGCCAGCACAGCTGTGGCCCTGCTGGTGCTGGAGCTGCCACCCCTGGTGACACCCTTTGTAAATGTCTTGCTGTTGGGAGAGGCAGTCCTGAGACACTCCAAATGTTCTTCCCTGGGGGTCGCCCAGCCTGCAGTGCAGGTGTTCAACAACACCAGCTTTTGTGAAACCAGTTTGTACATCTTTGCTCATGCATTTGGACAGTTCTTGGGGAACTGGATCAGTTTTTTTAGTTCTCCTTATGCCTTCCCTACCCACCAGGTGCCCCCATTTAGTAATCCCTCCTGCTCTCCAGGTGTCTGTGCAGCCCAGGCTGTGTTGGGCCATAGTCAGTGCAGCAGCCTGGCACTGCAGATGCAGATGTTTTCCCTGCATGGTGTCTCAACAGAGCAGAGGAGTTACCTGAAGGTGCCCTTTGGTATCAGGATTATGAGCTGGGAAGGCTTCACATAGAGGCTTTTAGGGATAAGATGCTCATGTGCATCAGTGACGGTGCTCAGCACTGACAGACTCCTGCCTAAAAGGGAGGATTTTAGGAGTAAGAATTTTCAGGCTTGAATGTTTAAATGCAAAATCTCATACAAGAATCAGTGCAGCTCCTGTGAGTGGCATAGATTCACCTTGTGCTGGTTTGCTTTTCTTCCAGTGATGTTTTTGCCCAAGAAAACAAAGGACAAGGAGGTTGAGTCCAAGAGCCAGTGTATTGAAGGAATCAGCAGGTTGATTTGCACAGCGAAACATCAGCAGAACATGCTGCGTGGTGAGTGCAATGCTTGCATCCGTTTGGCTGCTGGGGCAAGGCTCACATGCTGTGATTTTCCTCCAGACAAAAGGCTGAGCTGGTGTCCTGCCCTGTGCCCTGGAGCCAGCGTGATGGGGATATTCCTGGGGAAAGGGCTTCAGTGTGTTTAGCATGGGGGAATGCTAGGTGGGAAAATTCTCCTTTATCTGAGTCAATGCTCTGGATGCGGACAAGGGTTGGACAGGGCTCCATTCCCTTCTCCTCATTCCCTGTTTCTCTTGCACATCTGCAAGTGCAAGTGTTGGTTGGTGACAGGTGGTGATGTTGTGGCTGCTCCTCTGGGCAGGACACTGGCACATGCTTACACCATATATACATCTTGTACACAGACCTGGAGTGTCTGTCAGTGGAGCTGGGCATCCAGTAGCAGAAATACCCTTGTAGCCTGTTCAGTTAGTAATTCAACAGAGATACCTTCTTGGGTCACTGGTCCCTGTGAGACTGGCAGGCACAAGAGGTGTCTCACCTCTTCAAGAGACATGGATGTTCTGATGAGAGTGCCAGTGAGGAGGGACTGATGTCCATCTCTGTAAGAGTGCATTTGCCCAAAAAAGAAAATGAAGTGTGCTTAGGAAATCTGAGTAGCCAGATCAGATTTTAGCTGACGCTGAAATCAGCAGTCTGGGGAGCTCTGGTGTCACTGAGCGATGCTGCAACAACAATCTGAGCTGTTCTCCCTAAACCTGATGGCTCCTGAGCCTTTCTCCCTGTGTGCAGCTGCGTGGGGCAGGGCAGAGCAGCTGAGGGTGGCCAGGCCTTCCTCTGCAAACTGCAGGGGGATTTCTGGCAAAGCTGCCTCAGGCTGGCCACTTCCCCTCAGGATTTTCTAACTCTCTTCTCTTTTTACCCTCCCCTGCAGTCCTGATCGATGGAGTGGAGTGGAACGACGTCAAGTTCTTTCAGCTGGCAGCACAGTGGTCCTCTCATGTCAAGCACTTTCCCATCTGCATATTTGGACACTCAAAATCTAACTTCTAGCTGTGCTTGGCGCAGGGATCTTCTGTCCATCCCAAGGACTGCACACCAGGAGCCAGGAACTGCGTGCCAACTCTGACTCGTGTCGCTCTGCCCTCTCCTGCAGAATTAATTACAGATATGCTTGGATTACTTTTGAATTACTTTTCTATTAACTCTTAAGTTTACTACAAAGGAAGGAAACCCCTTTAAACAAAGGCAAAAAAAAACCAAACAACAAACGAGTCTTAAATATAGATGTGCTTACAACGTGAAGTCATGGGGGAGTTGGCAGGAGCAGGCAACCTGCCTAAGAACACCTACCACTTACGAGCAGATAGCTAAGTAACTGCACTGCTTATTAACCTGAGACCTCATTGGTGTGAGTGGGCTGGGGGAGCCTTGCATCAGCTTGAACAGATTTTGCAGAAGATCACGTGTGTTATGGTGCATTTGGCCCTTGCTCTGTATTTCTAGGAGAAAAGGATGGCCAGTCTTTCTTCCTGCTGCCAAAGGATGAGGGATCAGCGAGTCTGGAGGGAGTTCAGCTGTCTGGTGTGGAGAAGCAGCCACTTGCAGAGTTAGGGAGGTCTGGAGAGGAGATCCCCTTGGGAACATGGAGCCTGCCACAGGGACAGGCAGGTGTTCATGCTGAAGCGTTGCCTGAGGAGGGTTGGGCAGGAGGAGGAATTAGGGAAACACTAAGTGTAAGGAAACTCCTGTGTCCCAGGTCTTTGACAATGACCAAATCGAGCCAGTCTCTGTGTTCCCCAGCTGGCTATGCTGCTGAGGGGCACCATGTCAGTGGGGTCGCTGCTATTTACATTCTCACACCGATTATTTACCTGTCAGTAAAACCTCATCCAGCCTCAAAAGGGAAAGGATTTTTTTTAACAGTTGCAGATTTTTTAATACTTTCTAAATAATAAAATAAAATAAAAAAAATAACAAAAAATAACAGGAAAAATATTAATTTGCCAAAAAAAACCACAAACCCAGGAAAATGNTAATAAAATAAAATAAAAAATAACAAAAAATAACAGGAAAAATATTAATTTGCCAAAAAAAACCACAAACCCAGGAAAATGGGTTGTTTTCTATGGAGTGATGCATCACTGTAGTGGTTGGGCTGGGAACCAGCCAGGCACTCTGCGTGTCCAGCTGCTTTCCTGCCCATGTGTTATGCTGCACACCTGAGGTGGCACAGGCTGCTCTGTCAGGTGGTGGCTGGGATAGGGGGAGCAGGGTGTTCTTGCCCTGCGGAAGAACAGACATCTCTGGCATTTCAGGGGAAGGGATTGAAATTTTTGATGGGCCCTTTTGGGTCCCCCCCCTTGTGGGCAGGCCAGGCTCTGTGAGCAGAAGGCACTTTCTGAGGACAGTGATGCTTTTGAACTTTTTTTCTTTTATTATTTTTTACCTGATCCCTTACCCTTGGGTTTTTAAAGGCTTGGGGAACCCACTTTGCACTGCACAGCAGGTCCTGCTCTGTGTGGGGACCACCCAGGTTCTGTTGGGCAGGTACTGGTGATGTGCTCGGCTAGCAGGGAGGTTCTGAGGTGAGAGCTGGATCTTTTGTCTGTTGCAGCTTGGGCTGCTTCACCAGCTGATGTCATGAAACCCTTTCCCAGCACAAGGGCAACCTACGTGGCCAGGGACTGGGTATTCCCTTCAAAGCATGCAGGGGAGGAGGACACTGTCCCCAGCCTGGTGGCACACTGCTGGGCAGGACACACTGTCTAGCTGCAGTACTTTGTTATTCCTGCCTGCAGCATGCTGGCTCCTGGCTGTGGCAGAAGGTGGGCTGTCATGGGGATGTTGTCGTGTCCCTCAGCTGATGGTCTCGGGTGACCTGAGCTGATGTTCTGGGGCTGTGTAGCGTTGCCTAGCAGCAGCAGTGTGGAAGAGGGTGTGTAAGCACATCACATCTTTATTGAGGCTGTTGCATCAAAAAAAAAGCTTTGTAAAGGAAACTAGTCAGTGTGTGATTTCTCCCTCGAATCTCATGCTGGTGTGACAACATGGGCTGGGTTCTAGCTGTGTGCAGCCTGGGCAGCTCTGGTGGTGCTGCTGCAGAGGTGGGGTGGACTGACCAACTGCAATAACTTTGTTTACTGGGGGGGGTGAGGGGAGAACCATCACTGTGCTCCTCTTTGTATTTCAACCTACTGTAAAGAAAAAAACCTGGTAGCTAGGACAGGGTTTCCAGAGTCCTGCCTATCAAATGTGTGTTGCCCTGCTGTACTCGTGCGTGTGCGTGTGAGAGAAACACTTCTGCTTGTTGCATTTCACGTTGGTTTGTGTTTTGTTCTGACTTTATACAAGCAAAGTCATCGGGAGAGTCTCTGTACACCTGAGGGCTTGATTTTTCCCCTGTGGAAAGCTGTTGTTGCTCTGAAATGCGTCTTCCATGCAAGAAAACATCCCAACTTCTCAGCCTTGTTATCCCAGAGGGAATCCAGCAGTGGCAGGCTGGGCCTTCCTGTAGACAGCTGTGTGCCCAGGGTTAGCTGTGCTGTTTCTTGGCCCTGGATGCAAGGGCTGGCATGCAAATTTGGTGGCACAGCTCTGATCAGACCTCTGTTGTTTCTCCTGTGGAGCCACTTAGTGCAGCTATTTCTTTCCCTCTCTGGAGTAGAAACAGGCTTCTGTCTCTAAGAAAAATGAGTGTCAGAGCACGTGGCTCAGACTGTTTTGGGAAGGAGCTTTAGACCTGGTCCCATGAATGAGTGACTGATCTCAGGTCTTCCTTTCCAACTTCCCCAATAGTTTCTGGGAGGACCTTGCTGGGAGCAAGTTCCACTGGCTTGAGGGATCCTCCCTATGGGACCAGGAAGTTTCTTGGGGCAGCAATGGACCTGTGCCTGCTGAGCTGTGCCAGCCTGTGGGGTTGGGTTGTCATGCTCACGTCAGTGAGTGCAGAAGGATGGCTTAGAGCAGAGACAGCACTGCTCTGTGTTCAGCTCTGGAGAGTTTGGGCAGAGAAGGTACATCTCAAATGAAGAAATTCAGCGGGGCTGTCTCCTAGCTCCGGCTTGCTTTGGAGCTGGGTAGTCTGACAGCAAAGGCATGGCCTGGGATGGGCAGCCACCTGAGTGGATCTCCAGCCAGGAGGCGCTTTGAAGGCGGTGTCCTTTGGTGTGTCCCTTTCTCTGTGTCCCAGAGCTCACCCCAGCCTCCCACAGGGCCAGTCTCTCCTGCCCCCTGTGGCTATGGCTTCTCAGAGCACTGGTTTCTTTCCGAGCTGCTGTGTGCAAGGCCCCGCCTGGCTCGGAGGTGAGCTCTGGGGAGCGGGCTGGCTCCGCGCTGAGCTGCGCTATGCTGACCTACTTCAGCAGCTCTGGAGAGCAGATGAAAGATGGAAGGGTTTTGTGGCATCGTGTTGCACCTTGAGTGCTTCCTGGTCCTGTGGCTCAAGTTTCCTGGAGACAAAGGCTGGGCTTCAGCCCTGGCAGTGCTCAGTCAGGGCTGGCTCTGCTGTGGCATTGGTGACATCGGGGACATCTCATGTGGCTGTTTTAGCTCAGTGCTGCACTTCCTATCCGATTCAATTGTCACGGTTTGCATCACAGCGGTAACTGCAGAGTCCTCCTGAATGACACATGAGTTTGGGGAGAACCATGGTCTCTTTGGCTCTTTTGCTGCTTTAATTATAACACAAGATGAAGCTTGTGGCTTTATCCTGCAAAGAGGGCAGGGATAGGTGGCTGGGAGGTTTCTGGGGCTGAGGAGATGTGCCTGTTAGCTTTCCATGATCACATAGCTTTCCATGATCACACTCAGCCAGGAACCACACTGCCCTGTGCTTAACCTGTGGTTGCAGCACAGGTCCTGTTGTGTTACTCACCAGCAGCGTATGCTGGTGGGAGCACTGCACAGCCAGGGCAGAGGATGTTGCACAGGGAATTTCCAAGGTTAAGAGGGAAATCATGTCAAGAGGCAGCAGAACCAGTGGTCTTTTCCTGCTGCTTGGTGTGCTAAGGGATTGGGAAGCTGGGATTAGGACAGTCCTGCCATGCAGCTGTAAAGGGCTTGGGGCCCTGGAGCTTTCTTGAAGTTAAGGCTGGATGCAGTGTATGTTCCCTTCATCTTGGGGGGTCTTGATCTCAGCAGATATTTGAGTTATTTGAGTAGCATTTTAATGCGACACTCCCTCTGGGCTTAACCTGGTAGTAGAATGCCAGAAATGAGCAGCAGCATCTCCTGAAGGTTCCCTGCAGCCTCTTCTTCAATGGTGGTTTTGTGGGAGATGTTCCTGGCAGGGCCGGCTCCTGCAGGAAGGATTACTCTGGTGCTTTGGGACAGACTGGGGCAGAAGGGGATGTGCCAACTTACAAGGCAGTAGGTCTCTGGTTTCCTTAAGGAAGAGCACTGTTCTGGGGCCACATCCAGTCAGCTGCTGGTTGGAGGCTTGGCTGGACAGTTGGCTGGAGCATTGCCTGCCTGGCTGCGGACGTCCCCCAGCCATGGGGAAGCACCTGAATTCTGGGGCTGCATGCCACCAGGCTTGTCTGGACTGTGGCGTGTGAGGGGAAGTTACCACTTTGTAGATTCCTGAGCTGTCCATCTGTTTCATTGTTTTATTGTTTGGGTTCTAGGGTTGTTTTTTATGAAGACAGATTAAATGTAAATAGCCTTTTTTTTGGAACAAACCACAACATGCTCAACCTCGTCAACTATTTTATGGTACTAATGCAACACTAATAAAACTGGACATGAAAGCACACACCCGTCCCCTGAGTCGTCTCTTAGCGGGGGCTGCTCTGGCATGCCTGTTGTTTGCAGGAGGAAACAGCAGCATGGATTTCTGCCATGGGGGTTTGCTTGTTATCTATGCAGCTGCTACTTCCAGGGCAGAGCTGGTAGATTGGCATGTCCTTCCCAGCACTGAGCCCTCCTGTAGTTTTTGCAGCCCTACTGTTCTCCCACCTGCCTCCTTTCCCAGAAGGATCTGCTCATCTCCTGCAGCTCTCCTGGATCTGACAGCCCTCTCCAGCACTCAGTCCTCACTTCTGCACAGCAAGAAAGGACCAGGCTCGTGTCTGTTTCTGATCTGGGGGCTGCTTTGGTTGGACACTGTGGTGCTGGGGTAGCAAGGGGGGCATGTCAGGGGGGAATATTGAGGCTGTGGGAGCCTGAAGCTGCCTTGGAGGACTGTGGGACAGGGACAGAGATGTGTGGGATTCCAAGCACCTGGCCTTGGTGCTTGGGTGTCAGAAGGCAGAGAGATGAAGGAAAGAGGAGAGCTAAGCTGTTGTTTTGAAGAAGGAAGGGGAGGAAGAAATTTTGAGGAATAGGCCCTTAGCCACGGTCCTCAGGATCCAGGATATTGGAGGCAGAACTATGAATGCTGTGCTGAAGCAGCCTGTATCCTTGTGCTGTCCTGACCCAAAGGTAAGGGATGCAGGGGTGACAGCTGGTGAAGCAAAGAGCTGGGGTGAAGAGAGCCCCTCAGAGCAGGCCAGGCTGCTCTCAAAGGACATGGGTCTTGCAGGATATCTCAGATGCTCTGCATGGCCTAGCCAGATGCAGATGCATTTATGGTCCAAGCCCTTTGCTGGAAGAGGGGACACAAAACCCACACATGGTGACACAGAGCAGGCATTGGCTCATTCCAGGCAGGATGAATGGGGGGTAGGTCAGGAGATGGCAAACTCAGTACTCAGCAGTGCAGAAAAAGCACCTAAAGCTATGGAGAGGGTCTGGCTGGTGCTGAAATGGGGGCAGGGGGGCACCATGGGAGAGCTGGGGGAGACAAACATGTTCTGGTTGTGTATTTTCGGCATAGGTTCAGCTGTAACCTGGTACTGATTGCCTGGCTGTATAAGAGAGGCACATCCTAAGCATGACCTTTTAGAGCCCATGGAGGAATTTGTCTCAGCACATGAATGAGGGTGTGAGTGGAGGGGACTGGGGTGGTGGGAAGGCTTGTGTTGCTGCAGGAAGTAGAGGACCAGCCTCACATCAGCAGGGACAGCACCAAGCCAAGTGCCCTTGGCATACTCTCCTGTTGCCTGGAAGAGAGGAGAAGGAAATGAGGGCTGAGTAGAGCAAGAATGACTTTTGGTTGGAGTACACTAGGTTGCATGCAATGGGCAGGGAGAGCGTCCCTCATCCACATGCACTGGGACAGACAAATTTCTGCCAGGCACCTAGGACTGGGATCTCAAAGCCCTGGCATCTTTCTTTTGCAGGTCCAGGCCTTTCTCAGACCATGTGCACCCTCACTGCCATGGGAGAGGTGTCAAACACAAGTGATGCCCTGCTAGGATGCACGTAAAGCCCTCTGGGAGGTCTGGGTTTCAACAATGGCAGTTGGTGGGACCCTTGGGATGGGGTTTGGTGGTGGGAGATGGGGCATTGCAAGAGCTCGCTCCTTCCTAGTCTGAGTCCGGCAGCTCCAGCTCGCCTCTGTACAACTGCATAACACTCTGGCCCTGACCACAGCTGTTGCTTAACCTAGAAGAGGAACAGCAGGGTAGATCCAACACGGTTTTGTTGCTATTGTTTAAAACACAATTTAGCATCTGGAAAAAGTAGTCAATGCCATGTGACCGTCCGCTTCTCCATGTGCAACTACTGAGTGTGCTGGGATGTGATTTGTAAATATTTGTTCTGGATAATTTTCCTGTGTCCTACTGGATTATTTTCAGCTCAGCAGAGCGGTTGCAGCAGCAGCCTGGGGAGGGCCAGCCCTTGTGTCCTGCGGTGTGCCTGGTGCCTGTGCTGGCACGTGCTTCCCCGGATGGCTCAGGAAGGAGGAAATATCACGGCAGTGCTCCCCAGTGCACTGACCTTTTTTGGCTGACCGATTTTCACGCCCAGAAGTGTTTTCCTCATTCAGCCATGCTCCTCACACATATTAGGAAGATAAAAGCAAAGCTCTGTGCCCTCCTGGAATCTGAGGACTGTCAGAGATTAGGTGTTGTACGGTTGTTTTCCTAACACACAAAGCAAATTTTAACAAGAGTCCTGTTCTTTTTTAAAAATATATGTGTTTTGGCAAATGTTAATGTTTTGGGTGGTCTTATGTAGGTGTTTCAGTACTTTGTGAGAAGCAGCGTTGAGCGTGCAGGCAGCAGCTCTCCCCAGCCCATACCCAGTAAAGGGTTATGGGTTTGCACTGTTACTCCAGCAAAGAGTTTCATGAGAGGTACTTTTTGGCCATCCTGACTTGTGTGACTGTGTGGAGAGGTCCTGGGGTGTCACCTGGCTTGGGCAACACCAGGAGACTCTCCAGCTCTGTGCTAGAGCCAAGAGTAGTCATCCTGCCTTGCCTGAGAGGCCAGCAGTGCTCCAGGTCTGCTTCTACTGACCATCAGAGCAGTAGCTTTTCATTGAGCTTCACCATCCAGCCTTGGACACATCCATGGAGAAGTCCTTGGAGGGAGGGCCTGTCACCTTTAATGCTGCACTTTGTCAGCTTTTGCTGGGGGACCTGCTGTAGAAGTGTTATATACCACAGAATGTGATGCTTTCTTGGAGTGTTTTTTGGCATCAGCTGTTCCCGTAAAAGAGGAAGTGGCAGTGGCAATGTGTAAGTTTTGCAGAGTGATGTGGAGCTGACAACTGTTCAACAACTGTGTAACCACTGCAGGGCTGCTGAGGAGACACCTGGACAGCAGCTGTGCTGGGCTGAAGAAGGGATGTACATGTGTGATACAGCCCTGGTGTGCCCAGGACCAGTGACACCCGCAGGTCACTGGGAAATGGAAAGCTAAAGCCATCATTTCACCTCAGGCTGACATCTGAGGAGGGGGGAAAGCCCCAGTGTGACAGTGGGGGACATAAGCGCAGAGGGGACAGAAGTGAGACAGTGCAGGAGTGGAGAGTGTGAGCAGGAGGTGTGTGTAGGGCTGGAGGGAGTGCATGGGAAGCACATGGATGTAGGTGCAGGTGTGGGTAGGCTGGGGTGTGCAGAAGGAGGGCTGTGTCTGTGCAGGGACCTGCTGTTCCTGCCCAGGGTGTGGATGGCCTGTGGCAGTTGGGTGTGTGTGTGAGGAAGACTTGTGTGTGTGTGTGTGTGTGTGTGTGTGGACAAGACAGCGTGAGGGCCATCCAAAACCACAGGTGGTGCCTGTACATGATGGAGGTTGTGTGTGAATGTTGTGTACATGAGAAGAACTGTGAGTACAGGCACACATGTGTGAGCACAGGTGGTGTTTGTGGTGTGGGTGTGTGTGTGTCAGTCTGTACCTGAGGACAGTCTGCTCTGTGTGTGTAGGGCTGCCTATGCCAGGTCAGGGCGGGTGCATGAGGAGAGCAGAGCCTGTGTGGGGCTCAGAAAGCTGGGCTTGGAGGGTTGTGTGAGGGTAGGGGTGTTGTGTGTGTGCACAGGCAATCAGTGTGTGTGCTACTGGTGTACACAGGTGGTCAGCGTGTGTGTACCACTGTGGTGCGCGTAGGCGGTCAGCGTGCGACTGTGTGTGAGGACAGGCGGTGTGTGAGGGGAGGCTGCACGTGTGCAAGGAGAGGCTGTGTGTAGGTGTTCTGTGTATGTGAGCAGAGGTGCTCTCTGCATGTTTTTGTACAGGCAGTCTGTGTGTGCGTGTATGTACAGCCACTCTCCCCTGAGTGTGTGTGAGGAGGCCGTGCCGCCCCAACACACCTCGCTCGCTCCCATCCCGGCCCGTCCCTCTCCTCGCAGGCCGGAGCGCCGCCCTTACACGCTGCGGGCGGGCAACTCTGGCTCGTTTCCTTCCTTCCTTCCTTCCTTCCTTCCTTCCTTCCTTCC
>VXBU01018632.1:61531-135226 GCA_013400315.1 Bombycilla garrulus | reverse complement strand
CGGGGCAGCCCAGGAGGGGGCTTGGGGGTTGCCGGAAGAGGGAGGCCTGCCGCGGGGTTATACGCGGTGAAGGGCTGGGGGGCTGGCGCGGGGCGAGCTGGGGCGCTGTGCCGGGGTCTGGGTGAGCTGGTGCGGTGGGTGCAGGGGGATGGCCGAGGTGAGGGGGAGCGGCCGCGTGGACCCGTACGGAGCACGAGGGTGTGGGGAGACGAGGCGTGTGAGGTTCGAGGTGCTGGGGGCTCGGGGGCTGGGGCAGATTCGGGACCGTGGCAGGCTGGCATAGGTGAGCGGGGCTGAAGCAGAGCAGCCGTGGGGCCAGGCCTCGGCATGGTGATGCTGTTCGGATGGGGGTCATGCGAGGTTGTCGGGGTGGGGACCCAGGAGGAGTTGCTGAGATAAGGAGGCCAGAGATGGGCAGAGGCTGCTGGTAGACGGAGGGACTGGTATGAGGCACGTCCTGCAGATCTTCGCCTCCCCTTCCTTTCTTGCTGCTTTTTTGTTGTGCTTTCCCATTAGTCTTCTGTTCAGGGTTGTGCTCCTGTCTGATTGTCCTTTGTGTTGGCTCGTCTGAAGAGAAAGGAGAGGCAACAGGGTTTGGGACTGTGTTTTATGGAACATAACCTGAGAGTGGTCTGGCGTGAATTTGTGCTCAGCCATTTTCCTTCATAAAAGCTCATCTGTGGAGCTTCCTTCTCCCCAGGACTATAGGCTATACAGGAAGATGTTTTTGTGGAATTCCCTCCTTTTCAAAATGCCCTGTTTCTTGTGGAGTTCTGCAAAACCAAAGTAAAGTAAACAAGAGAAAAAATACAGCAAAGGTGGCCAAGCCATCCCACCTGGCTGTTCTCCATCGACAGCTACTTTCTGTTCTTTCTGTTTTTCTGGCCTACCCTTACTTTTTACCCTGAGAAATGCTGCTTCTTTTGTTATGTTCATACTTTTTTTTCTGGTTGCACCTGGTTTCACAGAGGTATAAGAGCTGATTCTTGGTTGTCCCAGCTTTGTGTCTTGGGTTGCCCCAAGCTGATAGTATGCCTGTGGCTTTATGTTGGTTTGGAGATGCTGAGAGTAGGATGATAGGCAAGTCAGTTGTGGAAATTCACCCTGTTGTGACTTGCAAAGAGAACAGTTTCCTGGAAGTTTTTGTTCCGCATTGAATGGCCAAGTCTGGTGGGGAGCATCATCTCTTAGCATTTAGTATGGCTAAATCTGTACTGTGCCTCCTACAGAAGATGGGAAAGCTCCTCTGGAGGTCTCTAGATTGACCTCCTGCTAGAAAATGCCCTGGTAGATCTAGTGCTCAGGGCTGTATTCATCCCAGGCTCTAAGAATGGTGATGGCCTCCTTACTTTGGGCCCCATCTAGGGTTTGACCATGCTTATGGAAAATATTTGTTTCCATTTGCCTAACTGGATTTTTCTCTTGTTCCAGCTGAGGTCCCCCTTCCTGTTATCCCTCATCCTATCCCTGCTTCTAAGCAGGGCTGGCTGATCCTCGAGGGATGCTGTTAGTAACCAGCAGTCCACTGAAGGTTGTAACTGTTGATTGTGATCCTTTAAACCTGATGTTGTATTTTTTTTCCCTACCTTTATCATCTAGTTTTTCAAGCATTTTCATTTCAAAGATGCCAGCAGGGCCTTTGACATGAAGTCAAGGTGTCCAACATACCCTGCTCTCCTCTCAGCCAGTCTCTTCATCCCAGATGGGGGAGTCATGTTGGTCAGGTGTGATTTGCCCTTGGAATGTCCATTTTGGCTGGTCTCAGTTACCTTTTTGTCCTTCCTGCACTTGGAAATAGTGCCCAGGATTTGCTCCACAGCCTTTCTGGACAGAGGGCAAGGCAGCTGTCTGATAACGTTACAGTGCTCTGTTATGGTCCATATGGATGAAGTCTTGGTTTGATGTATTACCAAGATCAACATATGGATGGATGCAGCTGTTTCTGTGTGAGAGCTCTGTTCAGTGTGTGTTATCAAATTGTTTCTGACCTCTGGTGCTGCTATCTCACACAAACGATTTTGTGCACTGAAGTTGTGTGTGAACTCCTGAGCAGGATTAAATCTGGAATGGGGTTTGTGCACAGTCATTTCATACACTTCCCACTGGAAGGCAAACACTTGGCAGATCATCTCTTATTACGCTTGTGACTTCCGTGTGCGCTGCATGAATTCCAGATTCAACAGCTGCCAAAAGCAGCTTGCTCACTACAGATCAATACTGCTCCTGGAAGTATATGTTCACTCAGAAGGGATGGTCACTGCTTTAGGCCTGGTCATGAAACACCATGAATTTTTGTTTTCAGAAACCAGTGGTGGGTTGACAACAAGTGGACATGAAGTGTGTTGTTCTCTCCATCTGTTCCTTGGTAGAGGAGCTGAGGAGCCTTGCTGTGGGGGCTGAGGTATTCCTCTTTGTGTTGAGAAGCAGAGTGACTGTGCTGGGGGACTTAGGAGCTGACCCTCAAATGGTTGTCAGGCTCTGTGGGTAAGTTTACTGGTGGCATCCAGTTGTTTGGAGAGAGCAACTGGTTCTGCTGGGTCTTGCCCAGTTTCTCCTGGTAGGTTTCTGATGGGAAGGGAGTTGGTTTCCAATAGAAGGGGACTGTCGCGAGCTAGCACAGTTCAGGGTGGATGTAAAACTTTGGAAATGTGTGGGGAAGAATGCCAAAATGAAATGGGGGATCTTAATTGTTGGCCACTAGAAAATCCCGGAATTGCCTGCCTCCAGTGTAGCAGAAGTGAAGATTTTCTTAACAGCTGCTGTACAGCCATGAAACAAATGGCAGCACAAAGAAAGTGGACTGCTTTCACTTGGAAGGAGTCATGTTGGGCTGGTTTTCCTCTTCATGGAGCAGACTGGCAGCCTGCATCATTCCCATACAGACTGTATGGGAATGTTTGATAAACACCAGATTAGAGAAGTTTGGGGCCTCTGATGAAAAAATGCACGTGGGAGAGAGATGCTCATTGTTCTAGCTAGTGCCAGGCTCTGCTTTCAGGAGAGTGCTGTGTCAGCTGCCTGCAACAGAACAGGTCATCTTGGTATCAAGAGACTTTCGAGCAGGTGTTTTGTCTCTACCTTCTCCAGGAGAGCTTAACTCTGGTGCAACAAGTATTCCTTTAGTGGTGGCAATTGACTGAGCCCCCACTGCAGGTTTATACCCCTGTGGCATTCCCTTGATGCAGTGAAACAACCATCTTTTGCATTTTCATCTTACACCGATTTGAGGAACTTAATTTTTTCCACCTCCCTCCTCCTCACTTTTTGTTTTTTCCTGAATTATTTTTAATCTTGCATCAGCTACCCAATGTGGTTTGCTGTGGGACTGTGTGAACAGCTGAATGGGCTTAGTGGGAGGGCAGGGAAAAGGGGATGGGGAAAGAAAGGATAGGAAGAATGGAGGAAAAACTACTGAAGACAACACTTTTGCTGAGATAAATGTCAGTTTATACTTTCAGATGGAGTCTTCTAGTGTTTTTGACTTTTACGGGTTACCCTCTTGTTTGGGAGCATGCTTAGCTGCAAATTTTCACTGTTTTTGAGTCTGGTACATTCAAGGTATGTTTAAATGGCTTTGGGAGATTTGATCGCAAATCAGTTAGGCATAGAAGTACTTGCTAACTCCTTTAAAGTGAGGGGAGTGATGACCCACAATGCCTGACATGGGCACCTGAGGTTCACAGCAGCTTTTTTCCGGTGTGCTGGAGACTGAAGCTCCAGAACTTACTGGGTTTTGTTCATTACTTTGTAGTTGGTGGTGGTGTGTCTGTCTGCCTGTGCTGCAGTCATGCATCTTATTTCAGTGTAGTCCCCACAGTTTTAACAATGTCAGTGTGACATCATCTCTCTGCTACCATAGGGCGCTATTAATGTGTGGCTGGGGACTGTGGTTTGACCTGCCCACATCCCATTCCATACTCCCACTTGGCATCCAGGCTCTTGTGCCAGCTTACAGCTCTTGGCTTCAGTAGTGCTGGTGGAGAGCTGTGAGCACAGGGATGGTGCATCAGTCCTCTTAACATCACAATAATGTCAATAATAATTGTTTAAGCTTTCCTGAGAGCTGTTAAGGAGGCTTGCATAGAACTTGTTTCTGAGTCTGAACCTGGAGAAAATTCAGATTGTTTTACTGCAGGATCACTCATAAACTTACTGTCCCCTTGCTGTGTTGTCAGTGTTTTGGGTGACAGGAGGGCTTACTGTGCAATATCCTTGTTTTGGTTGTCCTTGCTGGGTTTTTGTTTTCTAACTTTGCAGGTGACCTGAGCTGAGGATGGGTTTAGTGGAGAGAGGTATTAAATACTTGTAAAGATAAAAAGGAGAGTTTATTCTTGAAAATTACTAATAGGCTTCTGCAGTCATTGGCCCTAATAAATTTAGGAAAGCTTCTAGCTTATCACCTTTCAGCAACAACTAGGCAGTGGGTTTCTTGATATTTTCCTTTTTTAGTTTCTAGTTACACAAGTTTGTCTTGCATGTTTTGCAGCCTTCCCTTCCCTTCCCTTCCCTTCCCTTCCCTTCCCTTCCCTTCCCTCAGTTTCTGACTGCTTCAGCGTTCATTAACCATTTATTGGGAAGTGCTGCATGGGGGAGAGTGTTGTCAGCCAGCTTAGGTGTGTTTGGGGGTTAGAGCTGTGACAGCTCTGGATTTGTAATAGCTGCAAACCATTCACAGCTGGCACAATGGAGTGAAAGGACTGAGCTTGTTTCTGCTCTGTTGGTGAGTTAAGGCAGTTCCTGTTGAGTCTTCATGGTGCCTGGGCTGGTGGTGGGAGGCTGTGCCATGGCACTGTTCTGGGAGGGCTGGGCGGGTGGAGGTCTGGGGAGTGAGTGGCTGAGGCGCTCCTTGGCAGTGCTCACTTTGCTCCTTGGTATTTTGCGTTTCAATGATGGTGAATAAAAGACACTTGATAAGAAGTTGTGGAAAAAAGACCCTTGGAACTGGTTTTGTTTAACTAGTAAGATTGTGATGAATGTCAGAGAGATTCCTTTCACTTGCATCTAGTTGTTTTCAAGCAACTTTTGATGTTTAAGCATCCTGACTTCTTTAAAGAAATAGAGTGCATAGTCTCCCCAGTAGGATGAGAAGAGAATGAGGTGGTTACTGTTACGTTTTCACTTTGATTTATAAACCATGCCTGAGCAGTTTGACATCACTTGAAAGCAAAGGTATGAACTATTAGAGGTTGTCTTCTGGTAGTTCTGGGCATCTGCTAGCAAAAAGTAACCTGTGAAATCAGTGTTACTTTTCCACCAAGTAAGGTGTTTTTTACACTCTATCTTCTTGTTTTCCAAGCATGTGATTTTTTAAATCCCCAAGCAGGTAAGTCACCAAGCCCTGCAGCTGCTTTGCCTCAGTTTCCTATGAGGTTTGCATAACTGCAACTTTTGGGAAAGATGCTATTGTAAGATATTATGATTCTAGGTCTTTGGAGCTCACCACTGTAAGTCCAGTATACAATGAGGCCCTGATTCAGGGTGTCTTTGAAGGCCTGGAATGGTTCCTTGTCCCCTCTTTACTTGTAAAACCAAGTCTGAAAGGACCTGCAAAGTACTGGTCAAGCTTTTGGACTGTAGCCCAGCCCCAAAGAAGCCACACGTTCTTCTCTTCCAAGCTCTTTGGCTGGACCACCTTTAGGAAGGAGAAGTGTTTGTGAGATGATTTTTACTTGGTTTTTACTTGTGAGATGATCAGTGAACCAAAGCAAAGAAGTTAGTTGGCAGCTTTAAAGTGAGTTTGCAAGTGGAGGATTTGGGCTTCTCCAGTCCTTTACGCATGTATTACTTGCAAGTTCTTGAGTCTTCATGGTCCCTGGGCTTCCATGGCTCTGGTTCTGTGCATTGCCAGATCATCATCCCTGTCAGATGTGACCCATGGTGGTGTTTCTGTTAAATTGTGCACAATGTGCTCTGGTTAATTTGTGGACTTCATGCTTTCATGCAAGATGTAGAAGGACAGATGACCCTTGACCAAGCATGAAGTTAGTGTGGCATGAACAGATGATGCCTTATTTAGCACAGGGCTTCTCCTTACAGAGTTAAGTTGTCAATATCTGAGCAAATTTGAACCAGCCAAGTGAGATAGTTTCTGTGGATGTTTCTTTTGATAATGTTGATTGAAGGTGTTTCTTTTGGTAGGGTGTCCGTGTAAGCAATTGTAGCTATCCTCTCCATCCTCTGCCGGGCTTACACAACTTGGTCCGGCTGTGCATCAGAGCTGGGCAGGCATTGGTTAGCTGGGAGACAGTCAAATTTTTTGACTCGTGTGAATGCCTGTCTGGGTTTACCATGTGCAGGCCTCCTACCATCCAAGGAGAGGCTGTCACAACTTGAGGGGGTGGTATGAGAGGGTGGGGGATGAATCAGCTTCACTGGCACTCTTGTTTGGAGAAACATCTGCAGAAACGCTGGCAGGAGTTTACATGTTGTTGGTGTTTTGCATTGTGAAGCCATGATGTTTCTGATCTGGCACTGAAACCCCTACATTTGGACTTAATATATTGTCATACTACGGCCTAAGTAGTTAATTCACGTTGAGAAAAGTTCAGCTTCGCTTTTAAACAAACAAGCAAACCCAAACAAGAAACATAACTTTTTTTAGTTTGTTTGTTTCTCCCATGTGGTGCCAAACTTGGTGTCTTGAGGAGTACAGAGGTTCTTGTTTTGCAACTCTTGAGATTCTTGCAGGGAACACAATGCTAGTTTCTTATCATCTTCTTTGCTGCCTAAATATCTTTTGGAAAAAAGATATTTGTTATCTGTCCTTAGCAATGAGAATTACAATGGAACAGGCTGTTTTCTTGGCTGCTGCAGATGGTGATGGTTGTTAGGGTGTACTTGAGGATACTCTTTCGTTCCCCCTACACCCTCTAAATACTCCCCCATGATTTAAGGAACTCTCTCACTAGTTTCTCTGTCTGCTCCAGTGTTTCTCTGCTCAAAGGACTCTTCTGTAAATTAGGCCATCCTGATCTTCCCTTAAACATGCCTTTGGGGAAAGGTTTTTCTTTTTTTAAGCCTGAACTATTTCCATGGTATTGATGCACAAAGAATGGCACTGGTTGTGCTGAAATTACATAGGCTCACAACTTTGCTACTGCAGAAAATGTTTGTATGGCTACATTCTTGGGAACTGAAGTGGCAAAAGAGGCTACATGTCCAGAATCCTTCAAATCATGCTTAGATATCTCCTGTAAAGCACAGAATAAAAAAAGTGGTTCTCCAGGAATGTTGAGTGTAGGCTCATCCTGCAGGAAGCTGGAGGGAGTTGACTCAGTGAACCTGAAGTGTCAGTGCCACATGCAAATGTGCCTTAGTTATAGCTGGAATATTAGGAGTGGATTAATTGAAATAGTTTTTCTTGAACTGCCATATAATTGATTTCTAACAGTAAAATTGCTTCTTTATTCTCAGGGTATTGCTTTGGAAGCGTAATTTTATTTCCCGTATTCTTGCACAGTTTCTTTTTAAGTCTTGTTTGTACAGACTTTTTGTCTCCTTTGGGGTGGCATTCCTAGTAGCAGTTACTCCAATATGGCACGATTCTTATCCAAGAGTGACTCATTAAGTACAGCTGACACCCATAACCTCTTTGTCAAAAGCACCAGCACACTCCTGTCCTTTGGTTTTTTCCATAGATGTCTGCAAGTGAAAACAGCCAACAGTGCTGTGAGGAACAGAAATAAGGAATGTAAAAGCTGTGGGTTTTCTTCCAGGTAGTTCTTCCCTTTCTTCTGTTCCCCTACTTTGGAATTTTACACTTCTAGTGGGAAAGAAGTACCATCTCTATGTGCTTTGTGCCTATTGCAGAGCTGAGGTCTTCAGTCCTGTGGCTGTTGCTGTGATGCAGAATACCTGCCTTCTTCCTTGGCAGAGAGGAGAAGTATTTGGGAGCATGCCTGGTCATTGTGAATCATATTAGAAATTAATTGAGCCCAGGACCTACCTTGAGGTCCAGCACTGACAATAGGGGAGTTGAGAGGTGTGTAAGAAAGCATGGGCTTCTGATAATTCTTCCAAACATTGTAGAATCTCCAGTGATTTGCTTTAAAATATAGTCTATAAATTGTTTCTGAAACAGGAACCACTTCATATTTCTGTTTTAGCTTTCTCACTTTCTCTTGTAGTTTTTGTATCTATGCCTTTTGTAAAGGGAACAATGATCAGAACTTAATTATCTTAGAGACTTCTGTCCATCTGTGAAATGTCTGAATAAAGGGTTCAGGAGTTAACAGGGAGGAGCTAATGCATGGGTAATGGAGTTGCATAAACCTTGTTTCACTGAGAATCAGGCAAAAATGTACGAGATGGCTGGACAGGAATTTTCCTTGCCCCCTCCCTTGATGTAATAGAAAACAAAGAACAGAAGACCTTTGGGAAGTTCCAAATATCATAATTTTTCAGAGTTTAAACTGGATCAAGCAATTGACAGTTTGTCCAAGCAAGTTGTATGTCATTGATTTATTTTTCTTGTTATTTCAAAAAGATAGATTGTCATACCTTGAGTAGATTTCTGTATAGAAGGTACTTTAGTTTTTGCTTGTAACTAATACAGGTCCTTCAGAGTTTGGTGTTTTGGTGGGGCCTTTTTGTGTGTGTTTTTGGTTTTTTTTGTTGTTGCAGTAACTCTTGTTATAAGAGCTGGCATGGATAAACAACTGTATCAACTTTTTCATAGGTGTGCATAATCTGTAGTCCTGTTACATGGATCTTGCCATGAATTGCTTCTCCTTTGAGTTATGGTTTGGGTAATATTGAAACTGGATTTTTGGAGGCCTATCAGAAAAAGTGATCCATAGGTTACATCTCAAAATAGCCAAGTAACGTTTCTGTCCCTTTCTTGTTCTGCACATTTGAAAGAAAATACAATGTGAACATTTTGTTTACCATGTGAATGTGTAGATATCCTTCCTCAAGAAATAGAGCAAAGCTGGCTTGATTTAACTGGGGTACTTCAACTTATCCTTGTGAAATTTAGTGATAGTTTGCTGTTAACAGTGTGGAGGGGAGTTTTCTGCAGGAGGCGTTTGCTTTTGCCGTGTCCTTCACTAGTTCTCTATAGGTATTTCAGAGGGCTGTGTGCTTGGCATTTCCACCTCTCTTTTAAGGAGCTGAGTGGTAGTGGTGGTGTTTCCCATAGTATGTGCTGCCTCATGCTCAGCTTAATACATCCAGTGCGTGCAGTAGCCACGAATACTGCTGTCCTGTAAATTGAGCCTATGCTGACAGTATATCTTTAATACCTTTGTTGATCCATGGAAGACATTAATTTGTAAATACCTGGTTTGTGTATGCTGCCAGATGTATTAGACCCGATAATTTCTTTAGCAATAGAAAGAACTGTTTCAGTTCTGCCTTTCTGGTGATGAAAATACTGTGCTTGAGACTTTCTTTGTTGAAACTGTCTGCTCTGTAACTAGACGTTTCATTGGATGACTGCTGCTGGGAGTGTGGCTGCTTTTTGAAGAGCCAGAAGGCAGTAGGTCTTGGACTCTGCCAGGTGAGATTTCAGGACTTGTAGGGTTGCCTCTCCAACCTCCTTTTTCACATGAAGAGGGATTGTATTATCCAGAATGTAAAATAATTGACAGTTTAGGGACAAAACTGGTGAATCAGCTGGAACTTACTGAAGGAAACTGGCCCAGAGTTGAATTGGAGAGCCCGGAGTATGCAGAGGCACATATTTCCTGTAAAAGAAGTCATAAAACAAGCAGGTCATCATAAGTTTATGCACTCTCTTGATGTTCATCTCTAATTCAGGTCAGCAGCTTTGTGGGTTGAGGAGGGGAAATATTTACAGTAGTGAGGTTACTTCTTTATCTCCTGTCTGGAATTGCACTTTGTACCCAGCAGTGGTAGTGAGTAGGGGAAGACGAAGGCTCCAGCCTCCCTCCTATCCCGAGTACATCTGTAGGCTGGTGAGGTACTTACTGTGTAAGACTTTTGGGGAATAAGGTAGGGAATACTCAGCTAGGTCAGTCCTCAGAAGGCACTTGTAGCTTGAAAGGCAAGTGTGCGTTGGGAAGGATAAAAATACTTTTGGGCATTTTTGCAACTTGATCACCTAAAAGCCCATAAGGTTATTAGGTAGCTCAGACATATCTAATCTTATAAATATATGACCTCTAGACAGTGTCTGTTATTTATTTTGCTGTACCCCCTCCTGATTTTCTTTTCCGTGGGCTGATAGACATAGACATAATCAACAGGTGACGTGAAGAAGGCAGAGGGGGACTCTTTTGCAATAATGTCTTAAAAGCATATGAGAGCAAAAAGCAATTCTGTTCTGTTAATTGCGAATTGAGAACTGTTATTTTACTGCCTTTATGGAAAATTTTCATTTTCTGTGATCTGTAGGCTGTCATTCTAGTTTTAGCTGCTGCACTTGTGTCTATATGTTCTATCAGTTACCTGTGTAGTACGCAGCATTGCTTTCTGGCAGGTTGTGTTGTGCATATTCAGAAAAAAGTATTGTGGGATATAAAGGCTTTCTTTGGATAGATTTATGTATGTGGGTACTTCTGCTCTGTAACAGCACAGGCAAGAGGAAGGACTGCATTTTGAGTTTGTCAGAAAGTGATGATCTGTGTGACGGTCCTTACTGCCTTTTGGTATTTCCACACTTGCCAGTCATTACTGTAGCCTGATCACAGATAACTGTAAGATGCATGAGTGGTGCTATTAATTATGATTGTGGTATGGATGCATGGCTGAATAATTTGGGGATGGTGAGCTGAAGCTAACAGCTGTTTTGAAGGTACGGGGTTGAAACTCTTGAGGCGGCAGGGTGGTGAGGGATTGCCTTCATGTGCTTTCTGTCATGGTTAGGGGGCACATCGTGCTTGTGGGATGTGGAGCAGTTTTAAACTAGTCCTTTTTTTCAATTCTGTAAGTAGAAAGGCAAGTAAATGAGCAAGGATAGTCAGGTGTGTTTGAAGGGCCTGACTTGTTTTGTTTGCTATCAGGCTCTACTTTTCTGTCCCTAGACCTTCTTTCTTGTTTTAACAAACTCTTCCTTTCTGTTTTTAGTAGGAGTTGAAAGGCATATCTCCCTGTTGTCTAGAGATGTGCTAATTTTGTTTCCTTCCCCATCCCCTCTTTCAGCCCAGGGTACAGGCCTCTGGCAGGTGTGTGCACATACAGGATGTCTCCCATTAACAGCTGGATTGTTTGGAGTCTGTGGAAAGTTTCTGTTATTGTGTGTGCACATGCATCTGCAATTGTAGGCACTGCCCTGAAAGCAAAGTGGGAATAATGTTAATTGGGTGGGCAGTATGAGAAAGGGTGCACTTCCATGGCATGGGAGGAAGCTGGAGGTGAAGTGGAAGAGCTACTAAAGGAGAAAGGCAGTGTTTTGAAGTGTAGGGCCCAGTGGTGTGCTGCCTTTAAGCCTCCTGTGCAGGAAACCAGTCTTCTTGGGCTTGGTTGCTTGTGGAATTTCAAAGGAGTGTTCTCACCAGCCCAGGCATCAATTTGGAGAGTAGTTTGTCGAACTTAAAATTTCAATGTTGTACATGTGGAACAGGAATTCAAGCAATTCTCTGTGCGGGGTAGCATTTAAGTTTTAGCTCTAGTATTTAAAATTTCTTTGAAAACTGCAGACGCTTTCCTCTGATAGGTGTTATTTTGTTATCTGATTTGCACTGCTCTGCATTACTTGCAGACAGGAGGAAGCCCTTTTCCAAGTAATTTGGGCAGTGGGAAACAGGTCTCCATTAGTTGCATAGCTACTGGTGAAATGCTTAGCATAGTTGTGGAATTAGTCTAAAACATGGATGAGATGTACTGGGCTATGGATTTGACGTGGTGAAGTCATCAAACACTGGTCTAAGAATGCACCTCTGCAGTGTTGTGTGTCAGCTCTTGGAGCATCCTGAGGGACAGGTTTGGTTCTGCCTTTCTGCCAGCAGCTTGCAGAACGTGGTGGTTCCTGTGAGCTTGGTTTGGTGGTCACGCAGTGGGTCTGGGGATGGTCCTGCTGTTGACCAGACAATGTTGGGGGGGTTCATTATTCAGTACTGTTGGATACCACTGTGAACTGTTCTTTGGTAAACTGTTCATCTGTGATAAGCCTTCTTTAAATCGATGCCAGATTTTACAATCAATAAACTGTAGTTATGTGAAAAATCAAGTTAATGTTCACTTGGGATATAAAATACATCTCTGAGAATATATGCGTGTACATGCACACAAAAAAGCTGATTAAAAATGTGAACTACGAGCATTTCTAAAAGCCACCTGAAACCCATGGATTAAAGACAAGGTTATATTTTGAATACATAGATTGATATTTCCTTTAGTTTTAATTTCTAATTTTCAGGCACAGTATATACAAAAGTAGTGTTTTTTGCATCTGCCTCAGTCAAAGTACCTGAAGTGAGGAGTAGCTGGTTGTCTTAGGAATTATTGGAGGGAAAGAACTCATCCTTTCTTCACTTGTTGGAGCCTTCCAGTGAGAAGTGGCCCATGAGTTTGGAGAGGCACCTCAAAGCTTCAACATCTCTGCTGCAGTGCTCTTGTAGGTTATGGGGTGGTTCTGCCATGTGAGAAATAATTTCTTTTTACTCTGCTGATCTGTAAATTGCTTAATGCTCACCATTGTTATTTCAAGCATCAGTTATTGCTGAAGCTGCCAAATATGTGTTTGGTTTTGTGACTTCTAGTAGAGTTGGTCATGGTAATATTGAGCCTGTTGTTTCCTGTTTGATGTGCTGCACAGAGCCGGTGTTTGGGAATGGAAATTTAGGATCTGGTTACTTGGGTGTTTTAAGCATTTCTGGTACCAACCCACAAAGTTTTTACAAAACAGGCGTCCAAACTCTATTCCTCACTTGAGATCTTCCACCAGTTTAAAGGCTGCAGGGATGTGATGTTTAAGAGGAACTGACTCTTGCAGTTGGGAAGAAAGTTTTGGAGTCACTCAGATGATTCCTAGTGTGTGTGAAGATGGCTGATGATCACTCTGAGAGGCCTGGAGCACAGAATGCACAAAAATATCAAAAATGGGGTATGTTGTTTCAGTGCTTCTTAGCCCTGTTCACACTCTGTGTGGGTAATCCAAGACTCATGCTGAGCATAAACATCGAAACTCTTCACTTGTCACTCCAACCAAGACTAGGTTGGGACTTCACTATCAAGGTGTCTTGACAACACACTTTTTGACAAGACAGGAGCTTGGAAAATAGGTTTGTTAAGAATTGTGGCTCTTGGGACTGTAACCCCTGGAATTCCTGGTTAGTGAATCTCTCCTAAGCTAGCCGCGTTGAAGGGGAAAGAAGGCATTGGGTTGTTTGCAGGTAGTGCAGGAGCAGCTTCCTTGGGGTCATTTGCCGAGCAGTCAGTGCTGTGCTCTTGTCCTACGCAGCAAGTAGGTGGGTCTGTAAATCCAGGGAGACCTATGGATAACCGTCTGTAAGCAGCAGTCTGAAAAAAGGTGTGTCTGAAGCTCGAGTGCTGCTACACGGGGCAGGTGGAAGAGCTCTGATGGGTAAATTCCCTGCTGTCTCTGTGGTCAGCTCAGAGATAAAAGGGGTCCCCTTAACTCTCCTGGTGCAAATTTTCAGGACCAGAGACCTTTGGGGGATTTCTTCCTTCCTCTTTGCTGGAAGGAGGAGGGAACAGTATTTGTGCTTTCCCTTTTAACAAGGATTTCAGAGGGATTTCGGATAATCTTCAGTAGCTGTCCCTGTTTACAGAGAGCAAGCACCACTGAACACCCGGTCATCCCGGAGCATCATGCTAATATAGGCATTGCAAAAGATCACCTGAGGCGTGCCCGGGAGCTACGGGTGTTTTGCTGCAAACACAAATGAGCAGGGAAATCTGGAGGGAAATCGTCTTAGATAGTCCTGGAAGGAATTGTCAGATCAGTGTGCAAGGTCAGCACCTTGTCAGGGAGGAGGTGGATTCAGCCCCCTCTTTGTTTTAGTTCAGGCTTAGGGTTTGGCTTCTGGAGTACTGGGAAAGAAAGGCCAGTCCATTCAGAACTCCTGAGCATCTGTTTTCATAAGGAGTGCTTAAGCTTGGAGTTCCTAATGCCAAATAATTTATGTGGCACTCATGAATGTGTCTATGACTTTTTTTTTTTTTTTTTTAAAGGTACTACCTTTGGTAAAGAACTTGTGTTTTTTTTTCCCTTTAACTTTAGATGTTTATCTCACTTGAAAATACAAGTATTACTGACCAGTCTGGACAGTGATACGGAATTTTGTTGGGGGCATTCTAGGATCACATAAGTATAACAGATCAGGGAATAGAGAAAAAGATGAGAGAGGGAAACTATTTGTATTCTAAGTGAATGAGCCATAATTGTAAACTGGAGGGGAAGAAGGAGATCACATACTGCTGGTAAGAAGTGGCTGCATTTTGGTAAGAAGAGGAAGCAAGTAAAGACAACAGTGTCTGGTCTAAGTGGAAATAATCTGATCAGAGAGAGAAGGAAGATCACGTGCTTTTCTCTCCAGGCTGATCAAGATTTTGATTTGATTTTTAGCAGTTCATATTTTAAAGATTCTTTTTTCTTTTTGTCAGATTATGTCTACTTTGAAAATTCTTCAAGTAACCCCTATTTGATACGAAGAATAGAAGAGCTCAATAAGGTAAATATATTTTTTTTCCATCAAGTCTTTGAATTTAATTGAATTTATGATCTGTGTGATTTCATTAAAATCAAAACGATTCTTTAGCAGTTCTCTGGTAATTAGAAGCTTAAAAATACATTTGTTCTCTGATAATTTTCTGGAATGCTTTAAGACCTTCTCTTCTGGTATGAAAGGACTGAGTGTCAATGGCATGTAATGCTCAAAGTGATTGTGTCTACCATTAGGGCAGGAGTTTTCTGCAGTTCTTCACTTTCCTGTTGGGATCATGGGATATGAAGAAAATACAGGTTTGCCTAGGGGATGGAGAGCTTTAATTTGGTTTTACTTGTGGGAGACTCTTGCTCAGGAGAAAGGTTTGCAGCTGTAATCTGCTTGCTCAGACTGTCTTTGCTGGTTGTTCTTTTGGGCAAGCAAGCTCTTTCATCTGCCAAATTCCCTTTCAATGGATCAAACAGGGAAGCATGATGGTTTCTGTGTGGGAAGCCAGCTGAAGTTCTCAGCGCTGAAATTGGAAGTGGGAAAGATGCTTCTGATGCAACTAGCTGTATCCTAAACATACCATGTGCTCAGGTTTAGTACCGACATTATGGCAGCCTATAACAGAAGGAATGTAATATTGCTAGTTTGGATCTGGGTGTACATTAACTGACTGATAACAAGTATTTTTCTTCAGCCACCAGCCCTGGAAAGTCATGTAGTTCTCAAACAGTTACTTGAAAGAGAAAATGTATCAATTTAATGACCAATAAAGAATCTGAATGCTAGGACATCCTTGGTAACCCCATGGAGGTCTGCTACAGAAATACCTTTAAGCCGCTTTTGCCTTAAAGAAACATGATGGAGTTCTTAAAACGTTTTCGCAGTGGATTCCTATCCATGAGACTACTGTCTGTATTCCATTCTATTCCAGGGTGCAGGTTTGTTGATAGCTTTCCTGGAAAAGGTTGTTTTCCCCTCTTATTCTTCATTTTCATTTCTCCCCTCACCTTTAAAAAAAGATGAACTTTCAACCTGGATCCCCCATCTTGGTGCAACTTGTGCTTGAGCTGTGATTTCTCTGACCTACACTTAAAAAATGTGTCTTTCAGGTTGAAATGAATCCTGTCTCTTCTATATCCTTTTTAACTGAGTGAAAATGAAATTCTGGCAATTAAATAAATCAATTTACATGGAAGCTGTCTGTGTTTGAACAAGATGGTTCCTGCCTTTGTATTTTAGTTTCTCAAAATTTAAATGTTCTAAATTATTTATCAGAAAAGGCTAGAAATTCTGAGAGACTACCAAAAACTTTTGGTCTGTAAGGGAAGTATCTGTGCATGTATGTGGTGTCTGTTTTGTTGGGTTTTTTTGGTTTTTTTCCCCCTTTTTTTTTTTTTTTAAATTTGTGTTAGGAAAGCTGTTATTATAAATGTTGAAACTTTTCCTTCATTCACATCTTAGAAATGAGCATGCACATCAGTTTTTATTTTGTTTCCTTATGGACACATTGCTGGTTCACCACCACCCATAGTTTTGGAGACTTCCTAGGAGGGAATTTGTATCTTCTACTTTCTGGAACTGTGCCTTCATTATGGTTTTCGAAGAGTCTTCAGTAGTAGGATACAACTATTGACTTACTTTTGCATTATTTGATTTATTTTAGAGATAGTAAATTGGCTGGGGCTGTTACAAACCAGTAGGTTTATTTCCCCTAGAGTCAGTAAAAAGCCACTTGCACTGTTTGACCAGTGCCATCTTACATTTGATCACCTATCTCATTTTAAAGAGTTTTAAGTAACTAATCTTTCAAAAATTCTGACTTTTTTTGTATATTGTCACTGTAATAGAGTTTATTGTCTGGTGCAGCTTCTTTGGTTCTCCTTCTGTAATGATTTTTTTTGTGTGTTGGCCATTATTTAGCTCACCAGTGCTGTCAGAGAATCTCATGTAGTTTTTTTTGCAAAAGTAATAGTGGTTGGGTTCTTTGTTGCCTTCCTGCTGCCCTGCAGAGCTTGAAGAACAGCCTAGATCTGAATGCCTTTATTTTTTCACAGGTTTTTTTATTACACCTGTAAAGATTCATTTGAATGCTACTTAATATAGGCATCACCTAAAAAGTAGCAAAGTGTCTTGTTAATAGGCTGCAATGGCAGGTTGTGTGTTTTTCTCCTGTTGAAACATCTGTAACTTAAAAATGGTAATTCCTCAGGAGCCATTGGGAGGGCCGGGCCAAACTACCTGGAATGGATCACGCTGGAGTTTGTGTTAGATAATGTGTGCAACTGGAGGTGCTAAAAGCAGATACTGTGTATGTGACTTCGTGCAAAATTCCCAATAATTTATGAAGTTCCTAGTTCAGAGTGTGCAGTTCTGCTCTTGGTTAGTGGTCAGTTTTTTCTTTCTGTTTCAGACTGCCAATGGAAACGTGGAAGCAAAGGTGGTATGTTTCTACAGGAGGAGAGACATCTCAAGCACACTCATTGTACTGGCAGACAAACATGCAAGTAAGCTGCTTTGTGTTCAAATGACATTGCTTCTGCACAGAATTGTCAAACTTGGGGACAGCTTTGATATTTCAAGTATCAGTAGTATATTAAATGTGTTTTTTTCTGTAGTCATCTTTAGCAATTTGTATTACTTGTTTGGCTGACATGTCTGTCTTTCTACCTGACCCTCTTTTTTATTTTATTTTTGTTTGTTTTCCTCTTTTCTTAAACCTTTTAATACCTCATTTGTCTATGGTTTGATTTTGGTGAGGACAAGACAGAAGTTTTCAGTTAGGGCTGAGTAAAGACATCTTATTTACTCCACAGAAATGCATTTTTAATTTTTTGGAGTGAAAGTATTCTCCCTGTTAAAATAACTTCTTATTAATTTTTTGTTTAGTTTCTATATTAAAAAAAACTCCCCAAAATTCATTTGAGTGAATCAAGTAGACTGATTATGGGAAAGCAACTTGAAACATGGCCAGTTTGAAACCTGACTAACAGGATTTCTCTTTAAATTTCAATATTAATAATGTTTCTTGTAGTGACACAGCTTTTGTCTGAGCATGCTTAATAAATTCGTTTTCAAAACAGAATGTGAGAATCTCCTATCACTATTTTGAATACTTAAAGTCCTTTTGTTGGGAAGGAATTGGAGTAACTGAACTGTTTTTCTCTTGTAAAGAGCGGACTGTGTGAGGTGTAGCTGTTCAGATTGCTTAAAATTTAGCAAAAAGCAAAAAGCCTTATGAATCCTTGTAATTCAGGGTACATCTATAAATGGGAGAGAAGCAATCGGATACAGGCATGTCAGGGCTGTGATTTAGCTGGCAAGCATCACTGTCTTTTAATGTGCTTCTTGATGTGTGTATCAATAGAGTGATCTGGGATTGATTAAATCAGACATTCACTTTTAGCAATGAATATGATGGCCTGCTATGTTCTCACTGCCTTAATGCCACTGGGGAAAAGATGCTGCAAAACAAGTCCCTTACTGATAAATTTGAGTATTTTCTGTTGTTTTCTGTCCAAATAATCCCTCCATTGCAGCCATACCTTGAAAAGAGATTGTTGAGAGGAGTGTTTGCTGTGTCACTGAATTGCAATGGCAGGCAAATATTTTCTGGGATCTCTTCAGTGCAGCAGTTTTCATATATCTGAGGATCCTGAAGCTCAATAGGAGCTTCACCATAAACAACATGGCTATTGATTCCTTCAACTGTGTCTCGCTTCACTAGGTTCAGTAAAGGAAGAAGGTGGGAAGGGTTCCCAGAAACACATATCTGAGACTGAAAATGGAAAATATTTGAACCCACATAAATGCTCTTTGAACCTGCAGATGCTGATCTCTCTTTGTGATAAGAAATCTAAGTGGGTTTTCTTTAATGTGGACAAATAATTTGTTGTTCATATGTGTTGTTTGAAAGATGGGACAATTCTTCTATAGCAAAATCCTATTAATAGAACAACCAGAGACAACTGAGTCTGCCTCTTAGAGTAAATTTCATTAGTAACTAGCATTTTCTCTGGTATCTTTCTTTCTGGTGCAGAATAAAAGTGCTACTGAAT
Source organism: Bombycilla garrulus (assembly GCA_013400315.1). Lineage (NCBI taxonomy): Eukaryota > Metazoa > Chordata > Aves > Passeriformes > Bombycillidae > Bombycilla > Bombycilla garrulus. Next base: position 116,592 of record VXBU01018632.1, on the reverse strand, counting down.
GACTTCCATTTATTTAGATAGATGTGCTACTCTGTTTCTCTTATTCTTAAGAAGGGAGAAGAGAGCAAGATTAAGCTTTATGGACAGCCATTAGTTCTCTACTGTGAAAAAAAAAATCAACATCTTGCATGACATAAAGAAATTAAATTTTGTAGATGTTAGGATTCTAGTACAGATATTCCACACTGTCACTGACTTTGAGTTCATTTCCATAAAGTCTCCTGTTGCCTCATTTTGATGCATTTGCAGTAGATGTACGTCTGCATCGCTGATCTTTTAACTGCCTTTGTTCAGCTGATTAATGGAGCTTTCTGACTGCAGACATTTCTGGATTCACAGAGTCTTCTGTTTAAGATGCCTTTATTTTAGACCTACTGTTGAGATCAGTGAGAGAGCTAAGCAATGGGGAGATACAGCCAGGGCATGAATGGAAAAATTGTATGGATGTTTTGTTATTTTTTTACTCTTCCAATAAAGGAAGGAAAAAAATGTAATTGTGAAAATAATGTTTTGAAGTTAAAATAAAAATAAGAAGCCTCTTTAGCTTAGGTGATCCATCACATATCTGATACAGGCAGTTCTGAAATGTTGTCTTTTCTCATAAGTCTGTATACAGAGAAATGTGTTGGAAGCCCCTTATTCTGTAGTTGGTGGCTATAAATTAGCACCTGATGTATGTAACCTGGTTCTTGGATTTGATCTGTGATCTTACTATTTTTATTATATGATGTAAAGCTTATCTGGGCTGTCCTATAGATCTTTCAGCCTTGCGATGTCTTCCATACATTGTTAGTGCTTTTTATTGATAAGCCTCTTTAATCGCCTCACAAATTATTCTAGGGAAATTTCTCCAACTGTTTCTGAAATGAGCTTGCTTCACCAGTAAAACATTAAGTTCTTGCTGAGAGACTTTGAAAAGAGGATTGTAGACAGGACCTGATGGAAGAGAAATGGGAAAGATGCTTCACTCCTCAACCTATTGTTGGATGCTGTCACTACGTATTTTCTTTATATGTTGTCTTACACGGTTTTTTATAATTAAATATTTGCAGCAATGACTGACCAGTTGGTAGTGGTTGGGGAATTGCTGTCTAGATTGGCAGATTTATGGTTGGTTTTCAGCAGGTGCTCTCTGGCACACATGGTGGCTTGGTTTTGGAAGTGCCCAAGCTTTTGAAAATAAATGTTTGCATGATCCCTGTGTGGATAAACAGGTAGGGAATTTATTGAGGTTCTTTTGACATTTTAAATAATACCAATCTAAATTAAGTTTGAGAATAGCTTCATGAATTAGCTCTTTTTATTTCTTCCAGTTTATTCCCCTTCTCTGTTTTCTCCCTGCACCACATGAAAATTTCAGAGGAGTCCAATTCATATATCCAGTGATGACACCCTAGCTCAGTTGCTGCTGAGAGGAGGGAACGGTGTTTTTTTTCTTTGGGAGTGGTGCAGTGAGGGAAGATATAGGTGTCCAAAACAGTGTCTGTTTGCTACCTGAAATAGTGGCCATGGCTGCAAGAGATGACCACCAGAACTTCATGCCAGGGCATCCACATTGATAATGTGGCAAACTCCTTCTGAACTGTCAATGTTATAAGGATTTCTGCCTGTTAAAACTTTCTCCATGTTTTCAAGTTGACAGCTACAAGTCAATATCTGTTTTTTGGTAGAGAAAAAAGGAATAAGGCTACAGCTTCGTACAAATGATTTGAAACCGAATCTGGAAGAAGGAACCTGGTGTTGTATTTTAATTTATTCAAATGCAGCATTTCTAGAATGTTCCTCCAAGGTCCTTAGTTAAGCTGTTAAAGCAGCCAGAGTTGTAGCTTCTATTGCTGCTGAAGGAGCTGTTGTGCAAGTCACTACCACTGCTTTTACTGTGTTTCTCAGTCATTTGGCTCTACTCTTTTTCTTTATTCTTTACGTTATTTTGTTAGTTACAACCATGCTAACTAATTCTTCTGTTACTGCAGGCTGTTGCCCAAGCTGGTAAACCTTGGGTGCTCTCTAAAACTGATTTCTGTATCTTGTTTACCTTCGTGCATTTCTGACTTCTCTCATGTAGCTACTTGTATGACACCCACCATGCAGAGAAAGGGCTGCTGCTTTCTGCTTTTGTGGCTCTGGAGAGCCCAATCTGATGTATAGCAAATTGCTGTTCTTTCTCGTGTCTAGCAAATAATTGATGTTTAATTTCACATCTCACACACCCAGTCATTTTAAATTACAATTACTGCCTCTTGGGTTTCTCCTGCCAACTCAAAGTTTACTCTTTCTAATTATTTTCCCCATATATGTTAGCTTTCACACAAGTCTTGCTGTTTGTGCCTAATCTGCCTATCTCTTGTTCCCAATATAAGGCAAGCTTTGTTATTGTGCTATTAATGATTCTGCCCTTAAATATCAAATAATACTTAATCTAATACACTTCTTGCAGCATTCCACTGGCTACTGCTGTAGAGGTGATATATTACTGTTTGTATTAAGATTAAGTGTTTAGTTTCTAATCTGCATAGGCACATCTATCAAGCAGAAAGATTAATTTTGAAGTAAGACTTTATGAGAGTACTGAAGTCCCAATGTACTATACCTCCTGTATCCCACTTATTCCACAGTATTGTAAAAAATGCAGGCAAATCTTTCTGAAAAGATTTCTTGGATATTTTATAAATACATGCTTCTGTTTTTTTTTTAAACTTTTTCTCAGAGGTCACCATTCTTGATGGTGGTGTTTGGTCCGGTGTGGGAAGGGGAAATGCAGATGTGTCAGACTTCTCCTGGAGCTGGGACTGGGACAGCCCCTGTTGTGGTTCATAGTCTAACTTCAGCCTGTGCTGTCTGGGTGAGGTGGTGAGTTATCAGTGGGGTGTGAGGTGCTACTGGGTGGTTTTTGCCCAAGCAACTTTTACCTGACCTCAGTGAGGGAGAGGTTCCTGTCCCAGATGCAGTCCTGCTCTCCCCCATCCCTTGGTTCCCAATGCATTGTTCAGGTCTGTTGTTTTCAGTGCTGGATCGTGGCTGTGAAAAAGGAGGGACAATGTTCATACAGATTTGTTTGTTTTTTAGTTATTACCTCTGTCTGGGGGTGCTATGACAGTTTTACTGCTGTGTGTGAGGAGTTGTTTGTTACTTGTAGAAATGTCTGTCTGTTCTTAAGAAGTGTATTGTGTTTTTTGGTTTTGAGAGGCTGTTTATAGCAGAGCTGCCATAAGAACATGTGTACTCTCCACCTTCTGTGTTTATTACAAAAGCAGGACACACAAATAAAATGTTATTTGGAAGATGAGCTTATCTGAACGGATGCAGTCCCTCGGATTAGTTTGGTTGTGCTGGATGCCTTCATTTTGTCAGTAGATTTCATTGGCACAAAGGAGTTGACATACTTTTTTGAAAAATGTAATTTTTGAAAGCTGTAGGCTATCAAATATACTGAAGATACTAAGTGTTTTAGTTCGCTCCTTGGAGTGTTTTCCCTGCATTACACCGTGCACTACTGTCATTTCCGAAAGCTGCTGTAAGTACAGGCGTGAATTCCCTTTTCCTTTGTGCATCCTTCAGTTTTCAGGCAAATGAGCTTGGAACTTGCTGGATTGTTTGTGGATTTCTGCTGGTATATTTACAGTGTAGGATAGCAGTCACAATATTAATTTTCAACTAAAACACAATCCACTTCAGAGTAAATAAATTGCAAACCTGTGAAAGTGTGCAACAAACGTAAATTTGGTGTTCTAGTTCCCAGGAAAATATTAAAACCTAAGTAATGCTGCTGTATCGTTAACAGCTCATGTGGTGTAGCAGCTATGGTATGTTGAAGTCTGGTTTAATTATGCTGCTCTTTTTTTCCTTCCTTGCTGGAGCAGCCTATCTGATGGGCAAATAAACTGCAGGTCTTTTTTTCAGGGCAGTAAAACAGTGATAAACTGTGGGCAACCGAAAGGGTACATAATTTTTTGTCACCACCTTTGGTGTAATGGTGGCCTGTTTAAAACTATATGCAATTTTAGTGTTTTATAAAATTAAGATCTTTCTGTTTGCTTTATTTTTGGGATAACTGAGGAACTGAGGGGAGTTTAGTTAACTAATCTTAAGGGTAACTGTGCTTGTATGTGTTTCTCACTTGAAATGTTTTTTGGCAACAACTGTTGAATTAAGCTGCAGGCATAAGTCTGCTCTTTGAGAGTAATGCTGCTGTAAAATTAAGAGTTTTACGATTTATGCATGAGGTTTTATAGCTCATTCTACTACAGTCTGGGAAACTTTGCCTGTGGTTTTACAAAATACAAGTAGCTGCATTAATTTCTTAGAGAAGGGAAAAGTGCGATCTCTTCTTTCTCAGTCATTCATCGTGGAGGATCTTTGGAACTCTTTCTTCGAGTGTTTTGCCCTTTACAGCTTCAGCTGGCCTAACTTATAGGATACTTCTTAACAAACACAAAACATACTATTTATTTCTTAAAAGAAAGATGCTTGGAGATGTTTGGGATCAGTTTTATGTCAGTATGGGTGGGATTTCATGTATTTATTTCGGTGTATGTTTGAGCACTGGTCGGATGGAGACTGGATGGCTCCAAGGCAGAGATGGTGGATCCTGACTGCTGCAATGCAGGAGTGTTGCACTTGGATATGTGGTGTGGGTAGGGTGAGGAGGGTGGCAGGAGTGGCCTCAGGCACTTGATTACATTCCAGTTAATCTTGTGGCTGTGATTGGGGTGCGGAGAGTACAAAATAACACTAATTAAATAAACGGCCCTTTCCAGTGGGCATTTCCTGCAGAAGCTGTTAAAACTGGGATGGGGCAGTATGATGTCCTGAAAGAGGAGTAGTGTTTAGGATAACTGTCCCCTGGCAAAGAAGAAAGACTTCACTTTGTCTCACTCATCATGTATCAACTTCTACCTGATGAATCTGATGCAGTGATGGTCTCCAAAATCAGCTCTCTCTGTCCAGAACTTCTCTGTTGGTAGCAGATTTGTGTGACTTTCAGCTTAGTGTGACTTGTGTGTACCTGGGATGATTTGATGGTGGTGATGAATGAATACAATTCTTCACAGGTATCATTTCAAGGATCTGTACTAATTATGTAATTGTTCAATTGCCTGAAATGTCACATCTAATCTGATTAAAGTTTGTTATTTAGCAAAGGTTTTGGAGCAGGTCATTCTGACTTGCTTAAAGTCAATACTTGATCAATTTTGTCTCTTTATGACTAGGAGAAATGGAAGAAGAGATGGAAAATCCAGAAATGGTTGATTTACCAGAGAAACAAAAGCATCAGCTACGACATCGTGAGTTGTTTCTCTCACGTCAGCTGGAATCTCTGCCAGCCACACACATTAGGTAACGACTGTTTTCTTCCATTTTATTAAAAAATCGCATAGCGCTTTTATTTTTCAAGTACTTTTGAATGTAAGATCAAGTTCTGTGTACAACTTAAGTAATACCATCTTGTGAATCACGTGAGCATTTAAGATGTTATTTTATTTTTCATGAGATGTGTTTCTCTTTTTTTAGAGGCAAATGCAGCGTTACTCTGTTAAATGAGACAGAATCCCTTAAATCGTATCTGGAACGGGAGGTAGGAACCATTTTGTGCACTGTAAAATTTGAACAGTTTATTCTGGCACAGTTTCGGTTGCTGCCTATTTGCAGGTTTTCTAAAAAGAGTTCTTTCATTTTTGCATGTACTGGGCATTGACAGTGGGAAGCTTTAGGCTCTGTAAAATTTTCATTGTGCATAAAACTTTGTGGATCTGGGGGCCAGACCTTTTGTTTACATCCCTGTGTGACAGTGAGTGAGCTGCCTCTCCTTCTGTAAAGAGAACCCAACTTGCTCATCAGCGTGGCAGGGCTGAGTTCCAATCTGGAGGCTGATGCCCTTGGGAGATGCAGTAACTGTAGAGGAGGGAGCAAGTCAGCAAACTGTGCTTCTCTGTATTTGGTTTATCCTGAGATCATAAAGATTTATGTTAATATGCTTTAAGCTTGATCTCGCTTTAGTTTTTTGAGGAGCTTAGTTCCTTGTTCTTTGAGTTCACTGGTTAAAATACTTATCTGGAGTCTTTCATATCACCAGGTTGGAAGAGACCTTCAAAATAATTGAGTCCAAACTGTGCCCTAACACCTCAACTAAACCATGGCACCAAGTGCCACATCTAGTCTTTTTTTAAACACATCCAGGGACTGTGACTCCACCACCTCCCCGGGCAGGCCATTCCAGTATTTTATATGCCACCACTGACGCTTAAATCCTTGAAAAACTGCTTGTCGGGTGACATCTGACAGAAATATTCCCAGTCTGTCTCTTTAAAGGTATCTCAGACCAAATATTTGAAACTGAATTGTCTTGCACAGTATATATAATTCAGTGTATAAATATTGTGCTTTAGGTTTTTAGGTATGTTGTGATTTTAAAAACTTACTATTGTATTTTTTAGATGTTGTATTTCTATACCTTTAATTGTGGCTAAGACCTCTGGCTGCTGGCTGGGTTAGACGGTCTTGGAGTCTGACAATCTGTGAGGGTTTTACTGTGGAGATTAGCAAAAAACTTCAGGATGTTATTATTTGACCACATCTGCAAGCAAATAATTTGCATTTAAAAACACTGAAATGTTATACAAGGGAGGAAATCTTCTAATTAAAAACAGTAGGGTTATGGCCATTACTGGCCCTTAGGAGAAAACAGGCCGTTTTTTGCAAGGAGCATACTGCAGTCTCTCTCATAGCTGGGCTTTCTTTTTAAATGCTTTTGTAGCTTTCTTCAGTTTTTATATTAGCATAAGACTGGTTTTAATCTGATACTTAAGAGAATTTTAAATAAAGCACTGGGATTAAATAGTTTAGTTTCTCTTTGGAATGTGAAACCAAAAATGTCGGCTCTGCTGAAGACTGCCAAATGGCAGAGCATCAAACAAGGGATGTGGTATTCGGCGGTGCTTGTAACCAGCTAGCAGCCCAGGATATGCCAGTTTGAAAGCAAAAGTTAATCAAACTGAAGTTATTACTGATTTTCTAGTACTGAGCTCTTAAGTAGTTGTTCTCAGTTGCTCCCAACATGTTGTTATCACTGGTGTTACAGGTAGGTGTGCTGAGACTGAAGGGAGATGCTTTCCTCTAATTGTGCAGTGTTCAGTTGCGGATGTAAGCACAGAAACAGAATTTTTTTTTCATCCTTTTGAACTTTCAAAATGCAAGATGAGTGATGTTGGTTATTTTTAGTACTGAGCAGGCACTTAGAGATTTCACAGAATGAGAGAGTTCCCTGAATGTGTCCTGTCGCTTTGCGTGACATTTTGCTGTGGTGCAAACTAACTTGTACAGATGATAAAGAAATTAAAAGCTCAGGAACACAAATGTGCTTGAGTGGAGGGTACAGAGATTAAGAAAAGGAGGTCATTGTTGCCCAATGGGTTCCTAACACTGGGTGGTATTGTTTTGAACAGTTTCTTCTTTCCCCATGCCTCCTGTTCTTAGTCTGTCCTTTGCTTTCAAAATGTTTCAGGGCAGTCCCTTTTTTCTAACATGGCTTCTGTCAATAAAGCCTAAGCAGTTTTAGGGAATCTGGTATTTGATTTCCTAAATGTTATAACCAGTAAAAGTAGGCTTTCAGCCCAAGGCTGTCTGCCTTGGAGCAGGTTAAACATCCAGACAGATATTTTTGGGGAAATAGTAAACATAGCAAAATTACAATGTTGTTATTTCTGGTCTCCTCTTCCACTCTCTCTCTGTCATCTTCCTCAGGAAGACTGCCTTGGTACATTTGGAATGCAGGCTGAAGGGGGGACCAGCACTGACTCTTTTACTGATAAAATTGGGTTTGTAGCAGGAGTGAGGAATAGCAGAAAGAGAAGGGGAAAAAAGGCAACTGGAAAACCTGAATTTTCTATAATTAATTCCCATGGAGATCAAGAGAAGGGCATAGCCTATTATGGCAAAAGCGCTAGATTTCTGTATTCTGCAGGAAACTGTTTTGAATGTACTGTCTATTTTACTGCTCTGCCTGGCTATATCCAGAGCCTTGTGTGAATTTGCCTGCTGAGCAGATGTCTGGCATATCTGTTCCTTTTGTTAGCTCCCTAAAAATAAGATATTCTCTAGTTAAAATATATCAAATAAATGAAAGTAAATTTGCAAGCTGCAATGAAGTAACCATTATTTCTGTGGTGTACTTTCACTCTGAGCCTGTTTTCTTTCTCCAGTTTCTTGGTGACTTTGGTTCTTGGCTATAGCAATGGGTACCTTAGGGGCTTGTGTAGGGGAGCTCTGAGCAGATATGTCTGTCTAGCAGCTGAGAGAAGCAGAAAGTCATGATTCAGTTTTAACTCTTGGCAGGTCATGTTAATTTTTTCTGAACATATTGGGTGTTTTCTGGGATCTGAAATGAAAAGAGAAATGCCCTTTTTTCTTGACTGCTGCGAACCCAGCATACACAGTTTTGACAGCACAAATGAGTGTGGGGGATTTTGAAGAGCAGTATTATTTTGTTGTGAACATCACTCTTTTGTGAAAAATTGTTCTCATCACATAGTGGTGGTCAGGAGTTCACACATGCTTTAGAGTACACAAGGAACTGGTTTGTTTCTTAGTTTGCATTGGCACTGACAACGCAAATAAGCTGACATGTATTCATGTTTTTAGCAGTCCCCCTCAGTCTGCAAGAATGAATTTCATGTCGGGGGGAAGATGGCAGTGGTATTGAATTACCTCTAGGCGTTGCAGTCTCTGTTGGATTCACACTTGAGCCCCCAGACTTCCATATCTTCTTTGTTGAGGAGGCTCTGGATGGGGAGAAGGGATCAGAGGATTTTCATTCTTTTGTTCAACCTGACTGATTTGAGACAAAACTGAACAAGACCTAAATGGATGACCTGCGACTAATAGAGATTTTGCGGAGAAAATTCATAGTGATAACCAATAAAAGAAAAGCTATAGGGCATCTAACAATCAAATATCATGGGAGAAACCCCCTCCACAATGTATGACTTTTCCTGGCCAAGAAAGACTATAGAAATTGCCTGTGGAATTGGTTGTCTTTGGAGCCCACGAGTTGTTACAATGCAGTGTGTTGCATATTTGCTGGGCAATGTGCCTGCAAAGCATTAAAGTTGCGCTGCATATACTTCATCCTGTAGTCAGGTATTTTGGAGCTGGAACAAATTAAACACAGTATTTATAACCTGGAAGCCTGTGAGACAAAAGCTTTTCCTATGTTTTATTTCCACAGTGATATGTTCTCAAAATATTTCAAATCTTGAGCTTTGAGTGTGTCAGGGAACAGGAAACCCAGATTTCTTTACATAGATGTAATATAAATGAATGTTTGTGTGCTCTGAAGCTGCCTTTTGACCGTAGGTTGATGTAACTTGACCCTGGTGCCTGTGGGAGTAGGAATCTTTTCAAAAGTATCATTTGCTTAGGATGCAATCAAATCCTCTTATCCCAAACCCAGCTACAGACAGCCCTTCCAGCTGAAGTTCAGTTCTCTTCCGGAATTTTTGCCATGTTGCTGTGGAAACTCACAGCAGTTCTTCTTTTTCTTGGCCTTTGCATGACAGATTGGGAGACTCTTTGCCACCTCTTTGTAAAGCTGATCAGGGCTTGAAACTCATGCTGGTTTTGTCCTAATTTTTGTTGCATGCTGTTGACACATACAAATATACGGAAAGGGAAAAATTAGGTGAGCATGAAATGACGTGTATTTAAACAGGGTGCCTGCTAGTGTCACAGAAATAAGGGGAGTGAAAAAATAAGCAAGAAACCTGAGATGTGGAAAGTGGCAGGCTTCACATCCTGTTTCTGTTCAGACAATTCTCTTTCCTGGTGACCGTGTTGCTGTGGACAGAGGTTACAAAAAGTCTGTTGTTCCATGTCCTACCAGAGCTCTAATCCTATCCAGAACTGCACACTATACTTTGATGCAGCATACCTGGTCAATAGTTATAGCTAAGTACTTATCCATGCAGAAAAGTTTAAGTAATTAAACACAGTAGTTAAAAACTTTGGCTGTTTCCTTTCTCTGCCCTGGCAGAACATTCTAATTCTTAAATGCCTTCTTGCTTTAATTTTATACACCTAGGTAGCCCAAGCCAAGCAGCTATTTTAGCCTTTTCCTCATCTACTTGAACAAAAGAAACGAATTAATGGATTGCCACCTGCAACTAATTACTGCTGCTGCCATATCTGGTGCCCCTCTCCTAATAACGAGCAGAAGGGAACATGCTTGTTTAAGCTTTAAGATGGTAGCAGGCCAGAAGTTGGTCAGCAGCGCATCCCTGTGACAAGGAAAGCTGAGCACATCGTGGTCTTTATTAGCAGGAGTGTAGGCAGCAGATGGAGGGAAGGGGTTTGTCCCCTCAATTCATCCCTTGTGAGACCACTTGTATAGGTTTTTGTCCAGCTTTGGGCCTTTGCAGCATGAGGGACACTGACAGATTGGGGTGAGCCCAGCAGAGACTGCGGAGCTTGTCTGAGGCTTCACACCTCTGGGGTTTCATTGGCCTTCTGTAACACTCTGAAGTTAGGCTTCAATTTGTGCTGGTGTTTCTGTTTGGATAGGTCACTGGCATCTAATCCTCCAGGTTTGTAATATGAGAATTGTGTGGGATATGGTAATTTCGTGTTCTGAAACAGCTGATGTGACTAAAAATTCTTCTGGCCCTTCTGAGGGCCTGTGCAAGAGGAGCTTGTTCACTTCAAGAGGCTGTATGTTGAGAAAGGCTGCTGTTGAGAGCTAACACTTGCAATGTAGAGGAAAGTGGCAGCACTTAAATGGGGTTTTAAAACTGGTGGCTCATTTACTCTTTGTTCACCCAATTTAAAAATCTTTATATAGGTAATGAAACCACGTTTACACTATAAAAACTTGGAAGTATGGTCGCAAAGCTGAAGATAAAAGCTAGTAACACTGTTTACCTTTTTGCTCTTGTTTTATTTTTAGGATTTCTTCTTTTATTCACTAGTGTATGATCCTCAACAAAAGACCCTGCTTGCTGATAAAGGAGAGATTCGAGTTGGAAACAGATACCAGGCAGATATAACAGACTTACTAAAAGAGGGTAATTTCTGTAATTTATTTAAATTGTCAAGAGTTAATGTTGAATGTGGCCACTTCTCTGTGTGAGGCCTGCCTAAGTGTGAGAGATGGGTTCCCCTGCCAGGCCATGTGTGCAGCAGTGGCTGGATTTGTTGAGACTGCTGCCCACTAAAGGCAATTAGTTCTCTTTCAAATGGGTCTTTAAGTGGGCGTTTGTCCAAATCATAAAAGTTGCTGAAATAAATTGAGTTAATGGGCTCTATCATAGCTTGCACTGTTTTTATTAAGAGATTTTAGAATTTCCATGGCAAACACAAATTTCTATCACATCTGTAAAGCCTTTTGTGTTTTTAATCAAGCCTCACTTCCCTGTAACAGCCCCTCCCAAATTACTGCCGATTAAATGCTGTCTGCCCTCATCAATTTGCCCTTTACTTCTGGGTGCCTTTTCCCTGGAGCCTTCTCCCCATCCCAGTGTTGGCTGCCAGCCTAGACTTCTCACCTGCAGAACAGGCAGGAGGAAGAATTTCCTGGCTGGAGTGTATGTTGAGACTTCAGCCTGCCCCCACCACGTCATGGAGCAGCCAGAACCATGAGAGCACTAGCTTGGTGGCGAGGGAGAAGTAGATTAGATTTGTCTCTGCACTACCTTACAGATCCAAAAGTGGGTGGAAAAACTGAGAGGGAAGAGGAGTGTTGGCATCTAATTATTCTTTTCTGAGCTCTGTGTAATGCAGAGGGTAAGGTCTATCCATAAGGTTCTCCTAAGAGACCTGTGTTGGGAAGACTGCATCCAGTCTGGATGGGCCAAGATGCCGAAGCAATGAGATGCTTCTCTCTTTGCTTTGAAGCTCTGCTGACACCTAGTCTCGTGTTAAAACAGGCAAAAAAAATTGGTCAGGACTCTTGTTTAATTTGTCTATGAAACTGGTATTTATTCAACAGCTGGGCAAGTCTCCTAAGTGAGGATGAACTAATCTGAAAGGCATCCTTTTCCCTCAGTGGGCCAGCATGGGGCTTCACAGAAGGATAATTGCTAGCTGTTTTAAAGGAAGCAGAAAGAAGAAGGTCTCAGTAGCTCCTATGTTTTACTAGGCTATTCTGGTTTGTCTAGACTCAGGAAAGTGAAAAGTGTCTGATGCCATGGTTTCCCCCCTAGAAAGCAGCTGAGATGAGTTGAACCAGCTACTCTTTGCCTTCTCAGAGCAGCTGGGAGTGTGTCTGTTTTCCTGGAACTGCTGCAAGATAAAGGAGGAAGACAGACGAGCTGCGGAAAGAAACTGTCTAGTTTGGAGAAAGATATACTCTGTTTCCCATGACATATCCTCTAACACCAGTTTATAAAAATCTGTTTGCCCAGTTCGGATGAGCTGTGTTGCTGTGTCTGTCAAGCTAAAATTGTCACATACAAATAAGTGAGTGAGATTTTCACACTGGCCTGTCAGGCAGAGTAACTGAGATGGGCTAACAGTGACATTACTGTGAGATTAAAAAAATAATCTAGAAAGTACTTCTATTTTAAAAGAGCCATACTAAATACTTCTGATTTATTTTTCATCCTTTTTTTTTTTTCACCTTTATTTTTCATTCTCACCTTGTCTGATTTATTTTTCAACCAGGTGAGGATGACGGAAGAGATCAGTCAAAACTTGAAACAAAAGTTTGGGAAGCCTTTAATCCACTAGTAGACAAGCAGATAGACCAGTTCCTGGTGGTAGCACGGTAAGAGCATTTCACCTCTCCTTTGAAGAAGTAAATGTTTGTAACTCTTCCGAGCACTTTCTCATGTTCTTTTTTGTTTTATTAGCGTGAGTGCTGGTTCTGGTTGCTTGATTCACTTACTCTGTTTTAAGATGAGGTACATTTTACATGCCTTTGTGGGAATGGCATGACTTTAGGAAGAGCTCCTCAGATTTACGACTTGGTTTCATAAAAGCGAAGCAAGTTGCATGTGAAAGTGATCCTGTAATTGGTGGGTTTTTTTGAGTACTTTGGTCAGCACGCAGAAGACTTAATGAATTAAATTCTTGGCAGTTCTTTGCTCTGTCCATTTACGGCCTTTTTCAAAGCCAGTGACACTTTAACATCCATTAATGGTTTCCTACAAATTTTGGTAAATGCTTATGACAGGCTGAGGATACTTTCTAATGCCTAGATTCCAAGAGGTAGGCACAATAAAATAAAACCCTGCAAATCTGTACTGATGTTGTTTTCATTTAAGCCCAAAGCAATCCTTGTTGATTAGCTCTTCCTTCATAAAAGGTTCTTGAACTAATTCGTTGGTATCCATTTCTGTAAACAGAAGCCTGTAGTCTCTCACAGCAATTGGTGACTGAATAATTTAGGGGAAAAAATACACAGGTAACACTCTGGAAATTCTCTGTGTTTTAGGTGGCACCTTTATAAGATGAACCCTGGTTCTGGCTGGCTGGTTTTTTTTTTCCCCTTCCCCCTCTTGAGTTTTCACATGGGTTGGTTTGTAGTCCCTATGGAGCTGCTTTGGGATGGGATTTTCCACCTTGTGTAGGATTAGGGTGGCAGAGCTGGTTTTAGTGGTTTCTTCTGGCAGCTCAGTGCTGCCCACTGGGTTTACCAATCCAGCCGCTGCAAGGTGCAGGCTTTAATGAGAATCACTGCAAAGATGAGAACAGGAATTGCTTCTGTTCAGAATCAGCCAGTTGTTCCAGTTTATAATTAGTTCACACACACATGGAAGTATCTGTTCAGCTAAAACTGGGCACAGGGGGAGTTGTGAGGCAGGGATAGGGATAGTGACTGGGAGGCTGGGAGGAGGGCGAAGTGTGAATTGCTGCAGACATTTGGATGGGGGAGGGTGGTTTGGATTCTGGCCAAAATTAGATGTTTGATGACAGCTACTGCTCAAACATTTACCTTTCCTACTCCTGCACTGCTTAAACTAGTATGTTCCTCTGTGCTTGCAGCACCCGCCTTTTTTTGTTGTTGTAATTGCTCAGAGGAGTTCAGCTCCAGTTCACTGTGCAGGAATGCAAGTGTGTTTCACCCATGTGGTGTAGCAAGCAGGCAAGGGAGTAGAAATTTTGAGAAATAATGTTTTTTACAGGTTTTTCCAACTAATTTCTTTAGGAATAAGGTGAAGAGCATGGGGCCTGTGGTCTCAGATGCAGAAATGATGAGTTGTGAAGTATTTGAGAATTGCTGGATTATGCAGGCTTTATGATATATATTATGCAATGTTAACTTGTAAAATATTGCTTCTAATTTTCTGAAACTTTCAGAAAAACACTTGCATTGCTGCATTTTTTGTGTCTGATCTTGGCATCTGTCTTTGTACCTTTGGACAGTGCAGCACTGCTCTAGCCATTATGGAAGAGGCTATTATTATTCATAAAGCTTGCTTTGCTCTGTCCCTGTTACAGCTCAAGTCTGTTGGGAGATAAGGGATAAGAAAGTAGCTCAGAATTCCCCGTTGGTAATCCTTGAGTCTTTCTCTGTTTCCTCTGCCATGCCCAAGCTTCTTCAGTCATATGAACTAAATAAAGTATTCACAATAACAAACCACATTTGGAGAGAATGGTCTCTGGCTCAGAATGAGCGCCAAACCATGTAATCTTGTAACTGGGAAAAGGAGTCTCCTCATCTCAAAGTGTTGCCTGGGTATTTATATTTATGCTGGGCTTGCATGTATAGTTAATGCTGTATTTAATTTCTTTCAGGTCTGTTGGTACGTTTGCCCGAGCCCTGGATTGCAGTAGTTCTGTCAGACAGCCAAGTTTACACATGAGTGCTGCAGCAGCCTCCAGGGACATCACACTGGTAAGATTTTTTTTTAGAGGACCTTAAGTTTGCTAGAGATGCAAAATATTCACCTCAGCATTAACAGCTGGCAAAGAGAGAGGGGCAGATGGATTGTAATTGTGGCTTGCTGTGAAGCAGACCCTGCCTTTGTAAAGGAATCCTTTAGTTACAGATTAAGTAACTTTTTCTTGCCTTGTGCCTACTATGATCCATCATGGATAATATTTTGAGACAATTTTTTTTTTAGTTTTATTAAAATATTCTGCCATTCTGACATGCTTGACAGTCCATACCTTGCATGGGCTTAGTAGCTCTCTCAAGAAGGCGGCAAATTATTGTCTGCCTGTCTGTAATGTTACAATGCCAGAATGCCATTTTTCATCACTTCCCCAACACAAGACTGTCACTGGCATCCTTGGGCCAGATTGACCAAGGATGTCTGGGGGAAAAGCTTGTGGTCAGATAAGAAATGTCAGCTGATGTTGTTCTCTTTGTTGAGCTCCAGTTTGGAGCACCTGAGGAGTAGTGATATTGTTAACATTTCATAATCATAAATGTTGCTGAGTAGATAAAGAAAAGGGAAAAAGCCCTGAACTTTTATGCCACAAAAGTTTATGAAAATTTGAGTAAAATTTATGAAGTCTCCAGAGAACTGTTATCAAAGCCTCACCTCGTAACTGGAGTAATGTAAACTTGTATGTAGAACAAATTCTAGTCTAGAACAGTGTAGGGTAATTATGCACGTGCACAAAACTAGTATGATGAAAGGCAAATAACATCCTGATTAAAATTGCAGAAACAGGGAAATAAAGCCAAGCTTTCATTTACTAATAGCAATTCCTCCCTCGCATGTTCTAGCCTTTGTAAATCACAAGTTGCAGACAGCCATGGCTCAACTTTCTGAGGAGTGATTGCCCATGAGAGTCATTCTTTCTTCCTATTCAGCTGTGATGTGTGACTTTAACTAGAATCTTTGTTGAGGTTTGTGTCCTTTGGGGAGGGGGTGTATACATGTGTTGCTGCTCTTGTTTTTCATATATGAAATTCTTGTGGATTATTTGACAAAGAAAGTGCATGGCTGTGTCTGTGAGGAAACATCCTTGGACTTCTCTCTCCGTGCCCCATCTGTGGATGGCATCTCAGTCCTAGGGGGAGTGGATCTATCCTGTGCATTTTCTCACCAGTGGTGCTGCAGTAGTGGTGCTGGTGAGGAGCTGATAGGAATAATTGATACACACGGGCTTGTGTTCCACAAATCTCACTATTAGTGAATGTTAGGTTTGTACGCTGACAGCTGCAGTCAGTGTGAGATTGGAACCAGCTTTCACTGACTTTTTCTTAGGTACAGAATACTGCACCTTCAAATCTCAGTGCAGAATTTGTCATTGCTGTTTCACTGTTGAACGTTTTTCTCCCCAGATACTTGTCCTTACATTTATCTTTCTCCTTTCCAACCCCCTAGTTCCATGCTATGGACACTTTGCACAAAAATGTCTATGACATTTCCAAGGCAATCTCCGCACTTGTGCCACAAGGTGGGCCAGTCCTGTGCAGAGATGAAATGGAGGAGTGGTCTGCTTCAGAGGCAAACCTCTTTGAGGAAGCACTAGAAAAATATGGAAAAGATTTCACTGACATTCAGCAAGATTTTGTAAGTATATTAAAGGGGGCCCCCATGGTGACTGGCTCTGATTAGCAACAGAGCTGGCTTGCAGCTTGTCTAAACTGTATTTTTCATTGTGTTGAAGTAGGGGGCTTTGAACTGGAGTGTGTGTCTTACTGTAAAGTGGGGAAAGGCAGTTCTCACACTGGTGACAGCCTGTGTACAGTCAGAATTTAAAATCACAGATGATTGCTTTTCCTTTAGTAAAGTTAATTTAGGATCATCTGTTCCACTACAGCTGAGGGAGGATGTAGCAAAGTTGTGACAGCCAAGCTGCTCTAGATTAATTTGCATTTGAAGGAGAATAAGTATTGGGCCTTCTGAAATGTGAAAATGTAGTCACCTTTACAATGTGGTTTAGGAAAGGGCCTTTTCAAAGTTTTCAGAAGGAATCCTGGGCATCCAAGGGAATTGTCCTGTAGTTTGGCCAAAGCATCACCTTAGGTGCTCAGCCTGCACTGTAAGGAGAGCCAAGTTTCATTGTGCCATTGTTCAAGTCTTCCATAACAAAACAAGTGATTTCAGTGTTGTTTGTCCTGTGCTCTAATGTCTTAGAGGGACTGGGAAACAGCAACACTCTCTGTAGTCCTGCTGAAATTCTCATGCTTCTCACACAGAAAACAGAGCTGGCAGGGCACAATTCTGTTAGCAGTTTGTTTTGGTTTGGTTGTTTGTTTTTTTTTTTTAATGGGCCAGTTCCATTGAAGCCAAGCACATCAGAACTGTGATACTGCAGTTGTGACTCTTGCTTCAGTCTGCTGCTGAAGCAGAGTGTCTGAGCCTGTGGGCTCCTTTCTATGTTGTGCCTCCCTGGAATGGTTTGCTGTGAGCCAGTTCAGCATGAAGATTTACCTGCAGCCTGTTCCACTTTTACACTGAAAGCTCAGAGTATTTTGAAAGGGCATTTAATTTACTATGGCTCCCATGTGCATCTAATCCCCTTTGTAGATTCAGACTTTTTTTTTTTGTTTGAGGAGAGTTAGTAGTTGAAAGACTCTGCTGCAAGTATCAGTCAGAAGAATCCTGAGAATTTCAGTGAGACTGTGTGCCAGCTCCCTTCAATAAATGCTGCTTTTCCTTTGTGTTCCCAGCTCCCATGGAAGTCCTTAACAAGCATTATAGAATATTACTATATGTGGAAAACTACAGACAGATATGTTCAGCAGGTAAGAGAGTCAGAATCATCTCTTTTATTCTAGCAGAAATTGTTTTTCATGCCTGCGAAACCAAGCTTTGTTTCTCTGTTCTCCCTCTTGGTGTTCAGCCTTTCCAATGGGTGAGTTCTGTTATGATCAGAACAATGTCTTGTCCCTAAACTCATTAGTCCTTGTGTAGATACAAACAGCATTTGTAAGAGTGCATTCTTTCCATGTTTGCTGCTACCCTGTTTGCTTGGAGCTTTCTAATGTCTGGTTTGGAATTCAGCAGAGGAAGGAAAGCAGGGCATTTGCTTTTTGACTGTAGAGTTCAAGATCAGTGTTACCTTCAGTGACTTCTTGTTGGGGCAGTTGCTGTACAAGGGACCTTGTTTGTGATACCCCACCACTGCCTGCCCATGACTTGAGTGGCAGATGCACGAGGCTGCCCCACGTAAGCTCTGTGAGTGAAGTGTTTACCTGGGAAGAGTCACTGGCTCAAATTCCCAGACTCGTTATACTTGAGAATCAACTTTGAGTAATGTTTACAATCATTTTTATCTCTGCTTGTTTAAATACGAAGGCTAGCTGGTCCCTGAAATAAAGCAAGCACAATATAAGACTTTGAATGCTGCTTGCAGAGTATCAGTTGCTGAAAACTACTTAGGATATTTAACAGGAAAACTGAGCAAAAGAAGGGAGAAATTTAGAATGGATTTTTCTTTATAATTATTAGTCCTAAGCTGAGGCATCTATTTGAAGTATTAGAAAAAGTGGAATTGTGACAATATCCTGTCTTAACTTGTTTTCTTGGAAATTCAGCCTGTGGTAAAGACTAGATGCCCGAGGCATTGACCAGTGTTTGCCATGTGCTGTAATGTGATTTTTACCATTTTCTTTCTGCTTGGGACACTGTTGAAATTACAGAGGCACCCTCATGACAAATGAGAACTCTTTTTGCATCAATTATATTTTACTTTTAATAAAAATATTAGTGGCACCCTCATTCCAGTATTTTCCCAAATTTGTTCTTTGACTGAAACCTTTCCTTCCAGTTAGGAAGTGGGTGGTAGGAACATGTGGTGGTGATGAAAGCTGGCATGGTGGGGAAGAATAATGCTCATGGTTTTTCCTCCCCATTTCTTTCTCCATTTTCCTAAGGTTTGATTTTACATAGGCGAAATTGCAGAGGAGATAATTATGGGAAGACTTTAATCATTTGTTCTTGTAGAAATTAAAAACATAACAAATCTATGGTTTCTTACACTTGTTTGTTCTGTTCCTGTGCACAGGGTTTTCTCTCATGGTTATGCTGTACCTTACATGTGCTGCCCAGGTGTTTGCCAGAGAGTGGGATTTGGGGAAAACTTCCAGTTAGAGACTCTGCACTTAGGGACAGTATAAGATGAACAGGTAGAAGTTGCATTGCAGAGATACCACATCAGTTAGGTCTGAACTGAGCTGCAGACCTCATCTCAAATTCCCAAAGCTTGTACAAGCAAATAATGCAATGAGACATTTATAAAAAGCATGAGAGAGCTATCTATATGTAACCACAAAGAGAAAGTATGGGAAGTTGTAGTTCAAATAATGGTGTATTACATTTATATTTTACTTTGAGTGCAGTGTCTTTGACAAAGTACATCTGTTGCCATTTTTTCCATCTGTTTTTCATAGTGTTTGTTCAATGCAGACTCTTCCCTTGGTCTAATGCCACAAAATGGGTTCTGCGGCTGACAGCATTTTTGTTCGTAAGATATTGAAAGTATCCAAAGTACTTGTCCCAAGGATATGCAAAGTGTGTACCTCGCGTTTTTGCACTTCCACTTCCCTCTTTCCAAGAACATGATAAAATTATATTCCAAGTCTAAATGTTACAGGGTTTAATAAAAGTATCAATAACTTGCTTATTCTTTGGCTGAGTGAACATTGAAAGTGCATTTAAATTGTCTATTTCTGTGAGTTATAAAACATAGGAATGAAGATTTGTGTCACCAGCCAATTGCCTGCTTGGATGAAGAAGCAACAGTTAGTTGGGAGCTGTTTACATACTTCTGGATTTCCCTTGATGTTTTCTTGGCATGAGAGAACACTGCCACAATACTGAATCACAATCTCTGTTTATTGCCATTGAGGAAGGGACATTTTGAGTTGCCGTTGACAGAAGGTGTGTTCTAAGAACGTGTACTCATGTTTGGTATACCTGAGATCAGAAGGCTCTGTGCAACCCTTGTCTTGTGAGTAGGACACCAAGATGGAGATGTGTGTAAATTGGCATCTTTTGGAGCATGCACTTGAATTTCTTATCCAGTAATTTTTATTTGATATTATCAATACCATGATTTTGAAGATCAGCATCATAAGTAGTTCAGTCATCTTGAGAAGAACTGACCCTTCAAGAACTGCTGGAAGGACTAATTCTATTATGATGTCAACATGGTTTAGTGCAGGCTCCTGAATGCCTGTCCACAGTGATCCCACAAGAGCTGTCCTGTCAATAGCAGCCTTTCAAAGCTGTCATGAACAAATGAGGGTGATGCATTCCAAATTCAGTATCCTGGGTCTCCTTCGAGCGTGTTCTTTTCCTGGGCCAGATTTTCTGTGTCAGTACACAAGAGTGTCTATTTCTGAATAAGGAGGGTTTGAAATGGCTTTGACTGATTGACAGCTGTTTGTTGGCTTCTCCCAGTTATTTGAGAGCTCTGAGGGTTGATGTGGTGTTTGGCTATGCCTACATTTTCATTCAGTTAGAGGCTGAATTCTTATGTGGTTGTGAATTCCAGGGTGATTTATTTAAAGACTAGATGCTTCCTGTTGTGTTTATCAGTAGCACAGTTCTGAAAACTTCAAAACATTAAAACTTTCCATAGGTTGGGGCAAGTTTGGGACATGGCAGTGGCAGATGACTGTTTGAATTACTTACATTCTTTCTGAGAGTTAATGGCTTCAATTTACTTTTTCCATTTTTATTTGTTTCTGAGGAGCAGGTAACTTCAAGGGGAAAATCAAATACTATCAATTTCTACTGTTCTATTTTTTTATGTGGAAGTGGCATTAGAGAAGTATAGGAGGAATAGACAGAGAAAGCTGGTCTTAAGGTCTTCATGGGGAAAGTGGAAATGCCCTTACATTTGACTCTCTGAGGCTGGGATCTCTGGGTCAGTCTTGGTGCAGAAGATGAAGGGATGCAAGCCCGCTTTGTACCTAGCCCAGAGTGATGTCTTAATGTACCAGCCTTAATAAAGTCATGCGTGCTGAAGTGTAGCGATAACATCAATGAAAGGTTTTTCTACATTTGTGGGATGTTTTATCCCC
This sequence comes from Bombycilla garrulus, assembly GCA_013400315.1. Taxonomy (NCBI): domain Eukaryota; kingdom Metazoa; phylum Chordata; class Aves; order Passeriformes; family Bombycillidae; genus Bombycilla; species Bombycilla garrulus. The sequence continues at coordinate 95,669 of VXBU01018632.1, read as the reverse complement.
AAACGCCTCCTGTTAAACCTGTGGTAAATGTGGAACTCTGTCACTTTCTTGCCAAAACTGCCAGAGACCATAGGTACAACCCATCCGTTCTGAGATGTGTTGCTGGAGCACAAGCAGCTGTGAGCATTTCTCCCAGTTGCATCACAGATTAATTCCCTCTTCTGTCCCACCTCCCTTACTTCCATTGTATATTCAACACTTGCATGCTCAGAGGTTTGTAAAAAGAATCAACAGCATGGAAGTTCTCTTCCAAACCCAGAAAGTGTAATTTGTCTTTCCTATCATACACTAATAAAGGCTTAATATTTGAGGATGTCTGAGGCATTCTTGTGCTATCCACCAACCCAGCTCTTGGGCTGTCGATGTTGAAATATCCAGTGTTCCTGGATTACTTCTGGTGTGTCCTCTTTGTAAATGTTCACTCTTTAGAAAATTACCACAAACATTTCCTTTGATATGTCACTTACTGTAAAACTCTTTCAAGATCAGTGGATACAAGGTCAAATTTGGGAGAGAATGTGTGAAGGACAGATGTTTGCACCAACTTAAATGTGCAGTGCTTAGTACTTTAATCCCTTGGTCCCTTTAGGATAGACAAGTTGGTATATCTTCCTTTTATAGTTGAGGAAGATACGATGAGGTAAATAAGAGGATATAGTTAAGATCTGTGTATATAAATAACCCAGAAAAATATTTTTTTTAGGCCAAACTACTAAAAAAAGTTACAGATGTGCTGGGTTTTTATTTGGGGTGAGGACATTCATAACTACATCAAGAATTTATAGCATAAATATGCTTCAGGCACAGATCAATTAATAACTGGCAAAGGACCTAACAAAGCAAAACAATAAGGACCTAGCAAATTTCAGAACAAATCCTCAGTGAAGGGATTATTCTGAAATTGTGCACAACTACATTTCAGCGCTTTTCTTTTATACCTTCTGGGATTGGTCACTGTCAATGAATAAGAAACTCATTATATCTGGTCTGTCGATTACCCACAGCCACAGGTACTTAGTGCAAAGCCTCTTCTTACCCAGGACACTGTGGTACCTTCTGGAAACCCTCAATTTTCTTGGTATGCTGTTTGTAATAGGGGTGTCTGCCCTTTGTTGTGTGCTGTGCTCCTCCCCAGGCAGCTGTAGGAGAGCAGGGTGTTGTGAGGTCCAGGTGACTTATGGTATTTGTTAGCTCAGGCCTTGCTCCATGGTCATCAGTCACAAAGGAAATCTGTGGGATGAGGTTAACATTCATCACCTGTTTACTAAAATACTGCTTAATACCCTGAATTAGCCACATCCCCAAGGCAAATTACTTTGTCATGCACAAGAGAATATTGCAGTTGCTGATAATGCTTTGTGCTTAGATGAAGCTCTTGCATTTGTACATTTGCAAAACTGTCATAGCATAATGATGCCAGATAGTCCCCTTGGGAGATGTTGTCAAGAAAACTGCAGCTTTTTCTTCTTGCAGTCTAGAAATTTTAAAAGTGCTACAGTTCTCTACCAGTGTAAGTTTCCTGAATTTCACGTCTCAAGGAAATTGGGTTCAGGTACTGGTCATCAAGCAGTATTTTAAGCTGTTTGGCAATATCTGGTGTTGGATTTCCATGCATTTCCTGAGGCAACTATGAGCTGTGGAGCTGTTCATCTGCTGATGCAAGTGCCTGTGGCTGTGTGTGGAACAGGTTCCAGTTCCTGAGCTGAAGGGCACCTGAGCATGCATTTTGTTAAAGGATGATTTTTTTGTGTAGTGACTCCAGAAGGTAGAGGAGGATTTCTGATGCTATTTGGAGAACCATTGTGACAGCACTTCTTGGGGCCCCTCTTTGGGAACTTTTGTTTCTTACATAAAGATGCTCAGCTACGGTGGCTTGAAAATACTCGATTTGAACATGCAGTTCATATTCAGGAGAAGCTCTTCAGTTTTATCACTGATTGGCAGCAAGATATCTGTTACTGATTCCTGCACATCTATAGGATTGATAAGGATTGTCTCCACCAGGTCTTCATTTGGGTTCTCTTGAGGCCGGTTTTCAGGCAGCAGTTCTTGTCATAGGAGAAGATTAACAGAAGCAATCTGGGAAAGTGGCTCAGGCCAGCAGAAAGGAGTCAGCCAGGAGTGTAGCTCTGTAGGTGTAGCCATCATCTCAGGATAACTTTGAGGTTCTGTTTTCTCATTCCTTGCTCTCTTGTCTGACAATTTGATTCTTTTATTTCTAAGACAGGTTGACTGTTATTTGCAGGAAAAGGGAAGAGGGGAATTCTTTAGGAGTCTAGGGAGCTTTGATAAGGAACTATCAGAGTGTCATGTAGAAAATCTTTGTTTAACACTGTTCTGATAAAAAACTTTATGCTTACAGGAAACATGTACTTTGCTGTTTCTGTGTATGTCTGTGGTGTCTCTGTAAAAACAATTTTTATGTTTGTCCAGCTCCTCAGTGACACACTCTTTAATTATATTATGTTTTCTGATGCTTTCTGCTTCTATGAAGATATTGACTTCAGCTTTACAATTGTTAATCTAGATTGTGCCTTGAGGCCACTGCATAGAAAGTGTTAGCCTCACCTGTTTGTCTGGAATATCCCCATGCTGCTAGTTTGTTTGGAAAACATTGTCACAGCTTTATGCAGACACCTGGTACCTCTTTGTGCAGAGGTTGAACTAGAGACCTCCAGAGGTTCACCCTAAATTTATTTGGCAAATGTAATAAAGAGCAAACTTGAATCTCAGAGTGTCTCTCTTACTGTTTAAATGGTGAAGGTTTGAGTTGTAAAAGGAGTTACTTACCTTCTTAATGTCTAAAGAAAAATATCCTGTGTCACTGAACCTTAAGATACCCTTAAGATACCCTTAGGGGTATCAACACAAACATCTTACTTGAAACTTTGAATTGGTGCATCTGTTCAGGAGCTGTGATGGAAAGGCTGCATTGCTGTATCTCTTATTGTCCAGCTGTCAATGTTATCATGGAGAATTGACAGTGACATGTCAGATTTTCTTCTGCACGGGGAAATAAAAACTTTTAAAAAAAGGAATTTGAAGTGAATGGGAATGCAAAGTTTGTCCTCATTTATAGTAGCTTGGCATCTCTTTTTTGAAAAGCTACATAATAATGTGATGCCCACAGTTGTTGTCAGTGAATATTTTCTTGTTGGAAGATGATTTAGTGGTAGCTGCTAGGTAGTAAATAACTGCTGAAGTCCTTATAGGTTTACTACTTGACTCAGGTAAGATGGCTCTTGTTTGGTTTTTTTTTAATTTTATTTTAACTGTTTTATTTTTTCTATTCAAAGAAACGATTGAAAGCAGCAGAAGCAGAAAGCAAGCTAAAACAAGTGTATATACCCAACTAGTAAGTATCTCTTGTTTTGTTTTCTATCTCATTGTAGATGGACTGGTGTAGCAGTTTCCATGTCCTACCAATATTATTATTTCCTGGTTAGGATATTGTGCTGTTGTATTGCTCATTTCCTGTAATGTTCCTATCCTGCAGTGACAGTTACTTATCTACTGGTTTTTAGTTTTGAATGGACTGGGGACTTGCTGGCAGGTCAGCATGGTTGTGAACAAAAGGGTAGCTGATTGACTGCTCAATAATATCTGTTTTTTATAATTTTTCTCAGCAGTGGATCACCAATGCACATTTCTTTCCTATATTTCATTATGTATTAAAAACAATGTATAATTATTTATAGACATACATATATTTTAAAACAAATTTATTAGTAAAATCTATCTTCTATTGCATTTCCTCTGCATAGCCTAGTTAATAGTTGTTATAATGCAGAACTTCTAGTCTACTCTTTCCTTTGACTTTTCAACTTTCACTCCCAGATATGTTCCCCTGTGTATTATCCCCAATAACTCCTTTGCTCTTTTATGCTCTCTCCTTTTAAATATTTATGAAATTCTACCATCTGTTCCGTTACTTTAGATAAAACTAATTTTTATATATTTAGCTTGCAAGACAGCCTCTTGTTTCTTCTGAAAATAGAGGATCCATGATTATATGTCAATACCTCTCAGGTGTATTAACTAAAAATGAGGTGTAATATTCAGAGTGAAGCCAAATAGATTTCTTGTCACGCAATTTTTCAACAATATTGCTTTTTTGTGGATGGTGTTACTCTGCAGGGGGACACTGGACATCACACTAAACATGAATTCACAATATGATAAGCTCATAAAGGCAGTATAATTTAGACTGCAGATGCAAATTTAGATTGCAGACAAGAGCCTAGCAGTCCTGCTGTTCTCTTGAATTATAATGTGTGGAGGGAGGGCTTTGTGTTTGGAAGGTTGTGGTACTCATTTGATAACGGCTGCCTGGAGTGGCATCTTATCCCTCAACAAGGTAATTTTTGTTCTTGTCTAGAGAACACATAATCAAATCAGCGACTGACCTCCCTGCTTCAGGAAAAGACCTGCCTCTGCCCATGTGGTTGTTCTTCTTGTCTCTGGCTTTAATTTCTAGTCATGGTTCATTTTCTAAGTGTTATACCTTAACTTACATATTATTTAATTGATAAAATGGCAGATACATTTTCCTGCTCCTTCAATATCCTTTCATGTGTATCAGGAGAAGTAGCGATTCCATGACTTACTTAATCCTGCATGAATGCTTCAGCTGTTTTCTTGCTATTAATACCTCTAAAGGTGACACAAATTAAATATTTCTAAGCTTTTTGGATTACTTCTACACAAGCTTGAGAACAAGTCTGGCATCTAGGGACTGTATGGCATCTACGTTATCTTGTGATCTAGAAGAAGATTATATTCTTGGCTTGTAACAGCAATGCACAGTGTAGGGATCTAAATATCAACATTATTGATTTATCCGTATCATGTTACTGAGCACATTCCTGTTTCTAGGCTTGAGCCGTGATGATCCACTTGTCACCTCGAAAATAAATTATTTCATATAGGCTGTCACAAGACCTATGCAGAAGCATATCAGCTGATTGACTGAAACCCATTTTAGCAGTAACTGGTGTAAAATTGTTGGCAGTGAGAGACCCTGGAGGATATCAGGCTCAAACAATTTTATCTTTTTTTTCCTCTGGCTGTCTTCCATTGGTAGGGCTCCTGTTTGTTTCTCCAATGGTAAATAGGAAAATCTAGCAGAGAGGAGGAAGATAATAAGAAAAAAGAATAGAAGCGGTCTTCAAAGGTTGCATACATATTACCCAATGAAAAATAACAGCTCTATGTAAAGCTTTAGAGTTGATTTTTTTTAACTTGAGACTGTGCCCCAAATTTATTAACACAGGTAACTGAAGCATGGAGAGTCACACAGGTAACTGATGTGAGGTTGTCATATCCTACACCAGTTTTTTTAGAAGAACACTTCTGACCCAGACTGGACAGGGACAGATATTTGTAGTTGACTTGACAAAACCTAATCTATATAAATACGGCTTTACAATGAAACTGTTTGGCTGAAAAGCACTAATGTGCTTTCCCTGTGAAAGGAAAAAGTGTAAAATCACTTAAACTCAGGAAATACTGAAAAACAAATGTTTCAGTTGTTTTCTGTAGCATTGTCTCTGTCAGTGGGAGTGGTGTTGAAGCAGTGACAGAAGTTGGAACATACAAAGAGATTCCATATTCCCACATGCCTCATCCTGCCATCCTCCAAAGTGAGTGCTGTGCTTGGAAGACCTTCATGCAGGTGTAGTCTCAGACTCTTTTCTCATTCTAGTGTGTACCCAAACATACTCTTCAGGTTGTTGTGGAAGTTGTACTTGGTTTTACCTATCTTACAGGCATCATATGTTCCATATTCTTTTTGCTGAAGATCTGGTTGTGTAGCTTGTGCTTTTTTGGGATTAGGACATCTGCAATGGCGAAGGCTGAGACATCCAGTTTTGTCTGGCTTTGCTCTCATTGGCTTTCATCTAAGTGATACCAGAAGGGGTAAGAACAGAAAGAGAAGAATGAACTACTCCACACAATTTCCAGTGTCAAAAATGTTCTGGTGAAAAATGTAACTTTTAACTTTACATCTGTATGCGTTAATGAATGCATTCTATTTACAGTATTGTATCTGAGAATCTTAAAGCACTTTGACAAGCTGCAAATGCAGGCTCTCAAAGGCTGTGAAGCAGGGAAATACTGTTCTCCCTACTGTGCCCCTTTTGTGAATCCAGTAGGGAAACTGGAGGAATAGGTCAAAGCTTTGGGTCACTACAAGGGGCAACTGCTTAACTAGCTGAAGATAATTCCTTTGTCTGTTTCTTGCTTGTCCTCTGAGGAGCAAGACCATTTTTCTTTCCCGTTTCATTGTGCAGAGGTCCATGGCAACATGGAAAACTTAAAAAGTTTAATACTGCTCTTCCCTCTGTAGCTGTGCTAGTTAAAATGGCAGTATCCAACATTTTGTTGGAGAAAGCTGCTCCTATTCAGAAAGTGTTGTTTAATGGTCATTAGACCTGTTCTTAGGAGTGGGTATTTACAGGAGGTTGGAGAGCTGTGAGGAAAGCTCACCTCTGTTGCCTAGATCCAGACTCTTCTGTTAGATGCCTAGAGGTAAATGGCAGAAATCTGCTTTACAAAGGATTTAAAGTTGATTTTATTTCTGAGGCTTTGTTTCTTAATTGTTCTGTTGTGTCCAGCACACATGGGTTCTTCAATAACAGGAAACATTCGCTAGGTGGTATTAAGTTTATAATTATTTCTAACAACAAAAATTTTATCACCATGCTATGGGTCATATGCTGTCTACTCATCTGCTGAAGGGATATCAGTCTTCTGTGGGGATCAGGATTATCTTCAGGTTGGGGGTTTTTTGTGCAGGGACTTCAGTCCTTGCTGACAGGCTTTTCTCTGCATGTGCTTTATTGCCTCCATCTCTTCCCTTGAGACTGATCTAAACAATACAGCCCAGAAATCTGCATTTCATGGTCCCTGTTCTAGCAAAACTGACTGCTTCTTCACAACTGAAACCCCTTTAAGAGACTTCCTCCTGATGGAACTGGAAATGACAGTTTGCCAGACCATCAGTATTCTTACTACCTTGTTTGCATCTTTAGCTTCAGCTTCATTAATTGCTTAATGATTCATCCAGTTACTCATCTGATTCTCTTGTTAATAGCTGTGGCAGGCTTTGGTGATATCAAACAAGGTTAATTAACATATCATCAACAATTAAGAGCTTTTTGCTTCTCATATGATGAAAACATTATTTGCCTGAATTTTATTGTTACTGCTACTGAGAAACTTGACTGTAGCTTTGGAGCAGGACACTCTGGTGCTTGCTGCAGCTTCATTAATTGTAGTGCTGCAGAATCCTGGCGTTTACCACAACTACTACAACGTGTTAATTCTCTGATCAGCATGGTTTGGTGATCAGCTTTCGCTAGTGCATGCTTTCCACTCGTGTTTAAATATGAGCTTGACAATAGTTTTAGACAGGATAATGGAGTCAGGCCATCATCCTTCTTTCTAGTCCCAGTTCTTTCGATGTGCTTTGTTGGGCTTTACTGATGGATTTCAGATATAGCAAAAAATATTTTGCTATATTTTTGGAGAATAAATCCAAAGTGTAGAAGGGAAGTGTAAGGCCTGATGTTGAAGCATAAGGCTTTAGTTTTCTTTACTTCAGTCTCTTTCTCTGTGGAGCAATGCTGCTTGTAGCAGTGTGCATCTGTGAGGGCTGTTTGTTTTGCAGTATTGGGACAATGTTTGCGCATGTAGTTTGCTTGTGACTCATTGGCAGAAGTTCTTTTGCAGCAGGTTACTATAGTGACGTATGGAGCAGAGGAGCATGAATATTCCCTCTTTCAACTGCCCTTTGTTAAAACGTGCCTGTGGATCTCCTGCCATCTGCGGGGTCAGAACTTGCTGCCTTTCTGATAAGCACCCTGAAACACTTCAATCTTTGTAGGAGCTGGGCAAATTAAGAAGCAGAAGGAGATAAAAACATATTCAGGCTTATGAATTAATCTGAATGTCTTTTTCTTTTTTTCTATCTCCTCTGTTTTTGGGCTGTATATGTGCAGCTCAGTGCACTATAGGAACAAACTATTTACAGTGTTCCTGTGCCACTTGGCCTCCTGAGCTTTTTCTGCTGTAGAAAGGCTCTGCATTTTACAGTGAGAATGCTATCAGAAGTTTTTCCTGGACTGAACAAGCACATTCTTGCCCCCTTATGCAACCTGTGTGTGGTTCCTAGTTTGTCTCTGTCAAAATGGAACTTTACTGAGCTTTGTATCTCAGGATCTGATTGGACATTTTCAGATAAGAAGGTTTTCTGGCTTCCAGGGCAGCATCAGCTTTCCAGTTGTCTTCAGCATTATGTCACTTGGAACTTCTTTGCTTTCAGGGATCATTGCTCAGAACATGAAACCTGATTCTAGTGCCCTGTTAGAAGGAAATTAATTTGGCTCTATTCCCACAATGCTCTTTTTGTAGCACTAGCCCAGGTGAAACACAGCAAGTATTCTGGGTTACTGAAATCACTGTGATTCCCATGTCAGTGTGCAACTGATGTGTAAGAAAACAGGCTTGCAGAAAGCCATTTTAAGGTATTTCTGCTTCCAAATCATCGGTTTATTAGTTGAAAATAAAACGAATGTGCCCATTCCCTTCAGTCTTCAAGTAAGAGAATATGATAGGAATGTAACCAGCATTGCAATTCAGGCTTACATTCAGCAGTTGGCTCCAAACCCTGCCTGTTCTTTGTTGCTTCTATAACATGAACTCCTAACAGAACCCCAGCGTCCTTGCATGTCTGATAAACTCATGTGCTCTTGTGTGAAACTTTGTGTATGACTTCTTCCAACTTCCTCCATTCCCCAGAAGTCCTGTCCCTGCAATAGCAATACTGTTCTCCTTCCCTCCCATGCCAAATATTTTTTGAAGGCTTCATTTTTCCCCCTCAGACACTTCTTCCTCTGCATAGATTTGGTGTTATTCCATATTGCTCTCCATGCCAAGGTTTTGTTGGCCTTCTATTCTGAACTCCCACCAGTAGCTTTTGTTTTAGCTCTTAGCTCTTGGCTTTTCCTGAATCATCATTTTAAAGAGGGTATAGGGATGAGCTGAGGTGACCCAGCTGTTGTTGCATGTTGGGTGTACTTGTTGGAATTGTAGTCACATGATGCAAACCCTTGCAGTGAGACAACATGAAAATATTTGTGACTTCAGTCTAGGGTTATATTTCCTTGAATAAAGCAGATGTTGCCCTCTCTCTGCCTACTGCTCCTGCTCCAGCCCTCAGCCTCCTTTTTGGAGATTTAAGTAAAATCTCTCTCATGTTGACGACTTGTGAGTGCGATCTGTTTTCACCTAGATTCACGTGTGTGGGATAGTGTATAAGATACCTACCTGGCCTGGTTTATTGTTTTTTAAAAGGTTTTGAAGTCTTGTAAAGGGCATACAACTATCATTATAGTTACTTTAATTATCAATATTTAAAAAATATTATTGGAAACAGTGTGTTCATAAATATTAGATTCCTGGTAATTACAGCTGCTTCTGGAAGCCACATGCTGAACTAAATTTGGGTCTTCAAACATTTTGGGCCATACCTTAAAAGTTAAATTAAAAGTTGCATGCCTCAATTAACACTTGCCATTCTTTTTGCTTTGTGTCTTAAGTAACAAGCCAAACCCCAACCAGATCAATGTAAATAATGTCAAACCAGGAGTGGTAAATGGTACTGGAGTCCAGGCACAGAATGCAGGAGCAGGACGGGCCTGTGAGAGCTGTTACAGTAAGTGCCAGAATGGCAGCTGAGATGGAAATGTTAAAGTAAAAGCTGTCTTGTGCTGGGGTGGGGGGCAGAGCTGGATATAGCAGCATTTATGCCAATTTTTTTAAAGTTGTTTTCATTTAGTTTGTTGTTGTTGTTGTTTTTTAACTACTGATGTTATATTTGTAAGTAGAATAATGGAGTACTAAAGAGAGAGTAAGTAAATGCTCTGCATTATTGCAGGTAACTATTGAGTGAATTTTTAAATCACCAAGGTGTTAGCCTGACAATTTCTTTCAACATTTTTTAGTAGATTTCAAAATATGTGACACCACTGCATTTGATCTGCTGCCTGATATTAATATACTCAATTCTAATGATTGTGCACCTTTGTGGGGAGCCTTTAGAGATGCTGAAATGTAGGATTGTATGAGAAGTCAAGTCACAGACTCTGTACATTCTTCAGTTGTAAAATTACTGTATGGGAAGTTCCTGAAGACAATCTTTGTTTCCCATGTTCTGCAGAAATTCTCTTGAAAAAGAGAACCTTCGGTTCCATTGGCAGGAAATCTTCCCATCCTAATAATTCTTTCTCTCTTTACATTTTAAAAGAGATGTAGATTAATTAATGTAGTCAATTCAGCTGCAATCACAAGTATATGTTTAACAGTGGTGATGACACTGAAGCCATCATCAGTTCTGAAGGTCGGGGCGGGGGTAGGGGAAGCGTTTTCTTTTGTGCTGCTTCTAAAGAGAATAAGATCTGAAAAGTGATCCTGTGTAAGGATGTATATAATTTCCACCTTTGTTATCTCTAGCCACCCAGTCTTACCAGTGGTATTCTTGGGGTCCCCCTAACATGCAGTGTCGCCTCTGTGCATCCTGTTGGACCTACTGGAAGAAGTACGGTGGCTTGAAAATGCCAACACGATTAGATGGAGAGAGGCCTGGACCAAACCGTAATAATTTGGTGGGTATCCACCAGGCAGACTCCCGCCTCTGCCTGGCAAGCTGAGTGTCGTGCTACCTAACTGCCTGCTCACTGGTCTTAAATATTTAACCACCAAAAGAATGCCTTCAGCCTTCATTGTTGTCCTTGGGTTTGGTATTTCATGTCAAGCAGAAGTTGGCGCATTAACCTCGGTTAGAAGTAATTTGTTGCCAAGTACTGCCCTGAGAAAAAACCCCCCATCATTTTTTTAGCAAACCAGCCTTCAAATGCATGAAATGACTTAGTGGAGATGGGAGAAACTGAAAATGCCAGCCAGTGTTTCTGGTATTTGGTTTCCATGATTTTTGCTGTAGGGAGAACAGCACTGTTTTTTTTGTCTCCAAAAGAATTAATTACTTCCGGAAACCTATTTACTCTCCCAAGACATATTCAAAATTAGATATACCCCAGATAGCTAGTGGCTTTTTAGAGATCTTTTATCTTGTTTTTCTACCTAATCCTAGTTTTTTAAAATAATGCTCCTTTTTTGGGATAGGTTTGAGTAAGCATTGGATGAGCTGTTTCTGTTTCATTTTAACTTTATTATTTGAAAACCAAAGTTCTTGGATTTTTTCCTGAATTTCGTGAAAGTTTAATCTGGAAATTTTAGACATTAAGGTGATTAGAAAAAGTAACTATCACATTGATAAAAGGAGAGCACACACTGAACTTTTATCTCAGGATAATTTCTTTCCTCTCTCCTGTTCTTTGCTATCATTCCCTTTCCATTTCTTTTGTTTAACCTTTATCCTTTCCAGTTTCTCTTTGCCCTCTGAAGCCTCCTAATTGCTGAGATAATTGCCTTATACCTCTTGTTTGTTAATTAAAAGTACGTAAATATTCAGAGATGGGAAAGCCTTGTTCTCTCCAAACTGAAATTTCTTCCTGTTTTCCAGCCATGGGTGGGTCTGAGATAACAGGATACTACTTGCATTATTTCATTGTTTGACTTAGTTGCTTTTCATAAAGAAGATAACTGCTTTGGTTCTCAATAGCTGATAAAAGTCTTCCAGAATGTCTTTTTTATTATATGCAATGAATATTTGACATCTGTGAGTACATTTGCTGAGTTAAGAGTAAGAATTAAAACAAATTCTTGCAGCTTTGAGCCAAAACAATTCCTGTGTGCCATACATTTGCTTTGGAAAGTGAATTTGTGGTGTATACTTTTGTCATGCAGCTCTTCCTGATTTTCCTCTCCTTCTGACAAATGCTTTGTTATAAGGAGTTTGCATTGTACTTCCAGAGCAACCCTAGGCACCCAAAACTGGATAGTCTTTCGAGTCTGTAAGCTCTAAATCATGTGATAGCACCAGGTAACTTCTTCATGTCTGACTTTTGGATCCCTACCTTAAAACTTGTGACAGCATAGAAATAAATGCTTCCCTGTGAAATGAAAAGGTTTGTTTTAGCCTTTGAGATATTTGGGATAAGGAAAACGGGGAATTGCTGGGCTAAAAATATTTTTGTCTGTAATACCATTTCTGTTCTTATGTGTGAGAATCAGTAGTTGAAAGTGGTTTTACATAATATTTTCTCTTCCTTAGAACTGTACTTTCTAATAATTACTTTTTCAGAAACTGTTTTGATTTTCCTTTCCCTTCCCTTCAGAGTCCTCATGGTGTGCCAGTACGAAACAGTGGGAGTCCCAAATTTGCGATGAAGACACGACAAGCTTTCTATCTCCACACAACAAAACTGACCAGAATTGCCAGACGTTTATGTCGAGATATCTTGCGCCCTTGGCACGCTGCGAGACACCCCTATCTGCCTATTAACAGTGCGGCAATCAAAGCAGAATGTGAGTGTGCTGCAGCTGGGGCCTCCTTGCCAGGAAGTCCTTTGAGACTCCTGTCCTATAATGTTTTGAGTTGCAGCTTGCCGAGATGCGCTCTTGCACGTAGCTGGTGCTTTCACAAAATCTAGCTGTACTTGCAGAGCCTTCTAATTGATGGTAGGCTGGGCAAAATAACTTTGAAAGTTTGAGTTGTTTGTTTTAAAACATTTGCATTTGCTATTACAAGGAGCATTCTCTGTGTTTGTGTCCTGTTGCCAGGATCTGCTTGCCACCTGTAAAACTCCTTTTAACAACAGAGCTCTTTCAGGACACTGGAGTTGTTCACATGGTTTTGCTATAATAGCTGAATGTCTTCACCCTCTAATTATTTTTCTGTGTTTTACAGGCACAGCACGTTTACCTGAGGCATCAGAAAACCCATTGCTATTAAAGCAAGTGGTTCGAAAGCCTTTAGAAGCAGTACTCCGGTATTTAGGTATTAAACAAGCAAAACCATCTCATGCAAAATCCCCCAAACACAGGAAACACCCTCCTAGCTACTCTGCTGACCATTTGGGTTTTCCACTTGGGTCTAGATTTAGATGCTCTTACTAGATTAAAAACAGGGCACAAAAACTCCCACCTCACAGACAAAAGAAAACGTGAAACCCATCTTGTTAACTTGTCCTTTTTACTTTTCCTGCTTAATCTGACAGACCCAGTGTCTCTGCAATCCACTCTGGGGTCATAAAGCTGTATCAGAAACTTTTTCAAGTGAAGGAAGTAATGTGTTTGCTGTGGCTTCTGATGTATATGGGGACAAGTTACCATCTGCTAGTGGAGGCACTAACGTCATGTTTTGGGAACATTTGAGTTTTCACTTCTGGTTTTGGGCTGTCTGGAGGTAGTTTGTACAGTTGGGTCCTCCAAGAAGCTTTGTGAGCACTGTGTCCTACAGCTTGTGAATCAGTTGATGGCTGTTCTGTGCTGAATCTAGACAAGGGAATCATACTTCTATTTTTCACTTTCCTCTTGGGAATTTGTGGTTTTTTATTATTTTTCTTAAATTATAATTTTCTTGAGGACTTTTGACTCATGAGCTGATCTGTGGGGCAGAACTGAGTAGCTCCATCCAGAACTTTGGTGTAAATTTGAAGCATCCAGAGTGGTGCTGTGTGACATGCCAGTGCTGACTCCTGACAAATGCCAGATCCTTTTCCCCAGTGCTCCCAGTTACCCTGCAGACATCCCTCAGGTTGTTCTGGCAGACAGACGTGAGTTTCTCCTCAGGGAAGTCTTGGACAGGGGCACTTTGAGGGCTTCCAGCTTAGCAAGGAAGTTGTTCGCCTTTTCATTTAGATAAGCATCACTGGAGTTGATTTTAGGTTTCTTTGAACGTTTTTGTTGATGAAATATTGTAAGGCTGAGGGTGTATTAAATATTTACTACTTCTCTGTTGGGTATTGTACTTCTGTGTACTAATGGATACGAGGATTGAGAAGCCTTTGGAAACATATAGTGCAACAAAAGAGAGCAAATGAAGGAAGAAGTTTGCTGTTGGATAAAATCCTTATTTTAATAATTGTACAGAAAGTAGCTGTAAATTTTGAGTTTTCCTTGCACTATGTCAGGGTCTCCACTGGATTACTGGAGTGGGAGAAAAGAATGATGGAAATGGAGGAGGCTGATGGACTGGCAAGAAGGTTTTTTTGGTGGTGTTAGTGGGATTGAATTTATGTTACTCTGCTGTTGGGCCTGTGAGAGAAAGACTCAATTGATGTTCTCTTTTGCTCTTTCTTGTAACTTTCTCAAAGTTTTTTTCAGTTGAAGGGTGTGGGCTTGATCTCTGCCTTGGCCCAAAACTTGAATTCAGATGTTGTGTTCTTTATAGTGGGTCTTTGAATCTTCACTTTTTTTGCCGTTGGAGAAATTTTATTTTTTTATAAACATTTCTGGCAAACTGGCAAATTGTAATTTCCCCAGAATTTAGGGATGTTCCATGACCAACGTGGCCAAAGTTGGGTTTTCGTATACAGCACCCCAAAAATCACCTCAAATTATTGGAGAACAGTGTTACAGAAATAGATAAAGTGCTTTTGCTATCAAATCTTATTTTAGGATGATACTGTGGTAATGATTTTAACATCTTTAGTAGTAGTGAATTCCTAAATATAAGGAAATGCTTTATATCAGTAGTGATCTCCAGTCAAAACTATTGGCTGAGGTAGTTTGTATATGAGAGGAGGGTGTACTTGGTCACATTAGAAGTTTGCTGGTTGTTTTTAGATTTATACTTCCAGTATCTTTGCTAGTAAAAAAAAATTCTACCTTGCTGTTTTCCACCAGAGTCTCATCCATGTCCTCCGAAACCAGATCCTGCAAAGAGCTTGTCCAGTTCTCTAAACAATCTGACTCCTGCTAAGTTTACACCTGTCATTAATAATGGGTCCCCAACTATCCTGGGAAAAAGAAGTTATGAACAACACAATGGAATGGATGGTAAATATTTTTCCACAAAATTAATGTTGTGTCTCTAGGCTTTTTCTTCTGTCCTTTCAGTATACAAGGAGATTATGTAAACGCATAGTCCTTTATATAAATTCTGAGTTTCTTATTCTTGAGGGAGGTTATTTTTAACTTTTGTAAAAGCCACCTTTCCCATTTCTCCTTCTGGGTGAGGTACGTGATGTGTACTGCCTAGGAGGTGTATGCACATAAAGTCACTTGGCTAGTGGAACTCTCCCTGCCTTGGCCAACATCACAAATGGGATAGCAAAGGAGAAACTTCCCTTCAGTTTTTAAATTACTAGGGTGAAAAATATCCTAAGAGACTTTGAGTGATGCTTGTTGGCCCTGTTACTCACCACCTCTGTGCTTGGGCTTCACCTCCTCAAGAAGAGGTGGCAAGGGGAAGGTGTTTGAAGTGGGAGATAAAACCAGAGTGTTCCTGGTGTGAACTCCAGGTCTCTGTTCTGAAGAATTGCTCTTGCTTAAGAGTGTCAGGGAGGAGAAAGTGCAGTCTCTCTCAGATGAGGAGAAAAGGGTCTGTTGAAATGGTACTAACGGCAGTGAGAACACAGACGGTAGCTCTCCTTAACAGGGGAAGGAACAGTTGGTGTTACGGTGACTCTCAGCAGGGAGGGAAATCCAGAGAATCTTCCTCATTTTTTACCTTTAATTTTAACTTTATATGTAGCTTATCTGAAATATAATTACAAACACTTGATATCTGATTATGTTTTTACATTAAGAACTTTGAAAACTGCTGCTGTTCAGGTTGCTGATGTGATGTTTTTCTCTTTTCTGTTCACTTGTGCTCTATCAGGCAACATGAAGAAGCGCCTGTTGATGCCTAGCAGGGGTAAGACCTTGAAGCTGCGCTCAGCTTATGCTAGGAGAGTGATTTTTAGTTTCATCTGCTGGCTTGTCTGTGCTTTGTGGCTAATGAGTCTGTGTGCACCTTCTGTGTTGATGTCTAAGTGTTCCTTGGGTAACCACTTCCACCCATGGTTTTGCTGCTCACCTTTCAGACTTTTCACATGCAGGCAACAAGTTGTACAACTGTACTGAAGACATGAAGTCCTGTGTTCAGAATTGATTCCTAATTCCTCAAGTTGACAGAACAGTCTTCCAGCAGTTCTGTGAAACTGCAGGAAGCTGTGATGGTTGATTTGAAAATAGGTGTTGTTTCACTGTTTGACTTCTAAGAAAGCAAAGTTTCATGTGTCTTGAACTGCTTTGAATTCACTTGGACCAAAAGAAATAGAAGACAGTATTTACATCAAGTCCCAAGTTCAACCCTCTATATTTTCCAGTGAGACTGGAAAGTCTCGCTGCTGAGACACTGTCTGCACATTCTCTGCTGGCAGAAGAAAATTATTTTCAAAATTTCCACTGATTAAAAATTAATTTGTTCTGAGTACTGAAGAGATGTCAGAATCTTTCATTTATTATAGCGCAGGAAAGGTATATATGATGTCACTTCATCAAATTCAGTAGTACAGACCAATTTTCGGTATCTACGACACAGACAACCACAAAATGTCACTGTGAACAGGCAAACACAAAACTTAAGCTTACATGTTGTCATGAATTGGCCAGCACTGCATGCCCTGATGATAATCTTTGTGTTTCATGTCTGAGGCAGTGGATGGCTGTTGCCCATATTTACATGCATGCAAATATGAGTGCATGTGGAGAATACAGCAGTGAGGACAGTGGTTGTTCTACTGTCTTGCTCTCTTTGAGATTTATTCCTTGATACCGTATTGCTGAGTTTTTATGTGCTTTGTAACTTGTCTTTTGGGAAGAATAACAAAACCCTGCTGCATTGGTCAGATTGGCTTCCTCAGAAGCTTTGTCCAGTAATGCGGGATGTAGGTGCAGAGTAGGTCACTGGATTTCCACAGCTCCTGGTGACTGCCTGCTTATGGGCACACCTGCTGCTCCCTGGTAAATGTCCATCTCAGCAGATGACGCATGTGGGAAGCTCAGATGTTGTGGCCCAAAGGAGAGAAGTAGAAGAATGGATCCTTCCCTCTGAAGGGTGCTCTCTGCGTAGAGCACTGGACTTGATAACCCAAGTTTCTGCAAGTGGAGGATCCCTGTTTTAGTGTTCCATTCAGCTATAACTGTTGCTGGAGCTATCTGCAAGATGATTTTGGAAAAGTACCTGTTTGTCAGAGTTTTTGTTTCTCTGAAGCAGGTGTGTGTACCTGTGCAGTCCAGATGTTCCTGAGCACCTGCTGCTCTACCTGTTCAGTCTGTTCTCACAGCCAGCCACTGGAGTACTTGTTCCTGTAACTGCTAGGTAGCAGAGTCCAGTTCACTCCCAGAATCTGTTCACCTGCTGGGGTACTTAACTGGATATTCTTGTGCGCAGTTCAGCTTAAACCTGTTGATTGAGATTCATTCGTGAATGGAAAATGTTTGTCACTCAGTAATTTTGCATCTGTAGTATTTCCTGAGCCTGGGTTGCTGGAAGCTTTGCCAGGACTGGGAGGGAAGAGAACCACCTGCAAGGAAACAACATTCAAAGAGCTTGGATCAAGATCTGCCGGGCACAGGGAAGCAGATGGTGGAAGTTTGGTGGATCTCTTTCTGTCCTGGTGCCAGTTTGTGTGTTGCTTCCTCTTAGCACAGGTTCCCAGTTGCCTTGCATGTGAACTGGTAAACCTTGCTGGCTGTGGGCATGGGTACAACTGGTTTCGTGTGCCATCAAAGGACTGGGATGGTGACACTGAGGCTTCTCCTTGGTTTTGGATGGAGTCATCCAACCTTAGTAGTCTAGGGGGCTGTTGGCAGGAAGGGCACAAGTTGGAACTGCTGACAAGAAGAGGTGAATGGCAGTGAGAGCAATGAAGCCTTGTGGCCAGAATTTAGGAGCCAGTGAGTAAGTATAAAAGGATTGAAATAAACCCATCTATCCAGAATAACTGACTTTTGGATTATAGCTGGCTTAAAATAGTAGAAAAATATAAATGAGAGTAAGCCTGGTTTGTTATAAACCGGTCAGATTCTGTGTTTACATAGATACTATGGGAAATTGGGGGTATTCCTTTGTTATTTTCATGTTTCTCATCTCCTCTTGACATACTGACTGGTTTAGGTCACTGTAGGGGAGTGAGTACACTGCAAAAAAAAGATGGTGTTAAGATGCCTGCACAGAGAGGCTGAAAATACTCTTTTGCAGGAAGACACTTTGTCCACCTGTGTTTAGTTTCCAAAGATATGTTAACCTAGTGCAAAATTGTATCTGTTATGCAGGAGTTTTTCAGCTTCCTGCTGATGTGTTGCACTGGTGGCACCAGGAAGATATCTTACAGTTTGGAGAGGTCACCATGCCAAATTCTGGGACAGGGGACAGTGGACACTGCTATGGTGGGCTTTAGCTGAAGTCTTTTTGCTGGTGATAAAAGCTTTGTGGTGCTGCGCCATCACCTCCAAAGACAGGGGAGAAGTCTGAACACTGGAAATTATGGCCGAGCTGGTGACATGTGATGGTTTTGTAAGGCTTTCCTCAAGGCCGGGTCATAAGGCCGAATATAATCAAGAGGTTTATTTGCAGGAAAGAGCCAGGTAACAGTTTTTGTCTTTGTATACTGTAAAGCATTAAGGTCAATGTTTACACATGGCAATTGCTGAACTTCAAGGAGTAGTTCACACTTTTCCTTTGGAATTCTGTTTATTTGGTTTTTTTTTTTCTCTTGCTACTGTAGCTCCAGCTAAGTAATTTTAACTTTTCTTTTTCTGACTCCTCTCTGCTTTAACCCTTGAGACTCGAACTTTTTCAAGCTCTGAATATGATTTATCTGGCCAGGCACTTTGAGTTTTGACCAGTGCCTGAATTCTAAGAACAGAAAAATTGTCTTAATCTTATGTTCTCACTTCCTCCACTTTATTTTACAAGAAGATTGTAGTTCTTCAATCTATTTTGCTTTCCTCCTCTTTAAATCATGTTGGAGGCATCATTAGGCATACAGTATGCTTCCCAGCTCTCCTTCAACATTAACTTAGAAGGGACAAATTGCTGCAGAACCCTGTTTTTGGAACATGAAAAGTACATGGAGTCTCATAAGCTGTCAAATAGAGTGAGGTGTTAAAAAATTAGTAGTTTATTGCTTTTTCATTAATGTTCTGGAGCTTGACTGACAATCTTTGCCGTGAAACTTCCTCTAGAGAGACAGAGAGAATGTTTTGAGTGCAGGAACCTATTTACTTCATTCCTTATAGCCATGCAGTGTGGGATCTGTGTGATACTTGGTTATGCAAATTCCTGCTGGGGGAAGGGAGGGAGCACTGATAGATTTTTATTTTTCTCCCCTCTCTTTTATACCATGCTGGCTTTCATCTAATCAAATTTGTTTTTCAGGGTCATAACACGCACTCCTAAAATTGGCAGAAAGAGGGAGAACATGAATTAATAGCTGCAATAAAGGGAAGACTTTTCCCAGCGACAAACTTGCCTTGATAACATGGTAGCAGATTGAATGCTAAAAATTGGAGAGGGTTTGTAGAAGAGCCATGAAAACAGTGAGGGGATTGAAAAATGCACTGTATAATGGAAAATGCTTTTATCAAAGTGGAAGTTGTAGATGTTGTCTCTGCTGACAGAACAGCAGAAGTATAATAATAGAGGGCTTTTAGTCTAGCTGGGAGTGGAATAATGAGCTGCAGTAGCCAGAAGGTACAGTGGGGGACTTTGGCTGGAAAGAAGCTGCAGATTTTTGATTGTGGTTAATTAGCTGTTGGAATATCTTGCTTCTCCTGCTGGGGATTTCTAAACCCAAATGGAATGTCAGTCTAATTTAACCGGTTCTGGTTCATTGATTCTCACATCCTTTTTTGGGAAAAGTGAATGAACCGGAAGTGGAAGCATTCATCAGCCTGTCATGGCCTTAGTTCAGTTATCAAGAAATGAGCATGGTAGTGGAAGTACTGTTCTTAAACAAAACTATCTGTCAAGGTGGAAAGATAGGGAAGTTCTCTAACATCAGCTATGTAGGCGACCAAAATTATCTCAATATTTTTATATAAACGCACATGCACACACAAATATATATACATATATAGATATGTTTTTTTTCTGGCTGACTTAGACTTGCAGAAAATGTGGACTTACTTGTATGCATAAGTTGTGTTAAAATTCTGCCTTTATCACCAGTGACTGCAACTTAACTGAGGGATTTCTTAACTTTAAGTCTTTCTTAACTGAGGGATTACTAGCCAATGGAAATCTGCCCATCCAGGAATTTCTGTAAACAGCAGGGAGTGTTGGTCCTTTATTAAAATGGTGGGGTGCTGGGGAGAAGCCCTGGCTGGCTGTAGCTGTTGGAATCCAGACCCCAGTAATGCTGACTAGTGACAATAGACCAAATGTTCAGTGCTAGCTGCAGCTCAGCTGGGAAGAATGTCAAGTTGCTTGAACTACTTTTTGGAGACCCCAGAAACCATGTGCCTGTGCAACTTCCTCGCTTTAAGGTTATTTACTGAAAGTACTGACTATTTTTGAGAATTTCACATGGGATTTTTGTATTCACATGCTAAGTTAAATAATTTTCACTTGCCTTCAGTTTAGCCTCGATACTGTGATTAGGTTCTTTTGGTGTTGTGAAAAAAGATCTGATAATAAAATCAGCAGATGGGCATCATGCTCTGTGGATCAGCCAGTGAAAACTATTTCATTTAGGAGTGATGGCATAGAGTAAGATGCCAATGTTGATTGAGAGGAGAGTGCATATCCCGAGGCAACGGTAGAGAGACCAGGTGTAATTAATGTGAGAGAAAATTAATGTGTAACAGAGCAAGGGCAGAATTGCAAGTGCCCTGGATAGTACAAAGCCTGAATTTGTAATTGAGTGGAATGTGTGACACGTCATTCATATATACACACAGACATATGTATATGATGTACAATACTCGTGATGCTAAGAACAGTGAGTAATTCAGTGCTTTCTAGTTTAGATAGCTTGGATCAGCAAATCCTAAAGCAGTGAGGTGTTACAGCCAGGCAGAATCCACCATGATGCTCTTCTTGGAATATGAGTGGACAGTATTGATTGACTCGTCCCTGAGACAGAAAGCAGCTCTCCCTTTTCAATGTGCTTCTCCAAGGAGAGCTGCTGGCACTCTGCAGTTGGATGTTGCTGTTCAGAAAGCATTAGCAGGGTTCTTAAAGTGCTTGTGACATGAGGTACAGCCTTGCATGAACTGACAGACCATCTGGGAGGGGCTGTGGTTACAGCAAATGAGTGTGATCTGCTGGACCAAGCATTTTAGGAAGTGCTGTCCAAATCCAGTGAGGTTAATGTGCAGGTCTTGGTGGAAGGACCTCGGAACAGATCAGTACTTACTCATCCAGAATTAAAGCTGCTCTTTGCAAAATCTCTCATTTGGAGTTGCTGTGTGTTTAATGTTGTCTTGGTTATATTTGTCCAACAGACAACTGTGATCACTTCTGTGTTTCATTACAGCCAAACTAGTCTGTGTATCTCTATTTGTTGCATGGGGCTGAGCTACTGTGTTCTGAACTATGTGAATCATTCCCTTTTTTAACCTTAAGTCTTTTCTTTCCTTTTCCTTTGCCAATCTTGGTAGGAACTTACTTAGGTAAGTAAATTGCAATTTTAACATTGTTATTAAGTACAACAGAATTTTAAGAAAATGCTAGTGTAGGTGGTGTTTGGCACAATTTATGCTCTGTTCTGTTTGTTGTACTTACATTTCTGAAAGTTTGTAGCCTCTGATTGTTAGAAGGTGGACACAGTGGTAAAACATTCTTGGTAGTTATAAGAGAGACAGGGGTGCTAAAGTGTTCTTGCAAGCTGGCAAAAAGTGTATGTGTGTGTATGTCAACACACTGAGACTGCCTCGAGTGAACCAGTAACTTGGAAGTGAAGTCCTTGCTCATCAAGCCTCTTTCATGCATGAATTTTTATATTTTTTTCTAGCTTGCTCACAAATGTGGTACTGTTGATGTTTTTGTTACTGCTGGGAAGGATGGAGTCCCATGAGGAGGATTACTTTTGGAACAGGAAAATGCATATGAAGAGTATATGGATTTTAGAAAGCAATAGTGAAGTCACTGGTTGTGAAAGAGTGCATGAAATTCTCTGCATTTGTTGTGATTGAAGATGTGCTTCTGAGTCTCAGTGCATATTACATGTTTTGCATGATACTTCTTGTGGGTAAACAAAATAAAAACCAAGTGCCTCTGTGACTAATTGCTTGATGAAGGACCCATTTTTTGTGTGCTATGGATATGTTGAAGATTGGAGTTAGTAACTTTTGAGTATAGACAAGTTTACCAACCCTGAGTTGTGTCCAGGCTGGAAGCTGGGCTACTCTTCCTCCTTGGTATGAGGGTCAGTTCAGTACAGATTTGTGTCAGACTGTTAAATGGGCTGTAAATACGCAGCTGCAGTGTGTATGTTCAGGTGTGGAAAAGCACTGAGTATTTCTGACCAAGCAGAAGGTTCTCCATGCTTCAGTAGCTTCTTGTAGGTTGCTGTAGTAACTTTGTGGGAATATCCCTGTGCTCCAGCCTGCACTGGGTTCCCTCCTGAGGGTTTAGGCTCTCCTGCTTTTCCACATGGCAGTTGTGTCTTGTGTGGTGTTGGCAAAACAGCAGGCAGAATGTGAGCAGTGCAAGTAGTTTTGGAATTCTGCCTTCGAGATGTTGAGTCGCAGGGGATGGGACTGGAGCAGCAAAGAGCATGTCTAGAGTCAGGCATCCAGCGGGACCAGACGTGCTGGTTTGTTTTCCATTGGGAAATTAGGAAAGGGAAATTCCCTTTCTCTCTGTATTTTTGGATCCCAGCTGTCCCCTACTCCTACAGCATACTCTTGGGGTGGTGCTGTAGTTGCTGCTGGAAGTTTAGGCATTCTCTCTTTCTTTTTTTATTTTTTTTTTAACCAATCCAAAAGCATGAGATTTTTCTTACATGAAAAAGTTGGAAAAGGAACAGGTTGTTTGGCTGAGAGATGGTTTCCCTCAAAAAGATAACACAAAGCTGCAAAGTAGCAGCAGTAACAGACTTGTATCACTGTTTTTGATTGTCCCTCCTCATCTGTATTTCTTTGGGAGAAAGTATATTCCAACTGCACCTTTGGTACTTCACGAATGAAGGGATCACTAGGGCATAGTAACCTGCTGGACTGGTTTTCAGCCAAAATCTCTGTGATTGTTCTTAGCTTGAGGAACAGTTCTGAGGTTATTGGCACTGAGCTGTGGGGAGCAGACATGCCCTGAGAGTGCCAGTTAATCTCTGTGCAGTGATCAGCTGTTCCGTTGCCATTTCAGTAAGGTGTAGAATCATCTGTGGTGGAGGACATTTATTAATTCAGTTGACTTTGTCTTCATTTAATCCTCTGCAGCTTCCTCTTTGTTTCAGTATATAGAGGAGACTGGCAGGAGGAATTGGATGGCAAGAAATTTTCTACAGCTTTGGGTTCTTTTCAGTGCTATGGAAAAAAAAAACCCTAACATTTAATCTGGATGTTTCAGAGTATATTTCAATTTCTTTGGCTGCAAAAGAGTGGAATACCTGCTTAGATTTGTCACTGTATACCTTTACACTGTGTTTTTAAAGGTTTGGTCAATCCTGAAAACACTTTCTTTTGTTGTTTGTGTATTTTTGTGTCATTTGGAGGAGCTCAGTGTTGATGCTGATGTGGAGCTGTGTAAATTCAAGCAGTTGGACCTTAGATACCATCAAAAGGAATAATCACATTTTCTACCCTGTGTCTTCTGTAGACATTCCTCCATAAAATATAGTCAGACTTTCCCCCCCCCCGGAGAAAAGCTGCCAGAACTGTTGTATTTTGCTCCTGATTAAAATTCTTATGCTATCTTATTTTTAACCTGTTTGTGGATGCATGGGGAGACATCTCTCGAATCTTGGTCTGTGAAAGTAGAGCAGGCAAATGGGGCAGATATGAGTCTGGCATGGTGAGTTCTCTGCCTGTGCTACCACTCACCCACAGACACAGTTTAGTTTTTAGAGGTGCCTGTCTCACAGGGCTCTTCTCTCACACAGAAGCCACCAAAAACTTTTGGGTGAGAATCCATTGTTTCCAGTCCAGATGCATCCTGTTGACTTGTCAGCTGTTCCACGATGGGTTACAGGATGTGCTGTCTCTCTGACTCTGTTTGGTGACAATTGTACATAGAAGTTGCTCATTTAATAGCGATACTTTGGCTGTATGTGCTCTAACTGTGATTTTTTTTTAATTGCAAACTGGAAAAGGTCATTTTAGTGCCTGTTTTCATTCTGTCAGACTCCAGAAGTGTGACTAAAGTGAAAATTCATGGATTAATTCACAATATTAATATGCTAATTGATACCTTACTGCTGTGAAAGCAGGGGTATAAATTGCACTGAAGCTTTGTTTTGTGTCCTGTTTTGCTGGAGCAAAAAGTTGTCATGGGCAACTTTATACTAGAAATGGCAGTTTGGGAGGGAGGTGTGTCCCTGTTGTTAGCATTGCTTCTGTGCTACATATGGGCTCTGAAACTTTGGAGCTCAAAACAAGCAGCAGTTCTGCTCAGCCTTTGCTCAGTTTGCATCTCTCAACTTCTCACCATGGAATATTCTGGTTTAATTCTAGTGCTTGGAAATAGCACTGTTTACTGTCTGGTGTACATCCAGCAATAGTCATTGCAGCAGCAGCCACATATCAGGACAGTCTTTTCTGGCAGCAGGGGTGTTCTTACTACAAGAAAAGAACTGATCTAGAGTGTGATTAAAAGAAAATATGTGGCTTCAATCCAGGACTAGTGTCAGTTGATTTACATCTTTCAGAGTTTCTGTGAATGGAGAAAACATAATCTTTCAGTTATGGAAGGGGGAAGAATGTAACAAATGCTGGAGTTTAGCTCTGAAGCTGACAGATCCTGGTTGCATCCTGCTGGCTGTGCTGTTTCCCAGCATCCATGTAGCCCTTTGTCCATCCATCCCGAACAGCTGCTCACAGCTGTGTTTTGGGTGTGATGGCTGCTCCCATGTAAAAACAAATTAATATCTGGCCCCTGCACTGCCTTTGTCAATATCCAAAGGTTGTTACCGGCCTTCTTACTTTGTGCCTGGTACATCTGTCCTGCAGACTTGATGGAAATCTTTTTGGCAGCTATTTCTTCAACTCTGTGGATACTTAGGCACAAAAATGTGGCAAGAACTGAAACCATGTGTCCCCTTTTGAAGTAGCTAACCGCATAACATCTACGTGGGATGGAAAATACACTTGATATAAACTGATTATTCTAATCTGATATATCGTGATACTCAATGCTCAGAAAATGTCCGCTGTTCCACCTTCCTTACTCCTGACACTTTACTGTGCCCTCTGTTTCCTGTCAAACTCTATACAAGAACAGCGTGTTTGGTTTTACCGGCGAGAACCTCCAGGAACCTGCTGGAATACAGACCATTCATTCTTGCTGGATTCTTTAAAAGTTTTTCATCCCAGCTAACTCACTAGCAATGAGTTCAAAGATCCTATGAATGTAAAAGTAGAATCCATACCATTTTTTGCAAGTTTTTTTTTCTGCAATTTTGCAAGATAGCAGTAGTATTTGCTGGTGCCTGTCCTATAATACCGGTTGGATTTGATGCACTGACATTTTGGTTCTCAGCCAGAAGGAGCTTAGGAAGGTGATTTGATGCACAATTGCTAATGAAGTGGTGTTTTCTGGGAATGTGCATCTTGGAATCCAAACAGCGCTAACAAACAGCACTGTTAGGATTAGGTCTCCCAGTCCATTCTGTGCCAAGCCATGCTGCCTTACAGCAACACACCTTTCCCTCAAATCTCAGGAGCTCTGTGAATCCTGCAAGGCCCTGTGTGTGCACAGGACAGTTGAGGGCAGTGTGAGGGGGTACCTGATAGCACAGCAAAGCACCTGGTGGCAGCTAGCCATGGTGCCTGGTGCTGTATGTGTAGCTGGCAAAGGGCTCTGTGATAGCTGCAGTGGCTGTGCTCTGTGCCTGAGGAGGTGTTTACTTGTGGCAGGTTCAGCAGATACATTGTTTGCTATCAGCTTGTAGCTGAAGTCTGAGCTGAGGAGTTCTCAGGGGACCCAAAGGGGATAAGAAAGATTCTGTTTGTTGCTATCTTGACAGTGAGTACAGCCTTCCACTCTCTCCTTCTTGACGTCAGTAAATTCCTCAGACTAAAAGAGAATGTCAGATTTTTCCCCTGACACGTGGCAAACCTAGGATCTGAAGGAGGAGGCGTGCTTCTAGTGCTAGTCTGAAGCAAGGTTTGAGTAAATGGAGAAGAGACTGGGCGAATGGAACGTGTTTGTGACTTCAAACTGTGTTGTCAGGGAAGCTTTTCTCAGTCACCTCAGTCAACTAGGAGGGCAGAAGTCAGTTCAGTAGGCAACTCTGGGCTTAGCAAAACAACACAGTTGTAATCATAGCTGCGTGTGTTTTGATTTTGTACTTTTTTCTGTCTTGGAAAAGCAATGGTCTTACCAGCTCTATTCTCTTTCCTGTTTGTTAGGTCTGCCTAACCACGGACAAACCAGACAAATGGTAAGAGAATGTTCATTTAACCAAAACAGGGAAAAGAAGAATTATTAACCCACACCAGATAGAACACCCCATTAAACCGTAGTGCTTCACTTCCACCTTTGCTGTTTGCAGCTGGTCATACTTCACAATTCACTGAAAAGGAAAAAAAAAATTGTTTTGGGCCATATGAATCATCTTAGTGGTTAAATGCAACTTAAACCTCAAATCTATCTATCTATCTATCTTTATAAATCAGATCCTGTTTTGAATTGAACATTTTGTTTCTGCTCATGCAGAAACTGAGTGGCTGCTTACCGCAAAGTTCTGGGATGTGTTTCTAGGTAGAATGTGTTTTCCTGAAGGAGAAAGGTTTAAATGATGGAAGGGTTTGTTTGGAAAACAGTTTATTTTTTCATTTTTTTCTTTAGCACGTTGGTGTGCAAATAAACTGCTGAGACTGCTTGTATTTTAAGGTGGTTTTTTTTTTTTTTTAGTAAATATTATTTTTAGCCTTTCATCTATTGTGCTGAGCTTAATCAGAGGACAGAAGCAAATAGCCAGTCTGATTGATGTGTTCCTGGCAGAATGCTTTCTCACTGAATTGTGAAGGGGCCAGTGCATAGGCTGTGCATCCCATTTCCCCCTTGCACATGGCTTATGGAAAACAACTTCAAGTGTACTTTTTTCACATACATTGATCAAGTGGAGCTTGCTTTCTTAAGTGAAGTGCCACAATGCATTAGTGTCTGCAGGGTCCCTGTGATACAGGTCAGCCAGCAGCAGGTGTGACTGATGGTCACTGCACAGTGATCGCAGGCAGAACCTGACAGTGTTTGGGGAAGTGTGCAGTGGCCTGAGGGGAGGCCAGAACTTGGGTGTGCCAAGCTGCTTGGAATAACAGAGCCTTCCTGTGGTTTGTTTCTCAATCCAAAGTGGTAAATTGTATTTCTCCATGAATTCAGCTTCATTCCATGTCACTTACAAGACTGGCTACTTGTTTGTGTCTGCTGAATAAACCAGCTCAGAGCAGTGGGAGAAATCTCTGATGACTTAATACATATTTTCTTAGGTGTTTCAGGGTGAAACTCCCAGAACTGCCTTGATTGCCTGATTAAATGTGAATAAAAAATTAAAGGTCCTCATTTCAGGATGTATCATTTGAAATAGATTTCACTATGTAGGTAGAGAAAAGGCAGCCTGGAAGTATAGGAGTGCCATTTCTAGGTATTTCCAAGAACTTTTTCTGGAATTCTTCTCCTGTGTATCTTGCAAATGTGGATAAAATACGCTTTGCAAACTTAATGAAGGGATTTTCTTGGAGAAACCTGGAGGAAGTAAAAAAAGAAAAAAGACATCAGAAAAGCTTTTATTTGAAACCTTTTGCTTAACAAATGTGAAATCTAAAAGCAATTGCTGAAGTATTTCAGTGGTTGGCTGTGGTGCTGAAGCTGTTTTGTATAACATGGAGCTGGGCAACTAAGAAATTAAATTGTTATTGCACTTGAATGCAACAGTTTTAAAGAGCATAGTGTTTTAAAAGGTGGGGCTTATTTGTTTAGCTCTAAAGCCCTGATATTCTGTGGTAAGCAGATCTTGCAGGAGCAGTTGATTAAGGCTGGTCAAAAAAAAAGTCATTATCATTTTTTGTTTTCTGGTCAGATACAAAATGAGATAGACGCAGTGTTTTGGGTTTTTAGACTGAATTCTTCCCTTTCCAAGTCAAGGTTTTAAAATTCAGTTGAGCTATTGCATTGACCTGACACGTAAGGATTTGAAGACCCCATGTCCCCACCATTCCTTTCGAGGTGAATCCCAGGGCAGACTCTCTCGAATGGGAATGCTCAGTTTCCCATTCCATGGGCAGAAGGGGAAGCGTTGGTGCAGCTGGGGAGATGGTCTGACCTTGGGTGATGGCCTGTGAAATACCAAATTGAATTTATACCCAGGGTGTTTTCTGACTAGCTTTAATTTATGTGTATCAAATTTTCTGGGCCTTCATTTTGAATCTTTCCCAGCTGCTCAGTGTTACTGATTTCAGTGGGATTTCTCAATGTGCTGGTCAGAAGGAAGAGGGGTAGCAGAACTGGACTTCACTGATCTAAGGACAGCTGCATTTGAGAAGCTTAACACTTTGCTCCCTTTCATCTGCACCTCTCTTAATAACAGCTCATTTTTTTTCCAGCTGAGTGTAAGGGGGTTACTGTGAGTCTGGAAAATGATGCCTGTGCTGATTCACAAAGCAAATGTGTTATTATGGGAAATCTGTGATGTTCAATACTAAAAGGGTTTTATCGTGAAAGCTGCTAACTTTGTGGTACTAGATTTGTTTTCAACAACATTTATTTATATTTAATTCTGTACTATCCTCATTAAATATTAACCTCCCTAGAACAGAAAGGATACAGGTAAGTTTGGTACTCCAGAATAACTGTAGATTCTGATTTTTGTATTTGATTTGCTTTGTAGCTAGATTTCCTTTCCTGAAATCAATAGAGTTGCTCTAGATTTATGGTGGTAGCTGAAATCTAAGTCTGGTGCTCATTCTTTCAAACTTGATGTCATCTCTCAGACACAGGCCACAAATTATTGGTAATGCCTTCCATTTATTATTTGTCCTGTCGCTGAAGTATTGCTGTCCTATTGCATATTGAAAGGTGCCTGACTTGTACTGCTTGTGAACAGTTGCTTATGTGTGAATTCTATGTTCAGTCCTGGGCCAGAGGGGAAGGTATTTACCTTAAGCTCTCAGCAAACCATACGAAAGTTTTAATTCTCTTTCTCTTTGCGTGCTTAGCACATGTTGCTGCAGATCTGTTGCAGTCCATAACTGTGCTGTTTTATGTATCACGTTAGGGACCAAGCCGAAACTTGCTGCTCAATGGGAAATCATACCCAACAAAAGTCCGATTAATTCGCGGTGGATCCATGCCTCCAGTGAAAAGGAGGAGGATGAACTGGATTGATGCACCAGATGATGTTTTTTACATGGCCACTGAAGAAACCAGGTAGGAAATGTGGACTTTCAGAGGATTTAAGGAGGATGTCTTTTGGTTTGTGTGTGCTGCAGCTGGCGTTGTGGTTAGAGAGGGATCTCATCAGCAGATTTGATGCTACGAATGGGATGCAGAGACCACAGCCAGTGCTGAGGTGGGTAAAGGGTGGAAAATAATCATGCACTTAAATTCCAGAGAAAGCACATTCTTGTTGTTCTTCCAGAGCAGTTGCTGTAGAGATGGGTACAAAGGGAAGGAAGACTGAGGTGGGAACTCATCTGGTTCAGACCCATCACTGCCATCACAGGACCAGGATAGGGCCCTCCTGGCTCATGGGTGACACTGAGGAGCAGAGTCTCCTATACACAGAACTCTGCACATCCTCTTGCATGCTGTACTCTCTTGTATTACCTCTCAAGACATCTCCATGTGTGTCTGGGTCCTGAAACCTGCCAGTGACAGAGGGTTTCCATGGGCTGAGTTGACTCATTTTTCAGTGGTCTATATTTGCCACCAGTAGCAGTGAGTTTAACCCCGCCATGTCCATCTTCCTCCTTTGGTGGTACTGCTTTTGCTAGTCCTCGTCCTTCTTGTTGGTCTGCCCACAGGATAAAAATAGTAGAAGAAACTTTTTGTGTGTGAGTTTCACTTCAAACTGTTTACAAACTGCTGACAGAGTGGTAGAAGCTGTGTGACCTGATCCCTAAGGCAAAGTTCCCAGTACTGGTATTCCTAGGATGCAAGTGTTGCTCCTGGGTGTGGTGAGAAGGTAGAGAAATTGGCTTTTGTGGTATCCTCCCAAGAACTTGATGCCTCCCTCCTGGGTAACCTAGAGGAAGGTCAGAGAAAAGCTGCAGCCCTGCTTTCTAGCCCTCTCTGACAGCAGAGGTGCTGTCTGGCTTCTGTCCTGGTCTGAAGCCTGGGGTTATCAACACTTGCACTATCAGTGCCCTAACAGCAGAGAAGCACTTACCTTTCCCTCCACTTGCAGAGATGAACCTGGGAATTACTGGATGTGTGAACCCTTCAAGTGACTGAGGAAGTTGAGTTTTAGTGCTTTGTCTCTTCTGTTACTACTAAATTTGGCACTGCTCTGAGTCCTCCTTTGTTCAGCACAAAGGTCATAATCAAGAGTCTTGGCATCTCCAAACTTCTCCTTAACCTGCAAAGCATTTCAAGTGTCAAGGAACTATTCTGTGGGTCTAGTATCAAAGATGGGCTTTATAGAATAGATGATACTAGTAATGCAAGTTATTAACCACTGATCTGTTGGATAATGAGTTTTCAGGGCAGGAAACGCCTAGGAACGCAGAAGAAACGTGAAATTAATTTCCTAGTCAGACTTGTTCCTATGGACATCTGTAATGCAACTGTGCATTTCACAACAGTTCATATCTTTGCCATGTCTTTCCCTTCTCCTTTCTGTGCCTGCAAGATGCTGTGAAAGAAAGCAGTGGAATTCCATATATAATTGAAAATAAAGTGAGAGAAGGATTTAATATTCAGGGGATGCAGTTTTCTTATTACTGCTATTGTTCTGATAAAGAGGTACTGGGATCCTGTTGCAGCTCTCTGATTCATGTGCCATTGTGGACTCAGGGTATACAGTCTCTAATGCACTCCTTAAATGCTCAAGGCTTATTTCATAATCCTGCATCTACGGAGCTCTTCTTGACATCTTCACCATCCAAGGCACGTGAAATATGGCAGGTGCATGGTGGCAGCATGTCAGTACAAGTTCCTGCCCTTTGATCTGGACTGTTAACAATATTTATCCAATGTGGTGTTTGTTGTTACGACAGTTTACTGTAGACACCGAATCTTTTGCTCATACAGAACCACCAACTTATGCAGGAAGGATCAGTCCCACAGCAACGAGCACAACTCTAATGAAAATCATGATTCACTGATAGACATCAGCTCAGTAAGATCTTACCACTTCCATTTGAAAATAGAGAGAGAAAGAAAAGTAAAAAAAAACCCACCCAGGCTTCTTTGTCTGACAGCCATGCTACTTAGCTGACTGATGAGTGGTGAAATGAGATTTTTGGCAGGCTGTGAAGCCTGAGCCATGGAGCATTGTCAGCAGCACGGGTTTTTTGTCAGGCATTTCACCTCTAAATTTTCCCTGAACCATCTGCTGCATTCCAGTGTCAGGAATGTAAGACTTGTTTGTGAGCTCTGAAACAATTTGATCTTTGTGTTGGCTCCGTAGCAATCAATCTAGCTGTAATATCTGCATATCATCCTCCAGCTGAGGGTCAGGCTGTGTTTTCAGTCACAGCAAGCAGGTTTTCCTGAAGTTTTACACGCTCCCACTCTCCCCTTTTTTTTGTAGCTCTGTTCAGAATTTTGCTGGAAAACTGCACAGCTCTGAAGGAGCAGTTTGAAAAGTTGGTGGAGTGAAAGGAGTAAGTTTTTGAATTGAAGGCTCCCAGTAAGGAACTTGGCATTTATAACTCATGCAGGCAGAGGCAGTGGGTGACCTGATCAGAGTCTAGAATGCTGGAGGATATGTTTCTCATGGCAGTGTGGCTAATGGAGCACATGTGGGTGCTGCAAGGAGCTCTGCTGGTTGTAAGTGGATCAACTGCAGTCAAACGTCTTGGAAAAGTCATTGTATCAAGATTTTATGTTTTTTCTCCCTCACCACCACTTTGCCATTTTGTTTTCACCTCTCCTCACCCTGTGGCCTTTTAGTTTTAGAAGGTGCTGGAGAAATGGGGACCCTGGACAAACAAAAAATGTGTCTGTGTAAGTGCAGCAGCTTGTCCTTCTCAGTGGGCAAAAAAACAAATGAGGAGGTTACCAAATCTGACAAGAAGTTATTCAAAATCTTCAGCTGAAGTTGATGGTTTGTCAGGTCTCGTGGTGCTAAGGGTAAGTTTTTGAGGAGAGGGGAGGTATTTTGTCCACTTTCTTCAGCAACCATCACATCTTAAAGGCAGAAATCATAGCACAGGGAAAGGCATCAGCTCAGTGAGAAGGTCTCTCTTCCATTGACAAATAAACCAAACCAACCAACCAAAAAACCCCCAACAACCAACACACCCAACAAAAGGGGATTTTTGCCCCAGCAGTGTTCCCTAAACGAAATTGGGGGATAGGTGGCTGAAATGTGGCCTGTAGAACCCTTTCTCTCTTGTCTCTCATGGTCAGTCAAAGCCTTGTTCTGTCAGGAGACTGTGAGGGAAGGCAGTGCTGCCTTGTCAGACCCTTCTTGTTGCCCCAGTTCCTGAGCTGAAGTCTCATAGTGGGTACTGGTGGACTAGTCTTGTGAATATTTATTACTTTCCTTTTTAATCTCTATGTGCCTTTGACCACCACAACATCCTCTGTAAAAGAATTCTTCATTTTAATTACACAGTACATTTTTCATTATTGCTGCATTTTTGGTTTTGGATGGTTTTTTTTTTTACGATACTTCCTTTAGCTCTGAGCCTGGTATTAACAAAAAGAAACAAGCAGTCGTTCAGTATTTATCTCTAACTTATTTTGGTAATTTTAAAACTTCAGCGTGTCTTTCTTTCTTTTGCTTTCTCTCCATATGGAGAACAGCTTCCTGCATCTGATGGGACTTGTTGCCAGTCTTGTACATATAGGGAAATCCTTAACCAAATACAAGATGTGAATATTGCCCATCTCTGGGTTGGGCACACGCAGTGTGGTAAAAATAAATTCAGAATAAATCAGTGGTGTGGAAAATGGCTGTCCTGACTATTTCATGTGTTCTACTCACAGCAAGAGGCCCTGGTCCTATGAGGCTGGACCAGAATGCCTTCTGCTCTGCAGGGGAAGGATTCTGGAGCAGAGGATGCAATTTCCTCTTCATTGGGGCATTTATAAATCAGAAAGTCTGAGTTTTCCAGGGCAGATATTGCAGAAGGAACCCTTGTCAGCCCACCCCACCAGGCGTGTGGGCCCAGTTTCCCTTGGAGTAACGGAGAAGCCCCAGGTGCCGCTGTAATCCGTGCCTTTCTTCCTTGCTGTCTGCAGGAAAATCCGCAAGCTGCTTTCCTCCTCAGAAGCCAAGCGAGCTGCCAGACGCCCTTACAAGCCGATTATCCTGCGGCCCGTGCAGGCCGTGCAGCTCCGCCAGCCCATGAACGATGAGCCCATAATCATCGAGGATTAACGCACGGCCGCGGATCAGCCGGCAAGATTCTCTCCTCCAGTATCTACTTGAGTTTCCATGATTACAGCATTCAGCTAACTGTTGAAGAGAGGGAGCTTTTGAGGAACTATTTTGCATCTTTTGAACCCTTAAAAGGAACTCAGCCCAGCTATGAGCCTCTGACCACAGACTGCTCGCGGTCTCTCTCTCTCTCGCACTCTCTCCTTCTCTCCTGTATTTTTTCTTATTTTTTTCCTTTCCTTTTTTTTTTTCTGATTTTTTTTTTTTTTTAGTAGCCTATTTTCCCTTTTGCTTCTACCCCTTTTGTAGAAGGGGGAGGGAAAGTGAGTTTAACTTATAAAGAGAATGTGGACTAGTACTTTTTAGCTTTGTTTCCTCTTCTGACGTACGAAGAGCTAGAACCCTTCATTTTGTGACTGAGCTCTCATTGCAAAGCCATTTTTATGAGGCTGTGTTGTAAGATTTTTCTTTTCTTTACTTTTTTTTTTTTTTTTAATTTTTTGGACGGTGCTTTTTTTTTTTTTTATTTT
>VXBU01018632.1:0-53171 GCA_013400315.1 Bombycilla garrulus | reverse complement strand
CCGCCACCTCCCACTCATGTCCCTGGGGGGCTGCTAGCCGGACTAAGCCGGGGAGGCTCCCGGCGGGTGCCTTTAGGGCCGGTAAAATCCCACAAGTCGCGTCGCTCAACTACAACCTGTTTATTATGGAGGTTTTTTCCCATGCAAGGGAAGTCGGGAGTACTCGTGTCCTGACTTTGTGCTTTGGGGATGGGACATAGGGCAGGGGTNCGGGGGCCGGGCGGAGCGGGGAGCACGGCGCCGCACATCATAGCGCAGCTCGGCACAGCACGGCTGGGCTCCGCACCGCTCTCCCGCCATGGCATCCAAGTGCCCCAAGTGCGACAAGACCGTGTACTTCGGTGAGCGCATCCCCGGGGCCCGGCCCCGCATCCCCTTCCCCGCGCTGAGACGCGTCCCCGGTATCTCACAGCGGTCCCCCAGCCCAGAGCCGGCACTCACCCTTGCCTTCCCCTACCCTGAGCCCCGGTCCATCCCCGCCTTCCCTTTTCCCCCATTGGGATGTATCACCCCGGTGTCCGCTCCGCCGCAGCTCCCCGCAGGGCTCACTCGGAGACCTGCCCTGTAGCAGCTCTTTCTCCCCTGCGGTGCCCCTGGAGTGGCCGCGGCCCTTCTCCTCTTTCCCGCATCCCCGGGCTGTTCTGGGGCTGCTGCTGGCTGGCCCTGGGGCTCGGGACACAGAGGGTGTGGGTGATCCCGGGCTTGCTGGGCTGAGGAGGAGAAGCAGGCGCTGAGGAGGAGAAGCAGGCGGTGAGGAGCCCTGGCTGGGGTGTGTGCCTGCACCTGGGGTGCTGAGAGTGGGGTGACTCCTGTCCCCAGGTACCTGCTAGCTTGGGTCACGGGAACCCAGCCCACCCAACACAGCCGGTACTTGGATGGGGGCTCCCGTGATTCAGAGGAACTCTTGGGGCGGGGAAGTTGGCAGTGGCAGGTGCAAACAAAACCTTCTCTCAGCCGGTTTCTTTGATTCCCTGCAAACCTGGCCCCGCAGCCAGCCCCCAGCAGGCTGTTCCCAGCTGGGTGAGCTAATGAAGGATTTGGGGTTTCTATGGGACTTTTTCAAAGGCAACTCCTGGGCTCGGATGTCCATCTCAGCATGCCTGGGCTGGGTTAGGGCAGCAGCGAGTCCCTGTAGGTCTCTAAGGGCCCTACTTGGGGTTGTGGCTGGTCAGAATCTCTGGCAAGCAGGCCTTGCATGTCTCCTGTAAGGCAGCATGGGCTGAGCACTGCCTGCCTGGCTCTCAGGGAGGTGGGAGCAGGAGCTGATCCTTGGCCTTGGTGCACCTGTGATGCTCCCTGAAGAGCTGCCCCAGCCTGGAGCCTCCCTGGCAGTGACCTGACTCCCAGGGTGAGCACCCTTGGGACTGCACCATGAGCTCAGGATGGATCCAGATCTCCAGCCCGAGCTGTAGCCACGGGGGACCTGCTGACCATGGGGTCCAGCTGGCCTGGTGCTGCCTCCCTGCAGTCCTCCCTGCCCAACTCCCCCCTGCTGCTCTGAGGTCCAGGCCCTGTTGCCTCAGTGTGTTTGTTTGGTGGAGAAATGCCAAAGGATCCTGATGATGTCTGACACTGGAGGCACTAGTGCTTTCATTCTTTTCCGGCCATCTCCAAGTAAACACAGGGAAATAGGAATTTGCTGTCTTCCTCTTTTAAGTAAACCTATTTGTGTGTGGGTGGGAAGGGCTTGGCCCCTGGGATGTCTTTATGTGAAACTTTTCCTTTTTAAGCAGAAAATAGTGCCTGCCCAGCCAGCTAGGCACTGACTCGGGGGCAGAGTTGCTCCTGTCGCTCCAGGGATAAGCCTACCCTGCGTGGGGGGATCGGGGCTGGGCTCAGGGACTCCTGTCTTGCTGGAGGAGGAGGCCAGGCTGTGCCAGGAGGAGAGGCACCAACCCTCAGCAGTGTCCGTGCTCTTTTTCTCTCCCCATGTGGGTGTCCCGAGGTTGTGATTGGGGGGGAACAGGGCTGTAGTCCCGCCCCAGCTGCTCTCTCCCCGGGAGGGTTTCTGTAGGTGCAGTGGTCCCTGTCCTGGTTTCTGCTGCTCCGTGGCTCCGGGTCCCTCCCTGTCCCGTGTTGGGACATCCTGCCCCACAGTCAGGGAGGGGGCAGGTGCCTGCCAGCGGGGGAGTGCCAGCTCTATTCCACACCTACCAGGGAATGCTGCCCCTGCAGCCCCTGAGAGAGACTTGGGGAGAGGAGGTGAATCGAAACGGGAGCAAGCCAAAAAACTTCTCTGTGTTTAGAGTACAGATAGGCTGGAGCATGTCCCTGTTGATGCCTTGAGGTTTTCCTTGAGGAACCGCCCAGGCTCTGGAAGAATAAACCTGAGTCCGTTTATTCAGTGCATGAAAGCTCCACGCAATTTCTGAGCCGTCTTTTCGGGATGCGGATCCTGGGCTTTCCTGCCGGTGGGCCGCGTGGTTTGGTGGGAAGGCGATGGGGTTTGGTGTCGCTCCTGAATTCCTAGGCTGTCCCGAAGCTTAGCGGGGAGGTGATTCATAAAGCCCCGCTTGTTCGGGAGCCTCCCTGCCTGTGCTGAATGGGCGCTGGCAGCTCGGGCTGCCCGAATGCCTGGGATTGCAGCCGCGGGTGATGTGTAAGAAGTGCCGGCGACTCCAGTTCCCGGCCCCGCGCAGTGCGGAGCGGCTGCCCAGCCCCGGCACTCCTGGGTACCGATGGAAAACTCATTTCCAGCATGCCTGTTGCATCATGCTCCCTGGAAAAATCCAGTGGGCTCCTCCCTGCGTAGTCAGGAGGATGTGGGCGTTTCCTAAGCTACAGAATGAGCTTTTTCCATTTCAAAAGCACAGTGAAATATAAAAATAGGGTTTTGGCCTTTTTTTAATTTTTTTTTTTTTTTTCCCTAAAGAAGGTTGAGGTCTGTGACATTGTTTCCAGGAGCGGTTGGGGCTAACTTTCCTACTTTGGGAGGTTGGCTGGAAGAGCAGCCAGCGGGTGCAGGGCCAGCTCCCGTCCCGCGCTGGCAGCGGTCTGGGCTCGGGGTTGGCTTCAGGTTATCGCTTCTGGCAGGAAGCTCCGGACGGACCAGAGTCTCCTGCAGCCAAACAGCCGCACATTTCCCTAACTCCTTTTTGCATCACTAAGCCTTAAATGAGTTTTGCAGGGTCACCGGGAGCCCTGGCCAAGCCTTTCCGCCTCCCATCCTTTCTTCCCAGAACAGCGGGGGATTGCGGCAGCAAGGGGTTTCCTGTTTTCCCATCCCAAGCACGAGGCAGTCACAAGCCCCAGGTATGCAGCAAGCACATGTGTGGTGGGGTCCGGCTGTGGACGGCTTTTGGGGAGCCCACTGCACGTGCTGGGGAGTGTGAGGGCTGGTGGGAGGTTCTATTTCTTTGGAAAGGGGCATCATGAAAGCAGGTGAGAGTCACTCAGTTGTCCCCCCCAAGCTTAAAGCTGCTCTCCAGCGTTGGTTTGCCGGTGGAATTTCAGAGGGCGACTGAGGACATGGACACATCCAGCCACGTGTGGGGTGCTCTCCCTGCAGAGCACAGCACTGCCGGGTCAGCCCGGTGAAATTCAAGCTGCAGAAGCCACCCTGCAATTAATAAGTAACTGCTCCAGGCAGGGAGACGGTGGGGCAAGAGGCAGGAGGGCTTCATTTACACTACAGCTGTCCCTAACAAAGGAAATGGCTCTTCAAGTGCAGCTGGTGCAGTGTATGCACATCCGTGTCAGCAAAGTCCTGGCCCTCCAGCACAGAGTGGGCCGGTCCTTGAGAGCTGCCTCCTGCCGCGTTTGGGAGCATGCAGGGACCTTGCAGAATGGTAACTAAGGATGCTCCACTTCCCAGCTCCCTGCACAGAGTCCTGCCAGGGGGAGGGATGCCTCTGTATGAAGCTGAAGAACAGGCTAATTAGCATTAGTTTTTCCCTTAGGAAAAAAGCACGGGCTACAGAAAATGGTCTGTGGGAGTGTGGAACAGGACAGTGTGAGGTCTGGGTCCCCTTGCTCTTGTGTCCTGGGCTTTGCTGGGACTCCTGACAATCTGGTGCAGGCATTGCGAGCAGTGGGGAGTGGTGCTGGTTCTGGGGCTGTGGGTGCTGGAGGCTTGGAGCTGGCTGGCAGCTCTCTGCAAAGCCAAAGCTGGGTGACTCAGTTTGGTGTCTGGATTATAGTCCTGCACCTGTGTCCCAAATTCTAGGCAGACAGAGATCCTTGTGTTCCCATCCTCCCTCCTGGTGTCTGGCAGGAGCACAGGGATGGGGAGGCATGAGGTGATAGGACTGGAAAGGAAAGGCAAGGAAAGGTAGAGGAGGAACACCCAAGCAAGAAGTAATGGAAAATCCATCACCGCAGTGTTGCAATCAAATTCAGAGCTGGAGCATGAGTTGTGGTGGGATAGTGGCACCCATTGCTCTTGCCAAGGGCCCTGAAGCTACCAGGGAGGTGATGGTGGGAGATGGGTTCTGGCATGAGGATGGGGAGAGCTGTCCCACCATTCTGCTTTGCAGTTGCTGGCAGGGAGCACCGGTGCTGCAGCCTCAAGGGAGACCCTGAGCATCCTCAGCCCTGGGCCAAACCCTGCTTGAGCTGTGGGGGGCCAGCAGGGTGGGGAGATGAGGAACCATGGAGCAGGAGAGGCACTTTGACAAGCCTGGCTGCTCCAGCCTGTCCCAGAATCCCGTTCTTGCTGAAACGGGCCAGGAAGCTGTCTTACTCTCCCGGCACTGCCTTCTAGAGATGATATCTCAGTGTGCAGAAGGAAGGAACAGTGTACTCTGAACCAATAGCTACCCAGGGAGTGATTTGCATGTGTGCCTGCTTGTGCCTGGCTCTCACTGGCCACTCTGCCTCTGAGGGGAGGGCTGCAAGTGGGCCTCTGATTTTTCTTGTGGTGTCCCTTGACAGTGTGAGCTGCATCCCCTGCACCCCCCAGGGTCCTGCCTGCCATTCCTGAGATGCAGCTGGAAAGCAGCTGATTCCTTAGGCTCAGCCCTGGCTGAACCCAGTTCCTGGCTGGAAACACCGCTGATCCTCTCCCAGCACAGACACAGCCAAGCTGCTCAACTTTGATTGCATCCCATTCAGATGCTGCTTGATGAAGCCCTGTGGAAAATAGCGAAGGACTTGCTGGAGGTTGCCCTGGCCCTGCAAACCAGAGCGGGAGGTTGAAGGCTCCTGGCCAGGGAAGCGCCTGCAGTAGGTGAGGCTGTGTCAGAGGAGAGGCAGAGAGCTGCAGGGTGGATGGGAGCAGTGCTGTGCATCAAAGCTGTGGCAGGAAATCAAGCAACCTTCTCCTGCACCTGAGAGGCTTGGCTACGCAGGGGCTCAGATCCTGGGGAAGGCCTTGTCTCTTTCCTTGTCTGGAAGTGGGAGCCCCCCTGGGACATTCTCTGTTCCCCCCCCCAGCTGCACTCTGCAGCAAAGCTCTACTGAGCTGGCTTTGTTGCACACTTGGAGGGAGCCAAGCAAGCTGGAGGGTTGCCTTGCCTTGCTGCAGGGAAGCTAAATATATGTGTTTGGCCACAAATCAGGGTGCGGTGTGACCATCAGCACCGGCTGTGGGATGCGGGAGAGGAGCTGCCTGGTGGTGCCGGAGGAGGGCAGGGGTGGGGAAGGGGTGAGGGCCACGGGAAGTGCAGACACTGGGCAGGGCAACGTGGCTGGGATATGGCCCAGCATGGCGAGGGCAGGAAATCCTCAACTTGTCCTTCCATCTTTTCCATCTCCTGTCCACTCTGTGAGGAACTGGGGAAGGGATGAGGCTGCCAGCTCATGGCTCTTGGCTTTGTTTCCAGCCATTTACCAGGCTCTTTTCCTTGCGTTTTTCTTCTTCAGTACTTTGTGTCTGCAACTGCTTTGAGGTGCATCTGCAGTCAGTCTGACAGCATCCCTCTCTGCCAGGGATGCCTGTCACTGGATCTCTGTGGGGATTTGGCATCCTTACTGCCAGACTGGGTTTTGTCAGCCCTTCCTCTTGCCCTCCCAGGGCTGTGGTAGGATAGATGGGGCACAGCCTAGCCCTTTGCAGAGATGCAGCTACAGCTCCTTGTGCTGAGTAAGCCTCCGCCTAGAAGCAGCACTGATGTCAGGCTGTGGAAATACCTGTGTGAGGGCCTGGGGCTGGCTGGGTGCGGCTGGCGGCACAGAAACTGGGAGGAGGGATGCTCTCTTCCCATCCTGAGAAGATGCACCCACCTCTGGCCTGTGACAGCTACTTTGTCT
This sequence comes from Bombycilla garrulus, assembly GCA_013400315.1. Taxonomy (NCBI): domain Eukaryota; kingdom Metazoa; phylum Chordata; class Aves; order Passeriformes; family Bombycillidae; genus Bombycilla; species Bombycilla garrulus. Next base: position 46,982 of record VXBU01018632.1, on the reverse strand, counting down.
GAGCACAGCGGGCAATTAAGGGCTGAGCGCGTTGTCTCTGGGGCGGGGCTGCTCTGAAGCCATGGGATCAGTCAGCCCCTTCGACTGCTTGCCTGCTCCTGGCATCTGGTTTTCTCCAGCTCTGCTAGTGTACCTTGGCAGTGTGAGCTGCATCCCCTGCACAGAGCAAATCCACCCCACAGCTGCATCCTGCAGCCAGACGTGTACCTGGCTGTGCCTTCACCTCTCCTTGGGGGTGTTTCCCTTGGGGAGAGGTTTGTTATACATGGGCACCCCGTGCCCACCTATGCAGTGGATAACATATGGCTGGCAAACCCCTGAGTCACACACATGTGGCAGAGGCCAAATTCCTGCAGTCAAGCACCCTTAACCCTGCCCTTCCAGGGGATGCTGCACAGCTGGTTTAAATTCAGCTGGCTCCAGAATGTAAGGGGGGATTCTGGGGCCAGAGCAGAATATGTGTGTGCTCAGTGTAATGCAGAGAGCATGGGGACGGGCTTTGGTGGCAGAGGCTGAGTGCAGTGACATGCCTGCCCTGTGCCATCCCCTGCTCAGAGCCAGACATGGCCCCTCACTGCCCAGCCCTGTGCTGCTCCTGCTGCTCTGGGGTGCTGGGTGACCCCCGGGGTTGCTGAGGTGAGGAGTGGGGCTCCCCCAGCAGCAGGAGGATGTGGCCAGAGCCTTCTCCTCTGGAGCTGATGCAATAGCGGAGCAGCTGTGGCGGAGTGACAGGAAATCTGGGCGCTGGTCCTTCCCCTCTGCAGTGATTTATGGGATGGTGTGGCTGCAGGCTGCTGCCCTGGAAATAGGCTGGGGTGGCTCCAAGCTGCTTCCTCTGCTCGGTGCAAACAATGCCTTCTGGAAAGCCATCCCAGCTGTGCCGGTCCCGGATGTATCCCCCGGGAATCCTTGTCTGCAGCCAGAGGATGCCGGACCAGCCTCTGGCCGGCATTTCCATCTGAAGGCGAGGGCAGCCTCTGTAGTTCCCGGGCTGTCCCTCTGCTCTGGGTGCTCTGGGCCGCCTCCTCCCTCCTGCCCATCCCCTGCCACGGGCTGTGCGTGACAGTGAGGTCCCTCTTGCTCTGTATGGCCCAGGGATACATTGGCAGGGGGGTGCATCTGTCAGGGAGGAGCAAGGATTTCCATCTGCTGGAATATTATTGGGGGGGGGGATTGGGGGAGTATTTTGTATCACGGGAGAAGGAAGGAGCTGGTGGGGGCTGCGGCCAGCTCTGATGGCCATGGCCTCTGAAAAACATCCGCCGGGAGCTTCCTCTTTACTTTGTACCCGTGGCCGTGATGGCGCAGCGGGGGGGAGCTCGGGGTGACGCAGGCGGAGTCGCAGCACAGCCTGGCCTGGCTGTGTGTGCGTCCACTGTGACAAAGCCCAGTGGTTCTTTGGCCCCGGGCCCCTGGCTCAGCTTTCAGCCCATCATGCTCCATTTCCCTCCCTTGTCACCCTGGGAAGGAACCCATTCCTGCCGGGAGGGCTGGGAGCATGCAGAGCTCCTGCAATGGCTCCTGCAATGGCTCCAGGGCAGCAGGGTGCTGGGACCTCCGTATTCCCCTAGCTTTTGGGTAATTTCTGGGGGCTGTTCACCCTCTTGCTAGTTCTCTGTTCTGAGAGACAGATGAGGGTTGCAAAGGAAAAGGAGAGCAGCCTCTGGCGCTGGCTCCTTCCTCAGGTGCTGCCTTCTGTGAGGGGCTAGGAACACATGGGCCCTCCTGAGCCCCTGGGCCTGGAGCCAGCAGGGATTAGCCCTGGCAACTTTGGGCAGGCAGACCAGACCCCAGACTCTGGTGCGACATCCCTTAACCCTGCTGTCTGATCCTGCCTGGGTTTGGTTCAGCAGCCTGTGTGTCATCAGCAGGAGGTGGATTTCAGATTTTTTCCAACTGATGCGAGTCCCTGAAGTCTGTGTTCCACGTGCTTGCTTGGAGATACTCTCAGGAGACTCCTGTGCAGCCTGGTGCAATGCCCCGGCACACTGCCCCGTCACACTGCCCCTCCCACCACCAGCCATCCTGCTTTGTACTGGGATGGAATTTTTGGGTGGTGATGCCATTGTTTGGGCTTATCTTGGCCTTGTGACATGCCCCAGATTCAGCTGTTTGCCTTGGGAGAAGGGTGGCTCTAGAAGCCAGGACCTGCCCTTTGGGGAGCTCTTGACCCCCATCTTGACTGGATGCAAACAGGTGACATTTGCTGAGGTTCTCAGAGGGAAATCTGACATCATGGAGGAGGTCTTCTCATGGAGTGGGGCTGGCTCTGGTTGCACTTTCATTTGCTTGTTAAATATTTTATTTGGCTCTCCTGATTTAGTTTTACGGTGGCTTTATTGGGCCCACACTGTTCTCCAGCTGTCTCTGCACACGTGCAGGGCAGAGGGAGGGCCAGCAGGAATCTGTGGGGGGCACAAGGCAGCCTGCAGCTGCCTAGGAGCTGGGAGGGAGAAGGTGCAAGGCTAGGGATGCATAACAAGCACTGGCAGCCTGTGCTGCCTCCCAGGGTGCTCCTGGAGACCTACAGCTTAGAGCCAGACAGAAGGATTGTTTTTATATTCATACAACCAGTCTCAAAGCATTTGCCTTCCCTGAATTTTCCCAATGAAGTTTTGACACTGTTCTCAGAGCTGGCAGTGAATTGCTCTGCAGGTGTGTGGCCATGCAAGGACAGTGGCTGTGCACACCCATCTGCACGTCGTGTCTGTTCCTGGGCTGGGGGCGAGGGGGGCTGGTGTTTTCCAGGGCCAGATGTCCATCCTGGGTGACAGTGATGGCTGTCTGTCATCCCCTCCTCCTGGGAGCATCTCTGGAGCTGTGGCTGAGGCTCCCCGGGGAGAGGCTGAGGCTGGGTGTGCGTGGGGGGAGTGTGACTGCATGGGCGGGGTGGGCATGGAAACGCCAAATATTTGAATGAGAGTGAAGTCATTCTGGGTAATGTGACGGGTAAGAATAGACGGGGAGTAGGAAAGAAAATGCTACCGTTGCTGGCCTGGCACATGGAAAAGCGCGGCTGTGGGATGGCAGCTGGGTGGTGTCCTGCTTTCAGCTGGGTTAGGGTTAATCTTCTTCCTAATAGCTGGTGCAGTGCTGTGAGGGGTCAGAAACTGGGGGGGTTTGTGCTCACGTCCCACAGCTGCAGCAGAGTGGCTTCTGTTTCCTGCAGCGTGGCTGACGTGCACAGTGTGAGCAGCCCTTTGTGAGTAAGGGCAGCCCCTGTCTGGTGCACCCCACCGTGGTTCCCACGGCCCAGCTTCCCAAGGGGCTTCAGTGGGTGCCGGGCAGTGGCTCACCCCTCTCTCATGTCCCCTGCAGCTGAGAAGGTGTCTTCCCTGGGCAAGGACTGGCATAAGTTCTGCCTGAAGTGTGAGCGCTGCAACAAGACCCTGACCCCGGGTGGGCACGCTGAGGTAAGAGCTGCCAGGGTGGGCAGGGTGGGAGCTGTGCTGGCATGCAGCAGGGCCTGCCAAGAACAAGGCTGGGGCAGATATCTGATGCTACGTGGAGGTGCTGTCCCTGAGGCATGCAAACCCAGGAGAACACACTGTGGCTTCAAACATTGCTGCTGCTGTGCTCTAGTGCACAGCCCTGGGGAAGCCACAGAGTGGTGCTGGCACCACGCGTGGTGTCCCTACTCTGTCACCCTGGACTCCCAGGCAGCTGTAGTGGGGCTTGTCATGCCCCAGTAAGCACTTGAAGCTCCATGCACTGGATAGACTTGTTTGGGCATTGCACAGGCTTTCGAGAGGTGTGTGTGCTGAGAACCTGCACTGACGTGTGGTTAAAAACACCAGAATGGGGAATGCCTGGATTGCCACGGAAACGAGAGCTCGGCACTGGTGCTCTCTGTGCCCTGGAGTTTGCAGTGGAGTGTGATGCCACTGCCACTCCCCAGCACTTGGGAGTATGAAGTTGCCATGCTGGTGGTTGCAGCTGCTCAGGCTTAGGAGCAACTGTATTTTTCCTGTGCAGAGTCCCTGTGTGACACCCGGTGCTCTGGGTTTACAAAGCATCTGTCATTCCACAGTGTCACCAGCTCCTTAACTTGGCTCTAGCAGGTGGTATGGCTGGGCAGCAGCAGGGACAGCCATGCTGGAGGCCCCCAGCCCATGGGGAAGCTGGGTTTGTCCTGCCAGCAAGGTGGATCTGTGCTTCAGGCTGGGTTAAGCCCAGAAGATTTGCTGCTTCTCCATATAAGGTTGGATTCTGTTCCCATAGGAGATCGCAGCCAAGCCCCACTGACTGTGCCGACCCTTCGCTGCTTTTTCTCCCTCCTTTTGAGAAGGCTAGGTTGGAAAGGTGTCACAGGGAGACCAGTTAAATCTTTATCCTTCCCTCTGGCATGGTAACACTGCGAGCACACTCATATTTATGCCTTGCAATATTTTGCAGCTGTCTTTGGCCAGCCCACAACCTTCTCACTCCCCTGGCCTTACCTCCAGCTGTCATGGCCCTCGCCTTTGGCATGGCACCTCTGCTCAGCTGCCACCCTGCCCTTCATGGGCAAGGAGTCCTTGCCTTGCAGCAGAGGGATGGAGAGCAGGAGCACGAGGGCAGAGCAGGGCTGAGATGCTGAGTGGGGCTGAGCAGGCAATGGGGTGGAATCCAGCCTGAGCATGGGCTCCCAGTGCGTTTTCTACCCAGGGCAGTGTGTGTGGCAGCCCTGCTGGTCCCCTGCTCCAGCCACAAACACTCTTTTCTCTTGGACTGGGTTCCAGCTGGCCCATGAGAGACGGCTGTGGGGAGTTCCGGGGTTTATCGCCTGCCTCATGCTTTCCTGTGGTAATCGCCCCAGACGATAGCGGGGTCCATATCAGCTGGGCTGGGACCAGAGCCTATGTGGGGCCTCTGATCTTGGGCCAAGGCAGGGAAAGGCAAAGCTCAGAGCTCCCATGGTGCTCTGAGTACCCAGAGCAGCACAGGATGCTGAGGGGGTGAGATGATGCCTTGCTGGCTCCAGTGCCACACAGCTGGGCCGGGGCATAGAGGTCCCCATGGCTGAGCTGCTGTGGCCACAGGTACTCCAGCCCCAGGGCATGACCTGTGCACAACAGCCTGAGTGGTTGATGCAGGGGAAACCCCCAAATGCTCAGGTTGGGTTAGGCTAGTGCTGCAGACCCAAAACTGGGTGCATTTTAGGGTATAGGCGTGGCCATGGTGGTCTCTGAACACTAGAGGATGAAGGTGCTGCTGAGGGAACCATGGTCACCGCTCAGTATCCTAACACTGCCCTCTCTCCCCAGCATGATGGGAAGCCCTTCTGCCACAAGCCCTGTTACGCCACACTCTTCGGCCCCAAAGGTACGTCTCTGTCTCCCCTGCCTGTGGTACTGTGCTCAGGGGTGCAGGAGGGGCCAGGTCTCTGCATCCCCACTGGTGTCCTCAGCAACATCCCGGAAGCCAGGCTAGCATGGGCTGAGCATGAAGCCAACAAATTGCAGTCCCAGGCCTGCTGTCTGCTTGTGCAGAGGGAGAGAAGAGCTGCTGGAGGGAAGGAAGGAGGCAGGGAGGGAGGAAGGAAAGACTCTATTCTGAATTTATTCTGCCAGCTGCCCTTTATCCCTTTTTTTTTTTTTTTAATACTTAAAAAACCAAATTCCCATTCAGAGGGTGGACTTACTCTCCTACCCCAGATGTGGCTGGAGAAAGTCTGGGTCAGGAGAAAGCAAGCCGAGGCTGAAGTGGAGCAGTGGCCCCTGGCTCAGTGGGGCTGGAGGAGGTGGGACAGGGGGCTGGGGGACGATGGAGACCCTGAGGGTTCCCAGGACGCCACAGTCTCTCTGTGCCCCTCTGCAGGCGTGAACATCGGTGGTGCCGGGTCCTACATCTATGACAAGCCGCAGATCGAGGGGCAGACTGCTCCAGGACCCATTGAGCATCCAGTGAAGGTGGAGGAGAAGAAGGTGGATGCTGCACCTCCCAAGGGACCCAGCAAAGGTGAGGGGCAGGCAGGACAGGCAGCCTGGCCCTTCGCCATTGCTGGGCAGCCAGTGCAGAGTCACCATGTTTGGTGATTGTGTGGGCTACAGGATTTTTGTGCGGGGTACACCCCACCCTGTTGTGTCCTGGTTGAGATATCCCCCCACTTCCCATGCACATGTCCTCTTTTCTTCCAGCCTCCAGTGTCACCACCTTCACTGGGGAGCCCAATGTGTGCCCACGCTGTGGCAAGAGGGTCTACTTTGGTAAGGTGGCAAGCGGGCAGTGTGTGCTTGTCTGGGGGTGGCATGGCCCCATGAAGCTGGGCTCTGAGCAAGAACCCTGGGGCATGCAGAGAGACTGGGAGCAAGGTTTGGATCAGAGAGGGGGTTGTGGGTACAGAGGGATGAGCCTGAGGGTCCTCTTGGACATACTCCTGGCTGCAGGGTTTTATCTGCATTGTGTCCCCTGCTGTCACCTCCCATGTGCTAATAGCTGTCCTCAGCCATCCTGTGTCACCTGTGAGGCACCAGAGCAGTAGGAGGGATGTGGGAGGCTGGAGATCCTGAGGGCTCTTGGGATTTTGTGATATCCCCATGGGGAATGCTCCCCCTCAGCATGCTGCAGGGGGCTGGTGTGACCCTTCCTCCTTGTCCTACTCCAGCTGAAAAGGTGACTTCGCTGGGGAAGGACTGGCACCGTCCCTGCCTACGCTGTGAGCGCTGCAGCAAGACGCTGACCCCGGGGGGCCATGCCGAGGTAAGGCTGTGCCAGCCTCAGAACCCTGGCCTGCACACCTGAGGATGCCAGTGGGGCATGGCTGAGATGTCCCAGGCCATCCTGATGGAACCCACTGCTTTTTGCAGGAGGGCAGCCTGGGAGGAGCAGCCCCTCAGCCTAGGGAAATGCTGGGGTTCTTGGGGTGTCTGCAGGGGAAGAGCAAGAGATGTGTCCAGCCAGGCGGACATGTCCTGGGGACAGGATTTTCCCTGGCCCCCAGCCCAGGTGACAGGTTTCTCTCTCTGCCCCGCACAGCATGATGGACAGCCGTACTGCCACAAGCCCTGCTACGGGATCCTCTTTGGGCCAAAGGGTGAGTGCCAGAGGGCACATGGGATGGGGATCCAGTCCAGGGGCACATGCCCTGCGTGGGCTGCCACTCTCAGTGCTCATGCCATCACCCAGAGGGGACATCTCCCTGGAGCATGCCCCTAGCCTGTCTGTGTCCTCACCCTCCTGTTTCTTGCCCCATGCAGGTGTCAACACCGGAGCTGTGGGAAGCTACATCTACGACAAAGACCCTGAGGCAAAGAACCAGCCCTAGACAGCATCTCCATCTACCTGCCCGCACGCCCTGTGCCCCTCCTATACTAACCTCTTGCTCCCAGCCTGAGCAGACCCTCACCAGGCTGGCTACGGAGCTGTGCCCTCTCTACTGTCTCTACTCTGGGCTGGACAGCCCTGGCCCTGGGTTATTATCATAGTCTCTAATATAAGCTTCAGTGTTTTAAGGCAAAGCTAGAAGGTATCTCTGGTGGTTCCCAATGCGCTGTGCCCTCCCCAGCCCCCACCGGCCCCCTGAGTGTAGGAGGCAGCAGGGCAGGTGTGGGGGTGTCCCTGTGTGCAGGGGATGGCGGGTGGCACACAAAGGGCTGAGGATGTGGGAAGGTGGTGGCAGGAGTCCCACCACAGGAGGGTGCTCCAGGCTGTCCCTCACTGCTTGGGGTTGGGTTGAAGGTGCCTAGCCCTCTTCATCACCAGCTGCTGGAGATGTGTGATACCTGGCAGCACTGCCCTTCTCCTGGCCCTTCCCAGGCTCCGTGCCCTGGCTTTCGCTGTCCTTGGATCCCACAGCCGTCCCTGTCCACCGTTAGGTCTGGCACCTCCCTATATCTCCATCTTTGAATCCTGTAGGTGCACCCAGGCAGGTGCAGCCAGGCAGGTGCCCCAGCCTGCTCTGCAGGCTGGTTTAGGTTGGTTCCCTCCCAGCCTGATCCCCCTGGAGGCACAGCCCGTGCCGGGGGGCATCTGGCAGCTGCAGCCCTGGTGGAGGGGGGTCTCCTCTCCCCACAGAGAGGACAGAGCGCACTGGGCTGGTGTCATGGGCAGCAGGACCTCCCCCTGCTACCCAGAGCCAGAGGTTTCTCATTGTTGTTGTTTATTTATAAGCAGTTGTAAATGTGCTCCTTGCTTTGGAGAATGACATGTGCCCCCCATCTCACCCATCCCTCTGTGCACACCCAGCCCTGCTCTACTCAGAAGAGCAGGGAGGGGGCTGGGGCAGGGGACCCGCCGGGGCAGCAAGCCCTGGGTGCCAGTGCCCCACTCTCTTCAGGCTCCCTGTACTGCTGTAGGGCTGACTTTTGTTATTTGCTGACAATAAAAGTTTTGAGAGATGTGTTGTGCAGTTCAGCTCCGGGTGGAGGTGGGGGAAGCTGTGCAGCATCTCTTGGATCCCATGACAAGGTGGAACCTTGCAGCCGTGGTCTTATCCCAGCTGTCTCCTCCTGAGGAGCTGTTCTCTGCAATGGGAGCACAACAGGCTTGCAGGACGCTGTGCTGGCCCTGCAGATGGGGTGGGGTGGGGGCTGGGGTGGGATGCATCCTTCCCAGCTCTGGGGAGTGGGAAACTAGTGAAGTTAGAGAAGAAGTTAAAGAGCAGGTGCCATTGTTCCCCTCAGCCTGGGCTTGCTGAGTAGGCTGCCATTGGGAAAGCTCAGCCTGGCAGCAGGAGGGCAGGAATGCAGTGTGGGGACATTGGTCAGCCCCTGGGAGCTGCTCTGTCCCCAGCCAGATCCCAGCCCTGCTTCCAGGCCTGGATTTAGGCATCCAGCTATTCCTCCTCGGAGCTGGGTGTCTGGAGAGTGAGGCACAGAGCTTTCGGCTGCCAAGCCAAACACCAGTTCTGGGAACTGCTGCTTGGGCTCGTCCCTTCTGTCACGTTCCTGCAAGAACCCCAATGGGCTGCCTGCTGGCTGTGCTGCCTGGGGACCCAGGCATCCCACCAGCCCTGTCTGCTGGGGAAAACAGAGACCTGGAGGCCCCAGGCCTGGAGCTGCTCTATTGCCATGCAGGAGAAGGGGTTGGTTGCCAGCTGCAGCTTCTGGCCATGCTCCTCATCTGGGCACAGCTGGGAAATGCAGCAGGCACAGCTGCAGGACAGGGACAGCAAGGGACCCTGCGGCAGCACCAGCATTCTCGGCTCAGGCAGCCAGCAGAGCAGCGGCTTTTCCCTCCTGACAGCAATCCCAGCGGCACAAATTCTTTTCCCAGGCACAGAGGGCTTGGCAGAGCAGCTCCTGGGTCGGGGAATGGGCTCAGTGTGTTCATGTTTTGGTGGGGTTTCCATAGAGACTTGACCCCGCAGATGCTTTAGGGACAAGGCTGTGGTGTAAATCAGAGCAGTGTCGTTCTGCTGGCTCCTCCCCTGCCCCACAGCTGGGCCCTCACAGTCAAAATTTGCCAAGTTTGCCCCGTGCAGCAGCAGTGGTGCTGAGATGGGGGGTGGGGGGGGTGCCCATCACTCACCCGGGGCCCAGTAGAGCTGCCAGCAATGCCCTTGGTATGAATCCATGTTCCCTTGCAATTCTTATTTCCCATCATTAATTAACGAGCTTAATATGTCAGCCTCCCTGCTAGACTGTGGGTATCCCCTGCAGGAGGGATCTTCCCTGATGGAAACTATCCCTATGGAAGCTTTGTTAGCCTGTGGCTATCCCCTGCATGCACTGATTTTCCTCCCCAGCACCTACCTGGCCCCATACTGTGCACCAGCCAGGCTCAGCAATGCCAGCAGGATCCCACCATGGGCTGGCTTTCCTCTCAATTAATTTCTCTTTCTCTCTTTTTTTTTTTTTTTTTTAATCCTTACATTTTCTTTTCCTCATGAGAGTTTTGCTGAAGGAATGCAATGAAATTAAAAATAGACAAAATTCAGCTCTGCTGCACAAGGGAGTGCTGGGAAGCCTGCAAATATCACAGCATCCTGCTACACCAAAGGGCATGACCTGGCTGCTGATGCTCTGAGTGGGCAATGTCCCCCCACCCTCAGGTGGAAGGGACTGTGCAACTCTCATGACACAAAGAGCCCCCCAGGTACAGCAGGTACCCACAGGGTGGGTGTTAAGAGCAGGAACCTGAAGGCTGTAGGAGGGCTTTGTGGTCCTATATGGGATAATCTGTGTGTGCTGAGGGGTCAGGGCTGTCCCTGTGCTCCTGAGTCAGTGTGGGGACCAGGGCACAGAAACAGCAGAGTGGCACTTTGCCCAAGCAGGGAAGGCAGCTCTGGCCTCTAGTCCTTGGTGCATTTTTGTATGTATTTTTGGGAGGCCTATGTGAGCTGAAAGTGCTCCTTTACTTGAGGCTTGGAAAATAATCCTTCTCCTCAGGGATGTAATTTCTTTTTTTCAGCTTGGATTTGCTAGTGGGATAAAAAAAGTCAGAGGGCCCTGGTGATTAGAGATATGCTCACCAGGGTACAGTGAAAAGCAAGAACAAGGTGGATGCAGCTTTGCTTGGAAATCCCCCAAACCTTGTGTATTTGTCCTGGGCCATTTCACTGAGCAGAGCTCAGTAGAGAACTCACCAGCTGGTCAAACTCTTCTGAGGGCAGTCTGCGTGATGGGTGCCAGCTTGGGTGTCCCCAGGCTGCAGCAGGAACAGGATTGTCACCTAGTGGTCCTTCTCAACACGACACTGAGGGCACCTGTGTCATCAGAAATGGGGCTGCACAGCTTGTGCCATCTGTCATGACCCAAGAAAGGGATGGACAGTGCACAAAGGCTGCTCCTAGAGAGGCACAGCATGCTGCACACATTCAAAACACCAGGAAAGGAGTTGGTAGGGGAAGGAATGATTAGGGCAGCCCTGGGTACATCTGAGCCAGTCCATGCAGGGAAGGGAGATGCAACCATCACAGTCTGGAGGGGTCCTGAAATGCAGGGAGATGGCAGAACAGGATGGCTCTGGGATGCTGGGGGCCAGAGCAGCACAGCTAGGCAGGGAAGCCAGACAGATTTAAAGCATTTGCTGGGAAGTCAACAAACAGGGGCCAAAAGGGATGAAATGCTGGAAGATGTGATTTAAGAAGGGTTATTAAAAGTGACCCAGTAAGCACAGCTTGTTTCCAGCTCAGCTACTCCCTGGAGTTAACAGAGGGGCTCTTCCTGGCCTGGCTGAGCTTTGGCTTGGTCCCAGTGGGAGATTAAAGAACTGGGTGTAAATACTGGAGAGAGTGGAGGAAAGCAGGCAGGGATGAAGAAGAAGGAATGGCACAAAACCAAGCAGAGGAGAAGGATTTGGGGTGTAAACCCCCCTGCCCTGCTGTGTCGTACAGGGAGAGCTGCTGGTGAAGACTCTGGCTGTGACACTGGGGTGGGTGGTGCTGGGTCCCCCTCACCAGTGTTGCTGCCTGAGGGCATCCACGAAAGAATACTCCGGGATGCAGGTGGAGCTCTGCATCAGCCCTTATGTTTTCAGGTAGGGTAAGCAGCTGGGAAGCATCTTGGGGAGCTTAAGGGGCTCCTGGAGTGCCCTGGGGCAGACTCCCAGGGGAGGAATACCAGTGCCGATCTGATGGAGGTGTGCAGGCTGCTAATGGCTGTGCAAACCTGTGACTCCTCCTCTCCTCCTCTATCCTGCTCTGCCCTGGCCCTCTGTCGTGCCTGAGGATGTCAAAGCACAGTAGTCACATCCTTTTCACCTTCCTGCTCCACTGCCATGGCATGACCACGCTGAGCCAGAGTGCTTACAGAGACAGCAAACACTTCTCTACCCCTTTGCCTCACCTCCAGTGAATTTTTAACCAGGAATAAAAGGTGTGGCGTCAACAGTCTGGACCCAGCCCAGGGCAAGCAGTGCTGCCAGGGAGGTTGGGGAGGTGACTGCTGGCACAGATCCCCTGCGAGTAGCCCTTGAGTAGCATCCACAGTCTTTGCCAGCCCCCAGCACCCACGTGCATCTCCCTCGCAGGCAGAGGCAATGCCTCCTGGACACTGGGCAGCTTTCCAAAGCAGCGGACTTTGTTTTCTTGACAATCCTGGCTCTGTTTGATAGCCACAATAGAAACAGCCAGGCCACGCCACGCCAGGAAAACGTACCAAATCCTCCCCCAGCAGGATTTAGCCAGGAGGTTTCCTTCGGCTGCCACTAATGGAAAGCTTGCAGGAAAGAGCAGATGGCAGCAGAGACTTTGGCCAGACTGTACTTAGGGAGACTGGGAGAGCCTGGGTGAAATTAGAGGAGATTTTCCACATCTTGGCGGGGTTGGAAAGGCAGACAAGGGCTGCCACACCCTTTTGTCCCACAGATGGAAGTCATAGCCATGTCCCTGTTGTGTTCCCTGCGTGCTCCATCTGCACTGAACCTGGAGCTGGCCCACAGCTCCGTGTTTGTTATTGCTGTGCACTGTAACATTAACCCTATTATGATAATTCATGCCCTGCCTCTGAGGGTGAGAGCTGACCTGACAAGGGGCTGTGGGGGCAGACAGCTGCCTGAACTGGCCTGGAAAAATTTTTACAGTTTCAGCTAGAAGCAGACATGTGACTGCCCATGCCTGTGGCAGGACAGCCCTGCACTGTGTCCCCAAGGGCACTGAGCACAGATTTTGGCGTGGCAGCAAGCGTATTTTACAGGCTCAAACCATATGAGGCTTTACAGCACCAGTGGCAGTGTGCTGGTGGGTGTGCCACAAACCCGCAAAGTGGCCCTTTCGAAACCCCATCCCCAAGCCCCCCACTCCTGGAAGACCTTTCCTGCTGCTGTCTTGCTCACAATTAGCCCCAGCCAGCAGTCACCTCTCAACTTTATGAAGACCTATCCCAGAGGTTTTCCTTAGGGTGTAATTTGCCCTGACAGCTGCCTTTATGCCTTGTTTTCCTGTCTGTCTGGTAATGGGATTAGCCACGTGCAAATCCGGAGGTGATGGAAGGGGGAGGGGGGAGAGCCCGCCAGCTCCCTGTTGCAGGGCACACCGAGCAGCTCTGCAGGCTTTTGATGGGATCACATGCCTGCCATCTCCTCCCAGCTTCTGCTGGGCTTGTTTTAAGGCATCCTATAATTTTCTTGTCAAATTAGAGTTCCACGCTGGGTTCTGTAGCGCATATTTTACAACAAATAGTCTTGGCTGAGAGGGCCTTTGACTTGCACAAGTGTGGGCTGAAACATGGCCAGGGAGGGAGATTTTGCAGGACTCACAGTTGTGAGAGTGCTGGGACAATGCTGGACCGAGGTCTCACTGGCCCCTGGGTCATGCCCTCACTGGTGCATCCTCTCCCCTCTGTACGAGAGTGCTGTGGATTGTGAGAACTGTGGAAGCCCCTACCCCACTCCTGGAAGGTGGGGCAGGAGGGGGAGCCTGGAGTTGCTGCCCAGGCGGATGGGCTGGTCTGCTCTATGGAAATAGCTGTTTTGTTCTTGCCGTGTTAGCAAAACAAACCCAAATCAGCTTATGTCACTGCCCTGCCTGCAAAAATGCCAGTGGCTTTTCCAATTATTACTGCAGTAGTCACCAGTGGCCAAGATGCTTGAGGGAGATACTTGGGCAGGCAGCTCTGACACACCAAGGAGCTCTTGACTGGCAACTCTGCCCCAGGAACCCAAAAAAACTCTTGGAGGCTGGAGGGACCTTGCACAAAATATGACACAGATGGAGCTGGGGAGCTGGTGCTGGCCCTTGCCAAGGGAGGGGATAGCCCTGCCCATAACAACACCACCCAAACAAACAAATGAGACAGCCCAGGTTTTCTGAGGGCTGTTGCTGTGCCATCAGGGAGTGCTGGCGCCTGATGCTTCAGGATAGAGCCTCACCCACAGATTCCTATCAGAGGGCATTGACAGCTGAGGCATGCTCAGTCTAATGGTTAAATTAGCTGGAACAAGGTCTGCAGATAAGATTAAAGCTGTGCTTTGCTAAAGAGGCCGCTCGCTGGCTGGGTTGTTTCCCAATCAAGCTATGAACCTTGATTTGAAATGCTGCTTTGGGTGAGACCTGGCTTTGCTGAAAATACCACCCCTGCCCTTCTGCTGCTCCCTGGTGCTGTCTCTGCCCAGCACTGGAGCTGCCCTCTGGATGACCTTGTCTGTATGTGTGGGCACCATGGGCAGCACCCCACTGAAGAGTCATGAGCTGGCAGCTGCTCACTGCCACTCCAAGAAGGCTCCCATTACAGCTTGGTTTTGTGTCCTGGGGGGACCCTGGAGGGAGGAGTAAACCCAAATGTCAGCCTGCTGCAGTGTTTCCAGTCAGCTTCCTCCAGCACAGTGGGGCCTCACTGCAGTGCTCGCAGAGCACTGCTGGGTTTGCACACTGGCATTCCAAAGTGTTTATGGACTCACTCCCTGTAAAATGGGCAAAAGGCTGTATCCCATGGGGTCCTGAGATGCTGCCATGCTCTGGGAGCACCCGTAGCCCTTCTTCCCTCCCTGTTGGGGCCCTCTGCCAAATGGCTTGCTGCATTACCCCAGCCCTGTCATGCTTGCTGATCAGGGGGACAGGAGTGGGGTCCCAGCCACGAGCAGGGTGCAGGCACGGCTCACATGGTGTGCAGGATCCAGGGCTGTGTCCCACAGCAGCCTTCCCCCTGAGATTGGCTTGCTGGGATTCATGTAGGTTTGCAGGGCACAACACCACCATGCTTAGGCTCACTCCTTGTGAAGCAGGCTGGGTATAGCTCAAGGTCCATGGGTTCTGGTAACCCAGCAGGGCCAGCCAGGACAATCGAGGAGCCACAAAGGCACACAGCCCCATGCAGGTAGGGTAGGCAGAGAGAACCATGTGGCTCAGTGGAGCCTACTTTGTGAGAGTGGCCCTGGTCCTGTGCCTTCTCTCTTGAGTGAACAGAACAATCTCCAGAAAGTCCATGGGGACACAGAGTGGAGGGGATGTCAGGCTCTGCTTCAGCCAGGTCTCTCGGTGTGCAGAGCCATGCAGAAGCACCTGCTACCCCAGCTGGGGTGGGAGCATTCCTGCTACAGGAGGAGCTGGGTTGAGTGGTCCATGGGGACTGGTCACAGGGCTGGCCAGCTGGAGAAGACTTGCAGGAGGGCAGTTTTCAGCTGCCAGCTGGCACAAAACCTGCCTTAAAAGGGAGTGCAGCTGAAGGCATCTGTCTGAGCCAGTCAGTGGCCCCAAAGCAGCCTGGCATTGTGTAGGAGGGGAAGCAGGGCCACCAGAGGGAGGAGAGGACGTGCCTTGTCCCGTCCATTTCATCAGGGTGCCAGCTACACCCGTCATGGTGTGGGGAAGGGGTCCTTGCCTGGGTAACCCAGCTGGGTGCTCACCAAGTACTGTGTCTGGACACAGGGTGATGTGATGTGGTTGAAATATGGGTGCCTGCATGTGCTAATGCCTCAGGGCAGGAAGAGTGGGGAGGAGGCAGGGTGGAAACCCTTGCAGGACACATATGCCTCCCTTCCCATACTGTAAGACACTGTCTCAGCATCTCAGCATGACTCATGCCTCAGCTGGGAGCTGGTCCCTGTGACATCCTGCCAGTGTGGGTGCTGCCCACCCTGCTGAGTTCAGCCAGTGCTGCCCTTGGAGCAGGATGGTGCTTCCCAGCCTGTAGTGGGGCTGCCAGCTGTGGGATGAAAGACCGGGACCACTAGCAGCAGCAGGGAGCATCAGCAGGGGGATTGTGCTGGGAAGGGAGGCTGCTGGAGCCAGGCTGGGTAGTAAAGCAGTCCCAGCTGAACATGAACTACGCCTCTGGGCAAGACTTGCCGTCTCTCCTCCTGCACCCATGGGTGGGATCCAGTGTCAGCAGGGCCCTGTTTGTGTCGGTGAGGGATGCCTCGCATTTTGGGAGGCAGTCACTAGGCGTCCTGGCGCTGGGTTTCACAAAGCCTCATGACCTTTCCAGCACAGCAACGTGCCCTGGGGAGGATTGTTTCATACAAAACAGACCTTTGGATAGGCTTTTCATTTCCTTCACAGTCAAGCACAAAGGAACAACAAGTCCTCCCTCCTAATAAAATGACAAAGTCAGTGACACAGATGGGCTAGCTCTCCACAGTGAGCGGAGCCATGTGCCACACCCATGCCATTCCCAGTGTCCTACAAGAGGGGAGTTACAGCCCTGAAGCTCCCGCATGCTTCATCCTGCAACCCAAAATTCCCCATGGACAGGAGACCCTGCCTGAGGGTCGACTTTTACACTCCTTTGGGAGAAAAACATATCTCTGCTTGGAGGGGGTGATCCCAGCGCCCCATGAACCTTTATTTGGTAGTGTGGTTCATTGATAGATGCCAATCCCAGCTCTCGCTCTGAGCAGGGCTCTCGGCCGCCCACACAGCACAAGCGTGGGCAGGAGGCCAGGGTGCAGAAGAGACAGGGCTGTGCATGAGGGGCAGTGGAGGTCGGGGCGCAAGGGATGTGGGGCTGTGGACGGCAAAGAGCGCAAAACGTGCAGGTGGAGGGACTGCAGGGGGCAAGGGGTGCAGGAGGTGTAGGGGTGGAAGGAGTGCAGAACTCCGTCTCAGGAGCCCTCGCAGGGCCGTGCCCCGGGCGGTCTCCTCCAGCTGCGGGCGGNAGCCGGTGCGAGCGGAGTCCCGAGCCTAGCCGAGCCGACACCATGCCCAAGTGTCCCCGCTGCCAGAAGGAAGTCTACTTCGGTAAGGGCTTCCTGCCCCTCCCCAGCCGCCCCCACCTCGCGGGACCTGCCGGGCACTGATGCTGGCCTGTGGGTTTTCTGGAGACCCTGACTTCTGGCCCCCATACTGCACACGCCATCCCTGCAAGTTCCTGGGGTATCCCAAAGTTGCTCAGCCTTGCGCTGTGGGTCCCCGGGGTGCCCCAGGTGGGCGATCCTATAGATCCACCGCCAAGGAGAAGCTTAGCTGCAGAGCATGGGCTGCACTGGCTACTTCCAGAGCAGCATGGGAGGCCAGCCCCACTTCCTTCCCCAGAACGGCCCGCAGCCCTGAGCCAGTTTGGAGCCCAAAGGCTCCAAAGATAAAGCTCGCTGCTCTGAAAGCCTGGGCAGGTGAAGCAAGCACCTTCCCAATGGCAAATCCTGCCCTCGGGCAAGTGCCTAGGTCAGTGGGTCACCCACACGTTCTGTGTGGTTTAGCACAGCAGGATGACACCTCTGGGGTGTCATTTTTAAGCCACTGTTGCAAGGGTATGCGTGAACCTTGTTGGGCTGCTGTCTGCTGCCGGGCTTCCTGCAGAAGTCTTCCCTCCAAACTGGGGCCCCAAAGCTCCTGCCCCTTCTGGAGCCATGGACCTGCTGTCCTGTCTGAGGGTATTTGTAGGGTTTGAGCTTCTCAATTTGCTATCAGCTTTTGGAATAGGCAGGTTCCTCTGCCAGACCTCTCCACTTGCCTGGAGTAGCTGAACTCAAGGGTATTTGCTGGGAGCAGCTTAGAGACACTCCCTGCTTTTTAATTTACTTGAGATGAGGGATCTGGAACCCAGGTGCCATCACTGACTTCTTTGTCTGCTTTATTTCTTCTCTGTTTGTGCCTGTCCCTCAAGTATTTGTGTTAAGCCAAGGAGATGGAGGCTCAAATGCAGGAGCTGCTCTGTGCCTGTTAGTGATGCCCACGCTGGGGAGCTGTGCTGAGGCTGGCATGGGTGCTGCCCAGAGGGCTGCTGGGGCTGTGGCTCCTGTGGTTGGGGAACGTTGCTTTGCCTTGAACTCACTGCTTGCAGCCAGACTTTGGGATGGGGGTTTTGGCACAATACAGTTTGTAACTTCCTCCTGAGACTCAGGGTCCTGGCATGCCTTGTTTACCTGTGTGGCTTGATATCAGAAGCCACCAAGGTGCTGGTGGCAGTGTGTGCCTTTCCCTGTGGGTCTGTGTCAGCCCTAGTTGGGGCGAGCTGGGTTTGCCGTGCCTGCAGGTACGGCTGTGGAGGAGCTGGGACGGCATTGGCACCATTTGTCCAAGGAGGGGTTTGACCTTGCACTTATCACACTTGCACTTATTATGAAATATCTCTGTTGATGCAGAGGCTGAGGAGGGTTCAAAAGCTGGATTCCTGATTTCTGTGCCTGCAGATTATTCAGAATGCTGGCATAGGAGGTAGAGCAAGCCTGGCTCTGGAACACCCTGAGGCTTTCAGAGCCTGGAGGTCCTGCTTGGGTGTGTCTTGGGCTGCTCTGGGCTAAATTGTGTCTGTAGAGAGCAGGGGTGAGGAGGAGGTGATGCTGAGAGGATAAGGGATAGGGTTTGCAGGAATTTTGCTTTCATGACTGGATGCTGTAACGAGCCTTAGCAGAACTCCTGCCCAAGTGTTGGTGCAAATGCATGGGCAAGAGGTGGGGAGGCTGTGCTCCTTCCAGAAACCCTGTGATAGGAGGGTGCTGCCTCAGGCCAGGCTCAGGATACTAGGGGCATCCAGGGGGAGGACACTGTTGCTCCTGCCAGGCTGCGGCCACAGGAGGCCCTTTGTGCCACTTGGGAATGGCAGCAGGGCGGCCTTGTGACATTTGGGCACTGCCCCCGCTCCCACCTCTGCAGCCATCAGCTTGCTCCTTGCACAGGCTGTTGTGGGCATATTTGGACTGCAAAAAGATGCTTCAAGCTGCTCAGGGCCCTCCAGGGCATGCACTACCCACACTGGCTTGGTCCCATTTGCAAGCATGGGGACAGTGTTCAGATCCGGCTTTGACACGATTCCTGTGGACAGCTCTGTTTAATCACTTAATAAATTCCCAGGAGCTCGGCTGCCAATATGAAGAGCACACATGCTTGAAGAAAATACTCTCTCCCCTGCTGTGCTCCAATTAAAAGGCACTCTTGCTCCCCCCTCTCTCCATACACATGTCCTGGCTCCAGGATGTTGTCCCTCCTACGGCTGCCTGAACCCCTGCCAGGCTCCAGCTCTGCTCTGGTTTGCCATGGTGCCAGCAGAATCCCAGCTGTGGCTGGAGGGAACTGGTTTGTCTTGGCAGGGTGTGGTAAAGGCTTTGCCTCCCCAGTCCTCACCAGCATCCCCTTTCACCCCTGCCAACTCTAGTGATTCCTTGGGCTCCAGCACACTGGGGAGAAATTAATGCCCTTGCAGGCTGATATTGGAAGGAGGGAGGTACTCAGGTTTTTGGAAGATGAGGTAGAAGTCAGTCCATCCTCATGGATGCAGCCATGCTCACCCTGGGTGTGGCACTGCTGCTGTGGATCCCTGTTCCTGGATGTGCATGGCATTGTGTGTGCACAGTGAACACGTGGGTCTGAACACAGTGCCCTCTGTCCTGGACAGATAGACTTGAGAAAATGGCCAAAAACGTCCTCCCTAGCTTTGATGACAAGGCAACCAATCTGCCAAAATTAACTTGTGCCTGTTCAGTGCCTCAACTGACCCACCTCCTTTCCATGGCAGCCGAGAAGGTGACTTCTCTGGGGAAGGATTGGCACCGGCCCTGCTTGAGATGTGAGAAGTGTAACAAGACCCTGACGTCTGGAGGCCATGCAGAGGTGAGGTTTGCTACCCAGGAGGTCCCTGTCCCCTGCAGCTGAGGGTTGGGACAAGCAGAGGTGGGGCTGATACTCTTTCTCTCTCCCTGCAGCATGATGGCAAACCCTACTGCAATCACCCCTGCTATGCTGCCTTGTTCGGGCCCAAAGGTGGGTGCCTGTGGTGGGATCATGGAGGGAGTGAGGGGGCTTGGGGCTCCTGTCTCTTGGCGAGCTCCAGCCCTCAGTGGCCTCACCATGCCATGGCAGTGCTGACCCTGCTCCATCTCTTCCAGGGTTTGGCCGAGGAGGAGCTGAGAGCCACACGTTCAAATAAACCTCAGGTTGGTCCTTCCCTCAGAGCTCCCCTACTGTCTCTGGCTCTGTGGGCTGGCTGGAGCTATCCTCCCTCAGGCCAGTGGGGAAGGCAGGCCTGCCACAGGATCTCTCTGGGCTGGCTGTGACTCCCAGCTCTTACACCAGGGCTCAGGAGCTGGGTGCCAGCTGCTCCTCTCCACCAGCCCCAGCTGACAGCACCCACTTGGCTCTGGCAGCGGATGCTGCTTTGTGGCCTGTTGGCAAAGACAGGATCCGTCCTGGAGCACTGTTGTCCCTGGCATATCTCTGCTCCCAGTCCAGTCAGTGGAATTCATCCACTCCTCTCTTCCATCCCTCTCCAGGTCTGATGTCCAGGGTTCCCAGCACAACCTGAAGACAGCATAAACACACCGCAACAGACATGCATTTTTGTTTTTAATTCACCCTGTACTAGACTAGCACATTCAAAGCAGTAAGTAACCAAGGCTGGACTGGTGTGGAGAGAGGCTCTGCTCCAGATGGAGTGCTGCCAGGGTGGGGACATTAGGTTGCCCTGCCAGGTAGGAAATTTGGCTGATACTACTGAAGACTGCTTGGAGAGGAGACTGCGCCCTTCCAGCCGAAACCTAGCTCTGCTTCGGGCATCCAGCTCTCATGGCTGGGCCCACAGTTGTATTCTCAATCTTTAATAAATGAAAAGATGCTTCTCTCCTGTAGCAGCTGTGCTCTCTGTAACAGGAGTCCCACGGGACTCACTTGTGAAGCGCTTCCCACCTGCTTGATGCCCCTTTGGATTGAGCCCCTCACTGTGTGATGGCCCCACATGCCTTCAGCTGGGGCAGAGAGGTGTCGCTGAGAGGGGATTGACTGTCACACCAGGACAACCTGGTATTTGCTGCTTTTGATCTGAGCAGCCACACGAAAAGGCCAAGGGAAGTCGGAGTCTACTGCTGAGGCAGAGCCAGCTTCCCTTGGCAGGGACAGCAGAGGTGTGGTGTTAGAAGGCAAGAGCTGGCAAGAGCTTTGCTCTTTCGTGTTTCAACGTTTTTGCCTTACTGGAAGGATGGCACTGACAGATGTCAAAGATGTCAACTTGAGGCATGTTTCTAAAATGGTTTCTTAACCATGGCTTTCCCTAACCTGAACAACTCTGTTTACATATTCAGAGATATCACCCACTGGGATATTTTTGTCTACAGTTTATGAATGCATTTCCTTAGAAGCTGCTCTGCATTTTACTGTCACATCAGCCTCCCTGGCACTTGGCCAAAAGCCTCAGGGATCAGAGACACATGTCCAGTGTCAAAATCCTTGGTGTCAGAAGCAGCCTGATCTGATAAGCATCTTAAAACTTCCAATTAAAACTTGCTTGATGCTGCAAGGCACTGCCTCACCTCCCACCCTGATAGCACAACAAACACAGGCGTCTGTGTCAAAGGCAACCCTGGCTATTGCTGCTCGGCTGTCATCAGGCTTCCAGCCAGCCAGAGCTTGTAGGGAGCTGTAGCACCTCCTGCTCCCACTGCTGCCTTTGCCAGCAGCCTCTCGGGGGTGCCAGCACCCATGGACCTGTGGCTCCTGGCCATCCACACCCCGTGCCTTTCTGCCAGCCCACCTCTGGGGCACCGGGACATGGCTTTCCCCTGCCAGCTGAGCTTCAAAGCAAACTAATGATATGATCTCAGCAGCCTCAACCGTGCCACTGAGACAGTGTTCTCCCTCAGGCATTTAAAGTAATGGCAAATACAAGCCTTGTCATCCTCGGGATTTTCATAAGTGTGTCCAGCTGGGAAAAGAACCTGTGGATTGGCTTCAGGATCTTTCACAGCAGGGCCCTGCCCTAACATTTCAGAAGCAGTTTATTCCAAGTACAAGGGGCCAAGGCCAGCAGGGATGAGGAAGGAACCAGTGAGAGGTATAGAAAAGCAGGGGCTGCACAGGGGGAGGCTGGGGAGATCCAGCCCTTCAAATTCCAGTCCTTCTCATTGGCCATGCTGCAGCTGGGGCAGGAGGCAGTGTTCTGCTGTGTTCTGCTCTTTGCCATGTGCTGCTGATTGCAGTGTACTGCTATTTGCCGTGTGTGTTGCCCAGGGCTCCCTTTTGCTTCCGTCCCTGGCCATGGATTTGCAGTCTACTTGTGGTGGCTGGGGACATCTCTCCCTGTCCTGGGTGCATGCAGGGATGTAGAAACTGAGCTGTGCCAGGCTTGTGCAGCTGCAGCTACGCCTGATCCTGCAGGTGCCTCACTCTGTGCTGCAGAGGGGAATATATGCATGCATTAAAAAACAGAGGTTCCTCAAGCATGGGCTGGGGACAAGCCCCATGGTACTGATTGCCAAAATCTCCTTCTTAGAGTCCTGTTTTTCTGCTTGCCCTGCAGTAAGAGCTCCCACTGAGATGGCTTTTAGCCCCAGGACTTTCTGCTGGGATATTCCTCTCCAAGAGCTGTGCTTGTACAAGCTACTCTCTCTGCCTGATCCAGCCTTGATGCTGTGAGGTTGGGCAGTTCAGGCATAGGTCACATTCACAAGGAGCCTTGGTTAAAGAAAATAAATTATAAATTGATTTTTTTTAAAGCTTGTTTTGGTCTTTGGAGAGGAAGCAGAAACAGCTGTATCTCATTTGGATAGGAAATCCATGCCCGAGCCAGGCCTCCCCGGATGCTCAGTGAGGCTCGGCAGTGGCTGGCGCGCCAAGGAGGTGGGTTGTCAGCAGACACAATCTTTTCTCCATTTGAACAGTAAATCTCCCTGGCCTGGAGTGTGACTGCACAGAGAGGCAGCAGTGTGTTTTCCAGTGCCTCTCATCTGCAATACTTTTGGTTCTGAGCCTTGGCAGGCACTTGGGACAGACAGGGACGGTCCTTTCCCTCCCAGTGTGGTGATGCCCTGGCTGTGCTGCTCCTGCAGCAGGGAGAGCAAGATGCTTAGGGCAAATCCCAGCTGTCTGGGACAGCAAAAGTTGATGGGCGATTTACAGCATGGTGATGATCAGCACAAAACTTCCCTGCTTTGGTGACCTGAAACGCAACCGTTTGTGACCCTGAAGAAAGGGGCTGTGCTTCCTCTGCCATTATTTCCTAAGCTTGGGCTGAGATCAGGGTTGTGGTGTGATAGTTGCTATAAACACTTCATCACTGTGACAAAAAACAAACAACATCACAGTTCCTCTGGCAGCTGGGTGTGGGCAAGCCCCAACACCCTGTGTAAGGAATTAGAAGGATTTTGACAAAGTCAGAAAACAGGATGTGTTTAGAAACTTAACTGCTCCTGCTCCCCCATCCCGTCTTTGTGACTTTCTGTACAGAAGAGACAAGGAGATGGGAGCAGAAAGGGCGCTGGGTGGCCCTTCAGCCATGGGGGCACAGTGCAGGCAGGAGTGGCCAGTGACGGTCATCTGACCCTGCGTCATCCTCTTGGCACTGATTGACAGACCTTACTCTGAAGCAGGAGCAGATGCTTCCCTGTGCCAGCAGCTGGCAAGGGAGATGGCTCAGGCTGGAGGCCCTACAGCAGGGTTTTTCTCAGGGTCATCCTTAGGGAGGGCAGCAGGCTTGGCCCTTGGACAGGGCTGTGTTCTGGCAGCATGGCTGCAGCCTTCAGGTCACACCTGGACTAACACGTGCTAGATGCCTGGGTCAATGCTTCCTTGCTGGGATACCAACGGGGCCACTCACCCTCTCCTGCCAGTGCTGATGGAGACATTGATGTGACACTTTTTTCACTTCCCTTGAGGTGGTTTTGTGTCTCATCTGTGCAGCCTCTGGCTGGGAGAGAGTGGCACAGGGGCTGTGGCTGCAGGGGCTTCCTGTTCTTTGCTGTGCAGAGGCTCATGGGGATGAAGCCAGGCTGTAACTGGGTGGTATCGAGCACGCCACCTCTTTGAGGATTTTTAAGCTCTGATACCTTTTAGGTCTGCCCATCTCCTAAAACCTCCGAAATCTGTCTTCTTATGCAGACAGTATGGTAAGAGGGACTGTGCAGCTGATGTTAGGCAGCAGGAGCTCTGTCAGATCATGTGGGGAGATGGGACTTCCTGTCTCCACCATCTGGACCGCTCTGCAAAGCAGTGGTTTGGGGAACCCCCATCTCAGCAACGGAAACAGCTCTGCAGAGGTGAAAAACCTTGTTCCTTCCTGATGGGGAACAATACCTCTAGCAAACACTGAAGATAGTGCAGGCAGAGGGACTCTGGGTATAACAGCCAGGGGTGTAATGAGAAGTGAATGGGACCATGAACTGAGGTACTGGAAACTGAAGTCTAGCTAAGGAGCAAGGAGAGGAGGGCACAGGCTGCTCTGCTCTCACCCCTTCCTGGTGCTGGTGATCCAGTGCTGGAGAGCAGCTGGGTGCAGAAAGCCCTGGGGGTGTTTGCCAGGTCCTTGTCCAAGCAGGGAGCGGAAGCAGAAAAGTTGGCATCAGGCACCTAGAGCTGAATTTTACTTTCACACCTTTTGTGCTATTTTCAACAAAATGGGGAGAGTTTCCAAGAGGGGAGGTTGCAAGGACTTCCCACTGAAGCCTCTGTCTTCTTTTGGTGAGTCTTGTGTTAAAGACCCTCGGGGAGGAGGTCAGAGGAAGTTTCTCTCTGTGCAGAGGAACTCGGCTATTAAAGTAAAAAGGGTGAAACTCCCAAGAAGAGAGTTGCTGAGACCTCAGATCTCTTTTCTAATCCTTCCCAATTCACTTATCATACTGAAAGGCCTGCATCAGAGGGCCTGAAACACCAACACCTTTCTTAAGCATCTAACTGCTGGGAGCTGACCTTGAATTTTGGTGCTACACCCGCACACAGGCCTGTTGCTGACTAACTGCATGTGTCCAGGAAAACCTGCACTAGAGCATTTGTGGAGTCATGACAGCATTGCTGCAGCCCATCTGTGGAGGCAATCCATGTTCACAGCCCTGTGTTTGCTTGGCTCCTTTCTGCCAGCACCATGGCCATGCTGCCAGGTCATGCCTTTTCCCACTCTGCTTAACCTGATGTTCCACTGAGGGAAGAGCAAGTGAGTATAAAAAGGCCAGGAGGATGCAGGGAAGGAGCTGGAAATGTTTGCAGTGGAAAGTGGTGCAGCCTGCCTGACCTGCTAAGGGTGTGAAACGCTCTGGCCACCCAAGGCCTCCCTCGAGCAGACAGGGAGGGAAGCTGTGTTCTGCTGTCATGGCTACTCAGCAGATACCACACTGCGGGAAGGAGAGGGGAAGGAGAGGGCAAGGAGAGAGGTGCAGAACTCTGGCCACCCGAGCTGGAGCGTGGAGCATGGGAAGCGCTGATGCCTGGCCTGGGGATCCGGCGAGGAGACAGGCTGGCTCCCGCCCACGCCTTCACAGGGATAAAAGCATTAAGAAAAAAACCCAAAAGACCAAAGGAGTTGTTTTTGCAGGAGGAGAGCTCACACATTCCCCTAGGCAGAATGGGACTGAGGTGACATCAGGAAGCTGCGTTGCTGCCGGAGTGGGCAGGGATGGCTGCTATCACTTACAATCGGTATGAGGCAATGGGACAGGGCTGCTGTCATCATCTCTGGCAACTCTGCACACGCAGCAGGGCCATGTGTGGTTGCGAGTTGCCATGGCACGGGTGCAAACAGGCGCCCTTGGCCCCACTGAGTCACCTGACACGGAAATGACTGCAGCTGACACACATTGTGCTGAAAATGGGTGGCTGTGTGGCACCATACGGGCCCAGGAGCCCAGAGAGGGCCAAGTCCAGTGGCCTCTCCCAGCTAAAGCATCCCTGGCCCCTCAGTACATGCCCAGACTTTCCCTTCCCATTGTGGTCCCCACTGCCATGTTTGCCCTGAATCTGCCTCAGTGCCTGGGAGCCAGGGGACGACCTGATAAGCCAGCTCTGCCTGCTCCCTTTCTATAGAGAGCGTCCTGGAGGCTTCCAATCTCCACAATGAAATCAGGCTTGTGTGCTGATGTCAGCCAGCCATTGCTGGTTTCCATCTGCCAGGATGCTACTGCTTGGGAGAGGGGAGGTGAGGGTGGCCTGGATTCAGCAGGGCAGGGGCTCTGCTGCAGTGGGGTGTCCCTGCTGGGACAGCACACTGGGGGCTATCGCACCATCACCTCCTTTGTCCATCCATAGCATACGGTGCAGCTCTGCAGCAGGAAACCATCACCTTCCCATCAGCTTCTCCTAGCCTGGGAACACCACCCAGGCAGCCGGCAGAGCAGATAAGTGGGGCCTCACAGCCGGCACCGCGTACCCGCTGTGCTGTGCCGTGCCAGAGAGTCTGGGATGATCTGCCTGGCCTCCAACTCACTTGTGGCCAAGTGCCAGCCCTGCACAGCACCAGGCATCCTGTGTCAGCTGCGCCCACGGGGCTGGATGCTGGGGGAGCCACGGGGCAAGGGACCAGGGGATGCTGGCCAGTAGGGCAGCCAGCCCTGTGCTGGGGTGCCATGGGTTTGGTTTGGCCAGTGGGATGGAGAGATGGTATGGGTGCTCTCGGTGCACTGGGATGGTGTGAATCCCAGCAGCTGAGTGATGAGGTTTGCTGGCCTGGGATTTGGCTGGGGTACAGGAGCCCAGAGAAGGGGTGATGGACAGAACCACTCACTGTGCATGCACTGGGCGATGCCGGAGAGCCCTTGTCTCAGCAGCTGCCCTGGGGACAAAAGGCCTAGACAGAGGAATGTGTGTGGGGACAGGGATAGCTTTGAGCTGGGCTTATGGAGTGGTCAAGAAAACACAGGAAATTGGCTGCAGCTGAAGGCCCTCCTGCCTGGAGACTGCAGCAGGCATGGGAAAATAGACAAGTGATGTGTCATGGCAGGACCAGACAGCGCCCGATAGCAGCAAGGCATGGAAAGACAAGAAGGATGCCAAAGACAGCTGAGGATTGTCCCAGTTCGATAAGGCTCTGGGCAATAAAAAAGGACTTTATGGGCTGTTGGAAACCAAAGGCAAGGAGCCATATGGAAATGCGAAGCCTGTTAGGAAGGAGAGCAAAGAAGCAGATGCATATTGCTGAGCTAGAACTGGATGAGGGATAAGGAAAATGCTTTCCAGACCACTAGGAAAGGAGGATGTGAGACAACAGCTGCTAGAGAAGATGTTTTAAAAATCTTTAAGCCTGGATAACTCACACCCAGGGGTCCTTTCAGGGCTTGCTGGAGCAGGAGCCAGGATCCACAGGACTGGGGCAGCTCTAAAGCAGTGCTCAGCACTGGAAAGGGCTGTGCTCCCCAGCACAGGGGTGGGAGGCAGGAGAAGAGCAAGCAGAGGGAAAGAGTGCAAAACAGTTCACTTTGGCTGGAGGTCTCTTTGGATCACTGAGATTTCTCTCCTCATTGCAACCAGCCATTTGGCTGCAAGAGCCTGTTCCGTAGCAGGAAGGAATTTCACATGTTGTTTCTTGTTGTTCAAATACTGCTGGAAAATAAAGGCATCATGCTAGATCCACAGTGAGCACACTAAATGGGCTATGAACTAGGGAACTGGCCAAGAAACCATCAGTGGGGGCTTCCAGCAAGTCTCATGCTCAGGCACAGTCAGGATTCCTGTGGTTCTGGCGGAACAGACCCGTGTCCCTGGCACAGACCAGCTGTGCTCCCTCCACAGCAGGAATCCATCTCTTTGCCAGGTTTTGGTTCTGTAAATCCTGCTCGTGGGTGGACTTCTCTCAGGAACTCAGGCTTCTCCAGACAGCAGCTCCGTTTCTCCTCCCCCCCAGCCCCCCAAGGATTAATCCCTGGGATGGCTTCATGTCGGAGGTTATATGCCTGGGGACTCGAGCTAGCTGCATCATGCCTTGCTGAGGAAGAGGCAGGCAGGAATATCCACAGACCTGCTGCTGCCAAACTTTGCTCTCCCATCGTCCGAGGAGCTGTTCTGCCTGCAGCAGAGCTGTGCTTTGCTAGAGCCGAAGCGGGGTTTTGCAACAGCTCTGTCCACCAGAAAGAGTGGGGGGAAGGTCGCAGAGCTTCCCCGGGGTTTTTTTTGCTGGGGCAGGAGGCGCGTCTCTGGCTCAGGGAGGTGACGTGTGGTGCGTCCCGCTCATCTGCAGGTCACTGCCCAAGGGAGGCCAGCAGCGTTCTGTGCCCCGAGCCACGGGCTCAGGCCGAATAAGCGTCGGGACCGCTGGTGGTCCGGGAGATGCGAGGAGATGCACGGACATACACAGACATGCAGGGAGATGCAGGGACACCGAGGGCCGCATGCATGGAGGGCGCGCCCGCAGTGCCTCCTCCCCTCGGGCAGGGGGCGCTGCCGCGGGCGGCCGCCCGAAAAGCCGCTGGCGCTGGGGCCGGGAGCGGCGGGAGCGACGAGATGCGCAGGCGGCTGCGGGAGCAGCACCGGCAGCGGGGCCTGGAGCTGCCCGCTGCCGTCGGGGCGCTGTGCCGCTCCTTGCCGCCATGTGCCCGGCCCGCCCCCGACACCGTGCGCCGCGCCAGGTTCGACCGGCCGCAGGCGGTGAGCGCCGGCCGCTCCGCCCGGGGACCCTGCGGAGCACAGGGCAGCGGGGAGCACTGGGACAGCCGAGTGCGGCTGGGCGCAGGGACAGGGTGTGGATGGCAGCGCGACGGGCACTGAGCCGTGGGCAGGCGCTGCGTGCGGGGTTGCGGTGTGGTCGCTTCTCGGTGCGGTCCCACCCTGGTGTGCGCCCAGCTGACACTTGTTAGGGAACTCTCAGCAAACTCTCCGCTCTGGGAAGGGCTCCGTCTTACTGTGGTTGTAACTTAAGGCTTGGTATTTCACACCTTCTCAGTGTCACCTGGGGTTTGCTGCCCTTTACCATACCCCGGCTTGGGTCTTGGTGCTTTCCCTCCGAGGCTTCCAGCTCGCACACAGGGTACCTCCCTTCCTCGGCTATTTTAAGGATTTTATGAGTGTTGACTGAAATTCCAGCTGTAAGAATCACTATTTAAGTTTGTCAGCAAGCTGTCCTTGTGTGGCCAAGAAATGATTCTCAGTTCCAGCTCATTCTGTGGTCCTTCTTGTTTGTGAGTTTCTGACACTCGTTTCAGATCTTACCAGTGCGTTCAAGTGCTTGTTTGCCTGCGGGTGAGCTGTGCCATATGTGGTTGTATCAGAGAAGATTTCGGAACGCTTCTCTGCACATGGATCTCACAGTAGAAGTGCTGGATGTTGCTGTACAGCCAGCATTAGCCCTTTTCTTTCTGGGTGCTCCTTTCTGTAGATTCTGTGTTCATGAGGCAGGAAATACATGAACATCTCTGATCAGATGGTGTTGGCTGGATCAGCAGGTGTACTGTTCCATGTGTGATGTTCAGATATGGGCTTAATTGCCTAATTTAGACTAAATAATGTGGCAGATATTTTTTCTGCTGATCTCCCCTTCCACCCCTCTCTTTTGCAGAGCCTGGACTTCTGGAGGCTGCTGTACGTACTTTTGAAGCAGATCCACGGGGGCAGGTGGACAGAGTCTGATGCCATAGGTAACATCCTTCTGGCTGACTGCAGTTTCCATCTGTCCTGGGGAAGGACTGGGACTAGTTTTGTAGCACCTTTGGCTCCTTGCTCCCTTGTCGTGAGTGCTCTGTTTTGAACATCTGTGCCACCAATGTACTGGATGTGGGGTTTACCGATGAGTAAATGTGCTGTGAGGTAGGTTTGCTGCTTTGTCCTGGAAACTGGGATGTTTCTACAGGCTCTTGCATCCCTGTAACATTTTATTGCAGGTAAATCTCTGCAGTGATGCTATGCATTCTCAGTATCTGCAGAAATAGAAGTAGATTTGGTTTTCCTTTGGTTCTTTCTTTTCCCATTCCCATTCACATGGGTACTGTTCTATCCAGTCCTGTGTCAGAGCCACGAATTGCAACATGAGAATCATAAAGGCAGTGTTTGGATTGAAGTTCTAGACAAAACAAGGAATGGACTGTGTGTGATTATTTTAGGGGGACTGTGAATATTGTCTTTATGGACAGGGGCACTGCTTCAGAGAGCAGCTGAATGCAGATTGGCTTCTCAAAATAACAAAAGACTATTTAGTTCTTAAATGTATGTTATTCCAAGTACAACACTACTCCCCATCTTCTCTCTTGAAACATGTCTATCTAGGGTCTTTTCATTGTATGAGAATTGTATTGTGATGAATCAAGGTCTCCTCATACCAAATCCACTTAATATTCATTTTTGCCCTTGAAAGCAAACATCCTACACAACACTGTACAAGCCCCTGATTAGCTGTGAGTCTGGTGGCTCTGTAAATGGAATTAAGAAAAGTTAAGCATTGTGGAATGCAGATCAAAACCAGCATAGTTTTGCTGGTACCTCAGCAGGAAGTCCTTTTACTTGCAGAATTGCTATTTTTCATTTGGCTGTTTTTATCTTTCCACTTATCCACAATCTGCTGTGTATGGCAAGTCTGTTTATTGACTGTCTCCTGCAGCACTGTGGATGTGGTTCTGCACATGTGCAACCTTATTGGATCCTGGCTGCTCCCATACTAATTGCCTGTAGCATTTGGGGACAGAATTTCCAAGTGTATGCGGCAGGTTCCTGGCTCTAGAGAGATCAAACTCAACCTCTACTGGTATATTGTGAAGTAGCAATGTGTGAGGACTGCTCAGCTGATTTCTAAGAAACCTTTTTAGTCATGACTTGGTGATTAAAGCTGAAATTCAGGCTGGAGAGCTGTACTGTTTTTCAGATGACACTAATTACTTTTGCTTGGCAAGTGAATGAGTTGTCTGCTGTGAACACAATCAATATTTTACTGCTTTTCTTCTGTGGTCTCTTGTGTATTTAATGTGAGTGAAATAAGCCTTGCGCATAGGCACTAAATAACTTTCTCAGGTTGTGTAGGATCCTGTTACACAATAGAGAATTGAAACAGATTCCTCTAATCCAAGTCTAGTGCCTTAGTCCACAGATCAAGCTTTCCTTTTCTTTGCTCTTTTTGTACAACCTCTTAATTACCTTGGTTAAAACAAGGAGAACAGCAGTTGCCAGATTCCAGAGGAAGGCTGTGAAGACTCCTTTGGTGTAGGGGTTACTGTGTCATAGAAACAGCTTTCTGGAAAAGAGAAGCCATTCTCCAGTGATCATGTATCCTTTATTTTTTGAAAGGAAACCCTGATCTTTGGCCACTGAAGCCTGCCAGTCAGTGGTTATAAAACTCTGCAGCTGGCTCTTGGTTTCTTGTTCTGTGAGAATTTTTTCTTCACACAGAGAAAAGCACTTAACTGTAAACTTTGGTGTAAACTTACTGTAAAATCCAGCCCCTTAAACATGTCACAGCAGTGGGTCACTGGACAGTGGAGAGTCAGAGTAAGCTGTGTGAACACTCTGGGCATAACCTTGCTGATGAAATCATGATTAATGGTTTCATGCTGCTTGTTCTTCACAGAGGCTGATGAACTTGGTTAACAACCTGACAGCCACACCAGGTAGCAGTGCATTATGCATTTGGATAGTTGGAGGAAACATTTTTGGAATTGCTGTTCAGTTTTTATAGCATGGGAAAGAAGTGTGGAGCTGCAATAGCTTTTTGTTTGTTTGACAAATGTAGCAGATGTTGTCCTGAAGCAGTGGTTTCCCATAATACCACTGCTTATGCAGGTGTTTCTTGTCTGAGTGCATGAAGTAACGTATCTGTGTCTGTGCTTACCCTGGGCTTGTAGTTCCTTTCCATTTTAGCCTGCCAGGCTAGTGCATAGCCCTTATTTGAATATCATCTTGTAAATCACTGAAAATATTTGTCAAGACTCTCAGTGGAAGAACAGAGCTTGAGTACAGTTTTAAGTGAGCTGAACCCTGAGGTTCATCCCCAGCTTGGTCTTTACTTGCTGAATATACTTTTACAAATAATATCTGTGGAGAAGGGGATTAGTTGGAAGCCTTGTGAAGGTATTTCTGTATAAATTTCCTAATCCTAAAGCCATAAGAAGATGTCACAGAGATGTCTGGTGTTATCTTCTATCTCAGTGATTTTTTCCCCTCTTTGTTGGTTGCATGTTACAGAAGAATCCACCTTGGTCCTGGGTACTCACATAACTTTTACTGCCATTTATACTTCTTCCTTTTAACTTGAGCACTCTACAGACAAAGTCATGGGAAGGCTCTTTGAGCTCTAGTTCCAGATCCATGCCTTGACTGCTCACTCCCAGTTCCTACCTGCTACACCAGCTGTACCTTCTCCTGTGAGGGCAGTGTGATGCAGAGTGGGACATGAAAGGGGGAGATAAAGGACCAGAACAACACAGAAATTCAGGTGTTGAATTGCCTTGGTGGATGTAGTCTGAGTGATATATCAGAGCAGGGAAATGGTAATAAAAGAAAAAAAAAAAAACCCACCTGATTTGATCTCCTTTCCTCCACTTTGATATGTGCTTTTTTGAGGAGTTCCTTGAACTGCAGGTGGCAGCAGATGATGCTTATTTGCTTTGAAAAAGGAGGAAAATGCACTGATCGTCCTTCCTTCTGGAATATTTCTGCCTTTACCTGTTATGGCATTTCCTTTCTTGACAAATGCACACAAAAAAAGGAGAGGATGACATGAAAACCCTGCTCCTGTAAGAATGTTCACAAGTGATCAAAATAAAATCTGTAATATCTCCATGTTCCTCTTCTGCTTGAGGGATTGGAGTACACATCTACAGCAAGATTTTTAGCAAGCCATAGGCATTTCTGCCACCCTGATATGTGGAAAGGAAGCTGCTTGTTTCATTCACAGAGTCTGTGGAAAGAGCAAATGGAGTGATTTAGATCTTCTGCTTTGTAAGAATTCCTAAACTGCAAGAAACTGTGGATTCCTCCAGCTCCACCCAGCTGTAACAGCTGTTAAAGTGAATGCCCAAAGGAAAGAAAAGAGCAAATCTGGAAGGATGCTTTCATGACATGGGGGAATATTCCTTCAGCCTCTAGCAGTTCACATCTCAGACTTTCCAATCCAGAGAGGATATGTTTGTGTTTCATAAGTTTCCATGAACTGCTGTTCTGTAAATCCAGTTCCTCCTTGAGCCTGAGTGACACTTCAGAGTCCATAGTGTCCCGCAGTGAGCAATTTCAGAGTTTTGCTATATGTGTGAAGAGCATGTCTTTTATCATATTTTGACTCAAATGCTTGCTAACTTTGGTGGCTCACAGTTCTTGTGTTGAGTGTTTTGTAAACAGATCATCCACACTTCAGCCATTGCACAGCACTCAGGATTTTGAAGAGTTTTGTCATATGCATTCTTGCTCATCTTCTTGGCCTACTTCATTGCTTCTTACAATACAGGTATTCTGTACTTGTAATTGTACTTCTCTGTATTTCTTTCCAAATCTTCTATTGCCTTAATGGGAGTGAAGAAATAAGGGTCACAGTGTTCTGTTCTATGTCCTTGCTGGGTTTCCTCATACTGAGTTTGCCTTTGGATGCCTGTCAGAGCCAATTGTGATATGTCATTAAAAACCTCGTAATCTGAGACTCTGTTCCTGAGCCCACTGAGCAGTTCCAGGCCCAGTCTTACGTGTAAGTCTATAAAGTTAGGATAATTTCTTTCTTTGTGCAATAATTTTTCATTTTTTTTCTAAAAATACTTTAATCTGGCTTTTTGAAGCTTGGGCTCAAGGTTCTGCGGTCCTTCATGATCTGCCTGCATTCTTTACTGCTAATATCACATCAGCACCAAGTTTTCTGTCACTGTCACATTGTCCAAGTGTCATTTTGAGCTGTTTGAACAGCAGTTGTTTAGCACAGAGCCCTCATGTGAAACCACTATTTGTTCCTGCCCTCTGGTTCTTGTCTGCTGGGCACTTGTCATTGATTCAAGGGCTTTTCCTCTCCTTCCACTGCAGTGCCTTAGTTTCTTTGTGCAAGCTGAATCCCAGTGGGAAGTCTAAATGTCTTGCATTAGTTTAATCTTCCTTGATCATTTGCTTTTTGTTGCCCTCAGAGAACTCCAGAAACTTTTTGAGCAGGTCTTCCTTTTACGACTGTTGGTTCTTAGCCAGTACGTATTGTTTTCATTGTTCCCTTAATTATGTTCTTTATTCTGTTTTTGACTTAGTACAGAGCCAAGGCTTACTGGGCAGAACCTTTTTTAATAATAACTTTCTCTAAGTTTTCTAAGTATTTTACAGTC
Organism: Bombycilla garrulus; assembly: GCA_013400315.1. Taxonomy (NCBI): domain Eukaryota; kingdom Metazoa; phylum Chordata; class Aves; order Passeriformes; family Bombycillidae; genus Bombycilla; species Bombycilla garrulus. The sequence goes on along the minus strand of VXBU01018632.1, from coordinate 13,295 downwards.
CTGTAGTGCCTGTCCTGTAGCTGTCAGGTAACATTTGCTGGTATGAAGGAATATGGATCAGAGCATTCCTGAGAATTTAATTGCCCGTGTGCTGTGCTGCATTATCTCTGCTCTCTGGTGCTCAGAGATTTGTGTCAGGCTGTGAAACTCCTATCTCTAAATTCCAGTTTAATTCAGCAGTAAAGTGATTTCAGAGTGTTTACTAATTCATAGCATACTTGGTGACTCATAAAAAATGAATAAGTGGATTGGAGTCCCATTGTAGTGGGAGTGGCTAAGTTACCTTTGTTACTGTTGTAAATTTCCAAGAGGCCATTACCTGTCTTGATCTCAACTTTGAATTTCTTCTTTTCCCTGAGCAGTAGTTCCTGTAATCAGAATGGGGCAGTTCAAAGAAGGCTTTTACCCTTTCCCTCCTGTCCTTCACTAGTTGTTGATAAAGACTAAGTCCCCACTGTCTTCCTGAAGCTAGATGAAAAATACTACCCTCAGAGGAGGCTGCAGTTGTGGAGCTGAATGGATAAATGAATTGCTGCAGTGAATTACTCTCAGTTGTTTTGTGTTTTCAGGTACCCAGGTCCAGTTTGTGCAGTCGGCACTGTGGTACCATGGCTATGGCCGGCCTCAGCTCCAGCAGCTCCCCACTGATGGCTCCGCAGGCAGCCGGGAGCTGCTGCTGGCCTTCTCCTGGCTGCTGCACAGGGTGGGCCTGCTGGAGCAGCTCCTGGCTCGGAACCGAGTAAAGGCTGGGGATGAGACCTCTGTGTGCACGGTGAGCATGCTTGTGTCCTTCCACCCTACTCTGTCTCTTGTCAGTAGCTCCTCACACAGGGCACCACGGTGGTCTCACAACTGACAAAAGCATCAGTCCCTTATTGTCCTGCAGTAAAGCCTTCACACATTCTCTTTGTAAACTTTCCCCGGGCAGCTCCACCCAACACTGACTCCTTCTCCCTCTTCCTTCTTCTCTGACCAGCTAACTCCTTTTTTCCCCCCCTCACACAACACTATAACCCTTCTTCCTCACAGCACAGCCAGCAACCTTCAACTAACTTTGACTGACTGACTCACTCTTTTATAGCACCCATCCTTACTGGACTTTGCTGCAACCTCTTAAGGGCAAGGCTGCTTCCTCTCTTTGGTAATTAGTACAGCTGTAACTCATCAGAGGTGAGATTGCCTTTAACGCTATCTCTAGTCTCTTACAAGACATTCTCCCACACCTGTCCACAAGTCAGCTGTAAGAGCAGCTGTGTTACTACCAGTGTGTGATGAGTGGTGTCATGGTGCCTTGGCAGATATATGACTTCAGCTTTAAAAAAGGCCAGCATCTATTTTCTTTCCCTTCTCTAAGCTTTCCATGTCCAGGTCACCTGGGTTCTTTTTCTTTATCAATATCCCACCCCTGCCTGAATTCCCTGATTTCTATTTCCAGTATAGGTGAGACCATTGTGGGGGAGTGCAAGTAAGTGAATCTCTTCAGTCTCTCTGCTTCTGGGTTTTGGGCTCCCAGACTGAACCATGAGTAGTTTTGCAGGGCAGGCAAACAGGTTAGCAGTGAATGCTGGGTGTTTTGGCATTATTGTGTAGATCAGGTAAGGGTAAGGCAAATAACACTTTTTGCAAACAGCAAGGTCTCAAATGGCAGCTCCTGCTCTTGACGTAACTAATAACCTTGTCTTTGAGAACACAGTAGAGTATATTGCTTTTTCCATTAATACAAGCTGTTAGTACATAGAAAGTCTATTCTGAAGTAACCATCATCTAGTCAGACACTAATTACTGCTCAGTCAGCTCCAAAATGACAGGCTCACAGAATTCCTTAGTTTTTTTGGCAAAGAACACTGTAGGTTGGAAACACTGCCTGCTGGTAATCTTGTGGTGTCTGTGGTCTTTCAGGAACCCATATATGTTTTTTCCCTGGTTTTCTACAGCATTTTTAGGAGGCAGCTAAGCAGGAAAGCGAAGGTTTGGAAAGCTGTAATATAAAAACAGTGTCTTCAGAAGGCAAACACTTGTACAAATGGAAAACAGTTCAAAGGAAAGAATCCTCTTTGTAGCAACATTACAAGAAGTATTTTGAGGAAAGGGACCGCTCTTGCTGCACAATTATTTGCTACACAGAAGAGGGAGCACAAGAGGCTGAGCTGTGAGTGGCAGTGCCATCCACTTATGTGAGGGGTGCCTTGAGATTTCAGAAAAAACACTGCTGGAGAACTTTTCACTTTAAACTTCTCTTTTTCCTTTTTCTTGTTTTTCATCTGTGGTAGCAGTTTGGGTGGTTTTTGTTGTTTTTTTTTTTTTTCTTTTTGGTATGTCCTTAATTTTTATTACAGAAGAGTGACAAGTGAAATGTGACATGAATACAGGGAATGGGGCAGCACCTGTGTTATTTTCTCTGAAGGCTTTAAGTTTTGTATTTCCCAAAAAGGGATGAAAGAACTACGGTAATACAATGTTATCTCCTGTGGGCACACATACTCGTGTGTCTTTCACTGCAGTTCTCACCTCCTGTACTTGTGTTTTTCAAAATGCATGGAATGCATATTGAATGTTTTTACTCAGTAACTGTCCAGAACAGTGTTTGGAAAGGCTTGAGAGTCTGAAATTTTTTTTTTCAATAGACCAGACAAAAATTATATTGACTGGAAGTTGTAGTTAGCTTGTATATGTAAAGCTCAGTGTATTAATGGAAACTTTTCTTATATGGTGTTCATCGAGCAGTTTTCATACTCCAATAAAAATAGATATTTACAAGGAAAAAAAGAAACAACGTAGTTACAGCATAACTGGTGGGTTTTGTGTTTCTGAGTTACAAGAAAGTTAAAACAAATGGAGTTTTGAGGGAGAGGTTTTATCTTTTATTTGATCAACTAGGCATTGCAAAGCAAATAAATTCTGCCTTTAGGAGCCAACCAGATGAAGATATAGGATGGCAGTGGTGGGTGAGGAGGAGATGGGTGGGTCACACACCTCATTTTGGTCAGTGAATCAGCTCCTTGTAAACTACTCCTGAAAGCCTGTTGTTTGTTTGTTTCATAGAAGTATTTTGTTGTTGTTAGATACTGTTATTTGCCCTGTTGTTTGGCTGTTGTCATTTTGTGAGATAACTATGTGGCAAAGCCTTCTCATTAGCCAGTGTTCAGCAACAAAACCCCAAAATCTCAGGAAGAGAGGGGGAAAGGCAGGTTGTCACTTTGTTACCTGACATTTTGTAAATTAATACACCAGAGGTCTAGTCTCTGCAGTCTTAACTCTCTTCTATTTCAGTAAAGTGAAGGAAAAAAGTAAAAGAAGAAGAAAAAACCTTCACTCAAGAAAGAGCTGTCTCAAAAAAATAGAAGAAAGAAAAGGAAGTGCTCTTTAAAATAACTGAAATGAAATTCTCAGTTGAGAACTTGAAAAATCTTCCCCTGAATGGAATCTTTAATGATTACTAACAATTGAAAATATTTTCCTGAAGTGAAAATATTCCAAAACAAGACTCCATTAAATACATGGCTGTGCATGGCTGAGGTCTCTGCCAAAATGAGCAAAGTGTGAAAGCCAGTACTTGCTGGAAAAGTACATCTGTTGGTCTACGAGTGAGAATAAATTTGGAGAGAATCCTTACCCTTTGTCTTCATTTAAAAGGAAAGGAGTCTGAATAACTGTAGGAATAGCTCTAGTTTAAACTGATGTTCATGTGGTTTGCTTTTAAAATTTTTGTCTGAAATCGACAAAGATGAATGGGGTCTGTTGTGTGAGAAGAGCGAATGGAGCTAATCCCTAAATTAAGTATGCAATCATATTCTGACTATTCTTCCAGCTTAAGTTTAAAACAAAGCCTGCCGAATTGCTGATAATGTGCCAAATACCCAACATATCAAGGGCCAATTAATTTAAATAATTTCATTTCAGATTATTGCACTCTGGCCTTTTTTTCCTTTGCAGTTCCTTACCAACACAATTTTCTTGAACACTTCCATCAGCTCTAAAGGATTTTTAGAGGTACAAGGATGTTCATGACACATGATGGACAAGGAGCTCAGGCTCTGCATGGAATTCTTAATCTTTTGATCCTGAGCTGGAAAAAGCTTCCACAAGCTGACTTTTACATGCACTTACATCTTCAGAATCAGAAGTTAAGTGATTCCTGCAATTATAAATTCAAAGATGATGGAATGTGGTGAGAGAGGTAGTGCTGATGTAGTCAGAACTTACTGTGAGGTAGTTGTGGTAAGGACAGGCATGGTTGGTAGCCTGGGGTGGTTCTGGGGGTTGACTGCTTTTGTCTGTTAGGTAAGAGATTCCTTCAGGGCACATTCAGCTCATATTTTTCAGCAGGGCAGTGCTGCAGTCTCTCCTGAGCCAGGATCCTGGTGCCTGAGGCAGGTTGCCCCAGTGAGCAGGGCTGAAGGATCCTTCCCTAGCTGTGCTCTCTTCTAGTATGTGAAGTTTATAAACTGGGAAACAGCTAAAGGAGCAAACTGTGTTGCTGTGCAGGAGGAGCAGGAGAAGGAGATCCATAATCCATGATAAACTTAAGAGCTGGGCTGCAACAGGTCAGGTTCTCTGAATTTACTGTGCTCATCTGTCAGCAGGTTGGTGATTCCAGCGGCAGTAAGTGAAAGCTCAAACCTTGCATGGTCCAACTCTTTAGAGGAAGTAATCACTAACTCTGTTAGATCTATAAAGACTTAAATACAATCTGAATTGGAGGCTCACATCGATGTTCTGAAGTGTCTGCTTGGGAATTATTGGCTGTTAATTGCATTAAAGCACTGGGCCAGTGACTGATGGACATGGTTTTCAAAGGCTTTTGACACCCCTTGTGGATTTCCATTTCAGATATGCACTCTTGTGATGTCTGTCTCAAGGTCTTCTGTTGCCTTGGTGATTATGTACAGGCAGATTATTCTGAAGTGCCATTTATTGATTCCTAGTCACACATAACAAATCCTTGAGTACAAGACACAGCTGAAAACCTGTAGCTGCAACTGTCTCCTTTACTGAACTTGTAGCTGCAACTTGCAAGGCAAACCTGGGGAGTTCTCTCTGAGAAGCATGTAATTGATATAAGCTTGCCTTTTTAGCACATTCAGTATTTGACTAATTGGTATTTACTTTGCTTTTTAAATTTCAGTTATACCATCTCAGCTTTCTCCAAATCTGTGATGGTTTGGGCAGGTAATAGCAGTACTCTGTGAGGATGTATTCTTTCTGTTTCCAGGGAGGAGCCTGTACTGCTTTTGTTTCTACAGCTGAAATTAATCTGTGTGCCCTGTAATTTAATTACGTGTGGAGGCTGTTGAGCTTTTTAAATGGGCGTAGTGATGTTATATTCCTCATGATCATGAGGAGATGTTGTACAAACACTGGTTCTTGTTTCCACTAATTCCCTCTGTCTGCTTCTGGCCCTCTGAGTGAAATTGGATGCCCCTCCCCTTTAGTGCATTTTTAGTAATCAACAAATAGAGCTATTATGTCTCTTGTGCTTGGAATTCATGTGTCTCTAGCATGCCAAAGTGAACTCAGTTTAATTACTTCTGGTGGGCAAAAATGAAGATAAATATGCCTTCTGACCCTTATGTTTGCAATTTGATTAATCTTTTGTTTGTCATGGTCTAGTTTGGCTCACTGGCTATTTTCAGTATAGTATAAGGCTTATGCTTGATCTAACCTAGTTGAAATGCCTTTCTTTTACAGAAATTTGACAGTCACTGCTGTTCCATAAACCGTGTTATTAGAGGAAAGTGTTAAAGTAGCAGCCAAGCTTGATATTCCCCCCAGCAGAAAACCAGGAAACCTTGCGCACTAGTTTCAGTGAAAAGTAGTTTTCTGCATTTTTCTCCATGTCTTCATCAATTTCAGTGAGAAGAGGGAATTTTATTAACCTTATTGATTCTGACTCAGAAGCATAATTACTTTCTAGGTCTTTATGGGCTATATTAGTCTGTCAGCTTTCATTTTTTGGCTTTCCTCCCTTATTCCCTCAGCTTACCCTTCTGTTTTCTTTGTCCTCCTGTCTTCCTCGTAGCTCTCACCATTTATGTTCTTTCCCTTTTCCTGGTATTACTGTTGCTGGATTCAGTAGCTGCTAAGGAACACTTTTTTTAAAAGCCATGTGTGAAACCTGAGCAGAAGGCAGAGATCCCTGAAGTTTCTACTGCAGAATTTTCCTCACCTCAGTGTGGCTGACAAGTCTGTTGTAGCATACTTTGATCTTGGTCATGGTACCTTCTTCCTGTGCTACACTGGAAGATGAGCAGTTACCAACATTTGTCTTTGCTTGACACAGTGAATGCACAATTAAGAAGTGGTTGTTTTGGGTTTTTTTGGGGTTTTTTTTTGGGTTTTTTGGATTTTTTTTTTTTGTTGGTTTGTTTGTTGGTTTTTGTTGTTTATTTTTTTCCAGACAGCATGTCAAACTAAAACACTCTAAAAGACAAGTCTGAACTGATCAGAAAGGCTTATAATTTATTGAATCTGCTGTGACTCTGGTAGTGTCTGTATTGCAGAATATCTTGAACTTGACATTGCAGCTGATGTGTTCTTGATGGGGTTCAGCAACAGGCACTGGAACTGTGTGAGGAGAAGATGATGAGGACTGGTGTGCTAGTAGGAAGGTTTACCATGGTCATACTGGTACTTTGCTGAAATCCAGCACAGGGAGCTCATGCCTTGGCTGTTGGGAAAACAGGAATGATTTTGAGATGTTTCAGTGTCTCTCCTGCCCTCCAGTGCCGGGACCAGTACCTTTGGTACGTTCTGATTATCTTTGCAGCCTTCAGAATTAAGTGTGAATATCTGTTTTTTGGTGTCCCGCTGTAAGTGACCTAGGTTTAACTCACTTGAGAGGATCCTTTGAAATAGAGCTTTTTTCCCTCAGGAGGACTTTTCCTTCAGGAATGTTTGGAGAGGGGCATGGCAGGCTCCTACCCATGGCAGAGCTCTGCCTCCTCTCTCCTGGAGGGCAGGTGCTGTTCCCCTGTGTTCTTCTAGCTCTAGGTGTGCTGTTGCTGCAGGGAGCTGCATCTTTCTTTCTCCAGGGGCTGCCCCTCTTTACCACAGTGGAGCACATGGTCATGGGCAAGGGGTGCTACAGCTGCAGGCAGGGGGGAAAAAAGCAGTGTAAGGCATTATCTGTGTCTTGCATTTCATGAACCCTGCAGAATGCTCTCCCAGTTAAGGTCTGCCCTGTCACATGTTGGTCTTAGGGTATTTAGTTTCCATGTTTTCTCTGAATGTATAATGCAGTGAGCATTGGGATTTTAATGTTCTTTTAAAACCTTGCAGCTCTAAAGATTAGGCAGCACTGCCAAGCTCTTTTAAAGGCATCGTGCTTTTGCTGTATTGCAGAGCTCTTAAATAACCTCCCAAATGAGTGGGGAGGGATGGGATAAAGGACTGACATGCTCTAGTGCCTCAGGCCTGTGGCTACTGCCAGAGAGGCTTGTTTGAACAAGGCAGTCATGGGTAAGAGCTGTGTTCACATTTTCTGTCTTCCTTCAGCACCTTCTCTTTTTCACTTTTTGCCAAGAGTAAGCTCTTGGGAGTGCTGTTGTGAGTAGTAATTCTTACAGAAGGCATAGAAATTTAAGAGCTATAAGGCCTTGCAGAAACGCAGGACTTAACTTTTTTTTATTTTAGTTGCTGAATGCGATATGAGCGTAACTTCAATGTTGTGAGCACTTATGTTTGTGGAAAACTTACTCTTCTGTGCAAATATCTGGAGATTCAATTGGTATGTGCACCATGTGGCAATGGGTTTTTACACCATTTATCTTTCCTTGCATAAATCTAATCTGGATCCTACCTTGTCTAGGAGGAAATACAATTAGTTTTGTTTATGGTGCTATTAATGAAAATAGTGCTGTCTCTTTCACATTCATCTGTTCAGATTATTCCTTTTCACATTTTCCCCTCCTGCAGATAGATATATGGCTGTATTAATTAAGAAAGCATGTCTGATACTGTTATTTCTGGCTATGGTATTTAATTTTTAAAAATTATGTTCTGTTTAAAGATGTGTAATTACAGAAGTTAACATATGTTATGTCACATCAAAACCATTGTCTGAATTATGAGCAGTTCAGAATGAGCGCTCAGTAAAAGCTGCAGAAGCACTTTATTGGCTTGATTTATGGGATTGCCTTGCCTTTCCTGAGCTCTGCAGTGAGGATCTAAATATAGTCCTACCCACCTTTGTGATACCAGGCTGTGTGCTTAGTGTAGTTAAGATCTGAGTGATAACTGAGTAAATATAGTCTGTCTAGACCTGGCATATGTCCAGTGCAGGTGAGCAGTGGGCTGGGAATGTGCACTGGAGGCAGTTGCTTTGTGTTGCTCTGCTCAAGGATTAGTGTCAGGGAGTTGACCTAGTGCATCTAACCCATGGGTTAAATATCTTATCCATGTTCCAGCACCCTATGAATAGTGTGAGCAGGAGGTTGTTTGTTGGTCATCCAGATGTGGAGGCAGAGAGCTTGGAGGGATTTGGAAGATGCCTGGGAAAAGCCACAGTTCGGTGGGGATAAGCTGGGATCTGTCCTGAGCCGACAGGTGGCAGCTCACAGTCAGAAAATAGCATCTCTGGAGGAGGCAGCCCTGCCATTGCCTTGTTTTACAGCAGTGCAGGCAGCACAGCCTTTTCTTTTCCATTGCCTGCACAGGGCACAGTGAATTTATTAAGGTAAGGATTTATAAGCCTTAAAGATTCCTATATTGATAGGAATAGTATAGAAAGTCTAGATGAAATTGCACAGCAGAGTATTTCCTCTGCAGTCCTGCTTGTGGCATATCACTGGATCTGCAAGGAATTTTGCATTAAATCAGTTTTTTGGAGTTTTAGTAATTCAAAGTATATGGACAGAGCAAGATCTACTCCCTACCAAGTCACTAAAATCCTCAAATAGGGCAAGTAGTGGAAAAAATGCTCCCTCATCATATATCTGCAAACACGCTTGTGCCTGTGTTGTTCTTTGATAAAGTATTTATATAATGAAGTACTTGTTTAATTTATCTCCATCCACTGTTGGTACACCTGCTCTCTGATTTCTGATAACATTGGATTGCTTTGTCTTGCAAACCAAAAAGAACAGCTTAATTTCTGCTGTTGAAGTTGAAACTTTTTAATCTTTAATTTCTCGTTAAGCACATTGCATGGAAGTTGTTTCCTCAGATGTATGGAATGTTACTGAAAATTGACATAGCACCATGTCCTTTTCACACCCTCAATTCTCTCACCCTTTATTCTTTTTCTCTGAGTATTTTCATATCTGACGGCTTTTTTCTCTTCACTGTATTTCATTACTCTGACTTGTCTGCTCAGAGCAGGAGAACTTGGCAGTGTTGGGGTTTCTTTTATGCACTTGCTGCATTGTCTAACCACAAGTCTATTCACAGTTTTTGGGAATGATTTGACACTTTTTTTTTTTTAAATTTGACTTGAAATTGCTACAAATGGAATGTTTATAGCAAAACTTGTGTTTTGCTGTAAAACTCAGCTAAAGACTGAATTCTAGGCTGCCTTGTTAAATATATGCTTTTGGGACATAAACCATGTTTAGGTCTGATTAAGACAGAGGTGTATTTGTGAGCCTGGGGTAGATTTTGTAGTTTGTGAGCTGGTGAGGGGTGGAGTCTTGGAATGTCTATTTTTCCTGGGGCTTAGCTGTTATTTCTCCTGGATCTTTTACCTCAGGAGAGCTGGTTCTGCTGAAGTGTGGGCAGGGTGATAGTTCAGAAACTGGCTTGGAGAGAGCTCTTGTAAATACATGCTTGTCACTTTGATCAGGCTTGTGCCTGTTTTTCTTAGTCTTGCCAATGAGTGGATACTGAAAAGTTCTAAAAGCAGTACTGGGAGCTTTTAGGATGGAAAGCTTCTTTGGGGTGAGTTATGTTGGAAATGGAAATGAGGAGCTTCATTCTATGTTCTGCTTAATCAGTTTTCCTAAGTTACACTGATCAGGGGTGCTCTGGCAGGTCCACTTCACCCAGTTTGACCAGACTAGCTCAGGTATCACCAGTAATGGGAAAAAAACTCAACATAGTGATGAGGGCATTGATATTTTCTCATGTAACTTCTGTACTGCAAGGCTGTGGCACCAGTTCCTGTAGCTGATCCAAGCACATCCCTCCTCTGAAACGGAATCAAAGCATTAATTGCAGCAAGCAATTTGCAAGGAAAATACTTCTCTGGGAAGTGGCTGTGGAATGATCTCTTCCAAAAGTGGTGTGGAGCATTCCAAGTGTGGGAAGGCTGTTGAGGTCTCTGGGTAGTTGCGTTGGCTGCTCTCTTCATGAACTGGAATAAAAAATAGGCACTTCTTTATCTCAGAGTGAATGTAGGTGTGTACCTGGATTGCTGCATAGATTAGATAAATTCAGTGATACTTGAAGCAAAGCCTGTATCTTGGGCTGGTATTTTAGTGATTTTTCACCCACTGAGAGAGCAGTAAATAGTCTTAGATTGTAAAGATGGGACTGGAAATTGAGGTCACAGTATAATATACAGGACCTTGTTTTTTTACCTTGTTTACTTTATGCTGGGCTAAGTATTTCATAGCAAAAGTAAATTTTTTGTGCAGTTTGTGAAATAAATAATGGAGAGATCCTGTTAAAAATGCATTGGCTGGCTTCCTTATTTTAATATTAATAAGGCAGGTTGCTACAATAAAATTAGCTCTGCATGGAGTTTGTCACTGTACTGCCAAAGCAATCAAGTCTAATGCCATTCCTTCCTGAAATAAATCCCCAGGAGAGCAATATTTGTGCTGTTCTGAAATCTCTAACCAGGGAGTTAGGTAAATTATGGACAATGCAGATTTTAATCTGGGATTCCCAAGTCTGTCTTCGGTCTTGTGGCTTTCTAGCTGCTTATGTGAAGTGTTTTAATGTTCTTTATACTTCGGTTTTCTCTTCTGCCATGACTAATATCCAGCTGCTTGGCTTATCATGGTAATGAACAGCCCCAAAAAACTGTGGAGGTACTTGACTTGGACTGCAGTGTCCTAGGACACAGTGCCTTGGTTTAGGAGCTGGAGATGAAGAAGCAGAGGAAGAAGAGGGACATTTGAGTTGGCACAAACTGTTCTGTTTTTTTTTTCCTTTTTTTTTTTTTTTTTAAAGATGAATCTATGCCTTTAAAAGGAGAAGCAATTTACCAGCCCTGCTGAGCCACAGAGCAAAAGGGAACAAACCTGTAATATTGATACAGTTTGGTATGTGACCAGAACAGCATTTTTGTGCTTATAAATAATACAAACACTCATTGTAGCAGAGGCCCTGTCAGCTGGAGATATTAAGGTTAAAACAAGTGTTAGGAGGTTATTTGATCATGGTTTTAGACACACTTCTGTTGAAGTCTATGTTTAAGGCAAGATTAAATCTCTCGGTTTTACAGTTTGCATTGTTAGTTTAGCATCCAAATTGGAACTACATTCAATTGCCTGCCACATTTGCCTGCCAACTGTATCTTTTTAAGATTTTACTGAATGTGGAAATCTGTGAAGCAGGGAAGCATATATGTTTAAATACCATCAAGGTCTGTGGGTCCAAATATCTGCCTAAGTGTTTATTTGAAACATGACTGTTTTCAAGAAGGCTTTTTAAATTTCCACTTAAATGTCTTGAGAGTCTAAGAACTGGGAGACATTTCCTTTGAGAATGGCAAAGATCAATTCTGAATAACCAGGTCTTTGCAGTTCTGTGTTATTTCTACTTATGACATGTTGTAGTAAAAATGTTTGGAATGATGGGTTGTGTTTATTGTGTGTAATTCCTATAGATTGCATGAAATGGAAAGCTTTACTTTAAATGGTATTACTGGCATCAGAAGTAAAACTACCCATGTCTTCCCTTTTAGTTTGCAATCTGTGGGAATGTTAGCTGAAAACTGAGAGATCTGTCTCTCTACATGTGAATGATCTCTTTGTGCAAGGGGCTGAGGGAGGTGGAATTTCCTGTGTTCTTTGGGAGAGAGATATGACAGAAATGTGCTGCATAAATTTCATGCAGAAGAAGAAAGTGTTGGCTGTTGCTGTTTTTTTTTATCTGCAGCAGAAGGAAATTGGGACAAGATGAACAAATGGAAACTCTTTGCTTCTCTCTTCTTTCCAAATTACTCTAAAAAAAGGCAAAACAAGCAAGATGGATGATGTAACTATAGCTGGAATTGCCTCTGTGGAGTCCTAGCCATTGCCAGCTGTATGATTTTTTTCTTTTCCTTAATCGTGCCAGATGGGATATGCTGAATGGAGAAAAGTAAATAGCTGGGCAAGTATAGGCCCACAATTTTGTCCCTATATAAGTTACTGATTTACAAAATAGGGTCTCAGGAAGGCACTGCAGGAGCTAAGTCTGTTTTTTATGTCTAGTCAAAATACAATTTTTACAATTTGGGTAAAGAACATGCTTGCTGTCTTAGGAACACTGTGTCTTCCTGGGTACAGAAAATGAAAGATGGGAAAGGAGACAGTTCAACATGTCACAGATGAGAAGCTGATATTTATTCCATGCTTCTCTACTTGTTCAAGCTGTTCCCAGCCTTGTATTCTGATATCTCTACTGCTGCAATTGAATTTATTTTAGGGTGATTTTCTTCCTCTTTGGCCTATATGTCTTGTATGTTCATTCCTGAATGACTTAAAAATGCTGAAATTAATTAAAACCAGTTTTGTATTCTTTCCTGCTTTCAGTGTGAAGATGATCTGCCCAACAGCCAGGAAGTTACAAGTGAAGCAGGACCTGAAGACAGAGTGGATGTTCGATACCTGCAGTGGTTAAATGGGAGGCTGAGGTTGCAGTGGTGCAGTTTGCATGCTCAGCACCAAGAGCAATGCAAACTTTTGCACAAGGTAAATGGTTTTTTTAACTCATTATGACATAGTTTATTATTTAAAAGCCTTGTCAGCTAGAGCTAAACATACAACTTATTTGCTAGGTCTGTATCTTCTGTAGATAAGAGTGAATTACCCTGAATATAAGCATCTCCCTCTTTCCCCAGTGTCGCAGAACCATGAGAAAATGTAATATGTTCAGTGTTTCTAAGGTTGTAATTGTATAAAAGTCTCTTTCGCGGGCTGGCACATTAGTCACTTCTGCAACCACAGACTGCTGCTGTTTTTCTCAGAAAATGCATGCAGAAACAAGACAGAGCATTCTGGTTCCCCAGACAAGAAGTAGCAGTGCAGAACTATACATTCAGTGGAAATGTGGATTCAAAATGTTAAGCATAAATGTTGAAAGCAATAGCAAAATGAAATGCAAAATCTCTTTCCAAAGTACAAGGGGACTGTCTTGGGTTGAAGACA
>VXBU01018599.1:1710-20157 GCA_013400315.1 Bombycilla garrulus | reverse complement strand
ATGAACTTACTGGAGAAATATAAATGATACAGATAATATTTTGCAGAGATCAATAAAATCCCAAATCTGATAAATTTTGTATTAGAAGAAAGATTAAGGCAACAAAGAGCAAGAGTACATTGAAAAACCATTTCTTACATTTAAACTACTGAAGAGTTTTAGTGACTGACTTTCATGTACCCAAATTTGATGAAGGGCATATACAAAAAGTTCTTCCCTTTTTAATGATCTTAGAATCCTCTGCCTATTTTATACCTAAAAAATAAAAGACAAATTTTCCTGTATGTTTTTTTTTCTAGCACTGCCAGAGGTCACCTGCAACACTGCTGCTGAACATAACCTCTCAATGGAATAATTTCCCACAGGCATGTATCTTGTTTCATCAGAGCTGTAGTAAAATCATGTTTTCCAAAAGAAGATGTTTTTGATCATACATCAGATTTACATTACTTAGGTTTAGGAAGGCAGTGTGGAACTGATGTTTCTTTTTCTTTAAATTAAATGGGAGTTTTTTTTTCCTTTCCACATTTTCCACACAGAAAAGGCCTGAAAATAAATATCTTCCCAAATTTTCCCTAATTAAGTTTACTTCTGCTGTGAACAAGGGTGCCATAACAAGAGTTAAGCTCTTGAGAGCAGTATCTCAAACAAAGAATTATATATTTGTTTCTAGATAAATACGTGCATTACTTCAGTCGTCTAACATACCAAATCTCATCAAATTAACATGATTTCAGTCTGTATAGATGTTTCCTTAAAAGCAAGTAGAAAAAAAAAGTGGGAAAGCATGTAGCTCTGATTAAGAGTCTGGGTTTGTTAGAAATTTCAGGCTGTCCTTCTCTGCATAATTCTGATTAGAGGGAACATGGCAGTGAACAATGTGCCTCCCCTGGACAAAGACTAGAATGGATAGGGGGTGGAGTGGAGCCACTTGCTTTTTTGGGTTTGTGGGGAAGGAGAAATCACTCATATAGATGAAAAGACAGTCTAACAATGAAAGTTTCAAAATAATATTGAACTATAAAGGCCCACGGAATTTAATATGGTCTTTACTTCATTAGGGTTTTCCTCTGGAGAAGTATTAATTTTTTTAGATTAACCTAAATACAGGATAAACACTGAATACACTGAAGGATGAAATCAAGGTTAATTAAAACATCTAAGTCTTTGATTACAAAAGTGATAATTGAAGTAGAATTAAGAACAAAATAGCTCTATTGAATAGTTCCTTATTAGGTACGCTCAACCTTTCCTATCAGATCCTCAAAGAGTTTTTAATACCCTTTTTGTATTCTTATATTCTTTGTGCCCTAGAAAGACAGAGAGAAAGAAGCAAATGAAAACTGAAAGGGAGGAAAAAGGGATAAAAAAACCTCTTGTTACATTTATGCAAAATACCTATCTTTCTGTGGGTAGATGGCTTCCATTGTGATATACTTTATTTCCTTACTTTCCGAGACACCCAAATACTTGCCGTGTACAAGAATTTGGTATAAAAACTGTAGAAAAGCAAAGTCAATACATATTGATACATTGATATTAGTAGATATTGATATAATTGTTATAATGTAGAATTTTGTTTCAAAGGCTGAAATTGGGAAGAGAACAAAATATTTTACCAGGACTAGGAGGAAAAGCTGCAAGTATAGCTAATAGTCTATGCTGTCATTGCAACTGTGACTATCCTGGAAGAGGGCTGTAACTGAGAAAGCCACATTTCTTTTTATCTTCCACTTTTTTATTCTCTTTCCCCCTTTATGCCTAGTCCATCTTATAAGAAGACTGGACTACAGTGTAGCAACAGGAATAAAAGTACTGCCTCTGAAATACATTCCTTTCTTTTCTTAGCAAGGACACTTCAAATTCTTGAGGATAATAGCTGAAAGGAAGGAGGAACAGGAAAGATTATTAAAATGGAGGTTTACTTAAGATGGTTTTGAGGAGGTTCCCTGGGTGACCCTGTTTCATATTGTCGAACACATTTTTTAAACATGAATGATGTACTAACTGTTGGAGGGCTGCCTCAGTGACTTCTGGATCCAGGTTTTCTGAGGCAGGTATGGTTGGTAGGGCTGAACATGCCCTTTGCTCAGACCATGGAGCTCTTACGGAATGGATGCTGCCTGCTGTTCAGCTTTCTCTGTGAGGGCCCTCAGTGTCTGACTGTTCAATGGCTACAGGTGAAGGACCTGTGAAAGTAAGAAAGGGATAATAGTGCCACTAATCCATGCCATCTCTTTCCATGTTCATGGCTTTAAACAACAGGTGCAGCTGCTCTCACACAGTCAGCTTTATTGGGATGCTTATTTCACATAACATCTTGATGATCAGCACTGCCTTGAGTTAGAGCAACACATAAGAAGCAGGCTGGGATCAATAGTGTGAAACAGGGAGAATTCATTATACTGTGTCTTGAAGCGGTCCTCCAGAGATGTGCCAAGGACAGGTTGTTGCCAGTTTAGATGGAGACACAGGCACTGCCTTATGGTTGGTGTGCTGAGGATGGGGTAGCCACAGAGAGGGGCTTCCAAACCCTGTGGAGGGGAAGGAGAGGTAGCAGCACCTGGGGTGGTTCCTGCCAACGCATTCATATGTATGCGCCTGACAGAGATGGGGTCTATGGGGTGCCAGCTGAGAAAGGTCAAAAGCACCACGTACATGTTTCCACCCCAATGTGCCTTTGTGGAGAGATCCATAGGACAGGCAGATTTGCTGCTCCAGATGTTATCACTGGAAGATGGACGCAGCTCCGAGGCAAGGTCAGTGACCCCTGCTGCTGCTCCCTCCCCTTTCTCTCTCATCCCAGAAGCTGTGGGCTCAGCCAACTCCTTCATGGCTCTGCCTGGATCCAGAGGCTGGCACACTGCAGAGGTCCTGCAGAGCTGCCTCAGCACCTCAGGGAACCCCACAGTTATGGTGCAGGGAGCTCAAGCTGAGATGACAGACTTACAGAACAGTTCTGACAACAGTCACAGAACTACTTCCTACCTGAAGAAGTGGTTAAAGAGAAAGCTGCTCTGCAGCTGGGTGAGCCCCTGAGAGTGAGATGAGTTGGGGTAAAATATCTTTTGTACCAGGATTTTTCTTGCACAAGTTTTGCAGTCCCGTCAAGGTGTCCCAATACCCTGCATGCATCAGGGCAAGTCAAAAGGTTGGAGCCCTGAGTAGCCCTTACCTTGGAGAAGATGCTGGGCTCATGTTGGCAGTCTGCACACATGTATAGACACCATCATTTAAATCTCAACCCATTGCCTACATTGCAAATATTACAAGTATGTCAGAAATCCCTCAAGGGATTGGGCTAAAGACCTTGGCTGTGATCAGAAACTGCAGTGACCTTGGGTCCTTTCATACATGGAGACAGAAGAAACAAGTAGGAAAAGAAATACTGTGTTTCTCGCTTTTAGGCAGATGCTCAAAACACTACAGCTTGAGAAGTGATACATTCAGCTGTCTTCCTTGTAATTAGCTGGTATTCTTTATTTGCTGAAAAGCTGAAAAAGAATTTTGGCAAAAGGCGCTGGGAACATTTTTCAGCTGTTTCTTTTGCTGTACCATATTCTTAGTCAATTAATTTTAGTCTTTCTGTATGTTACAGCTAATAGTACAATATTACTAGAGTAACAGTGCTTTCTCTGATATCTTCAGTATTCTAAAATTAAAAATTATTAGAACTGAAAGGGCATTTTCCATTAAATTCTTCATTATCTTTTGTAGAAACAAATGAATTAATTTTGAAATTCATGGCTCTTATTACACAAATGAATACTTTATATTGTTAGTAGGCAAACAGTTTTTCTTCTATTCTATTAAATCCAATAAATCTGCCTTTGAATGTTCAAGTGGCTTTTTAACTTTGTATTTAAAATATTATTATGACTTTAAATTTTAAATTTAATAATTTTAGGGAAGATTTCTTAGATGTTTATGAAACTAGCTTATAAGATGTTGTTATTGATACAGATTTTTCAGATCATGGTTTTACATGGTGAGCTTCCAGAAAGGCAGCCCCCTTTTTGCTTTTCTGGTGAATACAGGATAAAAACATGCCTGATTCTCTAACTCTGCCAAGTTTAAAAATTGCTCTTGAGTTAACAGACTTCCTAAGTTTCTGTTAGATGGACAGAGGTTTATATATACTTTTTTGACACTACTTTGTATTGAAATTGTAACTACACTCAAGATTGTTTAACCAGATAATACTAGTAAAAAGGAACTCTTGATAATTTCCTTTTGTTTTATTTTACTCATGTTTTGCATACTTTTGAATTTTTGTTTTCCCAAATAGAGGGATGTGGTGATATTTTATTTTTCATTTTCCCAGCTAAATTAGCTACTGCACTAAATTAGTTATATGCTAAAAGAGCTTCCAATTTGATATATTTTGCTGAGGTGGCACTAAAAAAATGAAAGATATTTAGCTCCTGAGACGTTTTTTTACTTATTTTAAAAGAAAGGCAATCTGAATATATACATTTATTGCCTAACTTGCCACTTTTTAATTTAGTGAAAATTAGTTTGATGTTTTCATATTCTTAATTTTCTCTCAAGTATGGTTAAGAAATCTGTTTTCCCTGAAGTATAACTATGTTCAGTACACTGAAGTCAGTACTGTTTCTTCCCTT
Organism: Bombycilla garrulus; assembly: GCA_013400315.1. Lineage (NCBI taxonomy): Eukaryota > Metazoa > Chordata > Aves > Passeriformes > Bombycillidae > Bombycilla > Bombycilla garrulus. The sequence continues at coordinate 15,532 of VXBU01018599.1, read as the reverse complement.
ATAACAGATTCACAAACTTGAGCTTTGTCTCTAACTTCAAGGGAATTTCTAGGAAATATATATGTTCTAGCTTTTTTTTTTTTTTTTTTTTGAGTGAGTTTTCTAACTGTAAAATTCTGAATGATGAGTTTTCACTATACATGAATATGCTCAAATTTTCTCTGACAAAGTCTCACAACATGCTTTCAAGTCTTCTGCTAAATTGTAGCAACCCAAGTGGACTGTGATCTTTTTCATTCTAATTTGATTTGATTGGATACCCCTGCTTGTCTTGATATAAAGTATTAAAATTCTTCAATTATCCTTATGACAAAGTATATGAACTTTCCCTTTTCTTTCATTATTATTCATCCTTCTTTGATATCACTGGCATGTTATTTTCAGTGCTCTGACATCCCTGGCATTCTGCCATGTTCTTCACACTTTTGACCCAGAAATGTTAGAAAGGGAGGCACATTTTCAGAGAAGTTTGTTCCTATAAGAAAAGATAAACACATTGTTTCAAAGAAGCTACTTTTATTCTCCCCTTCGTGCCCTTGGTTTCCTTTGTTATTCTTTTCCCTTTGGACAATTAACCTTGATGTATGTTGATCCCTGCATTTGACAGTCTATGAGGTAAACTCACATCAAACTCACATCTGGGTATTGTGGTGTGGAGTATAAAATCTGAGTCAAATCAGATTCTGTATTCTTTTCTAGCACTCCAAACAACAAAGTTATTGGATTAGTAAGATGTAAAAATAATTTCACATCCAATTTTTAGTATAAAAGTCCCTGAGTTTTTGATATGTGATAGACATATCTGAAAAAAATCTGAAAAGTATTTTTATAGTCTACATTTTTTTCATCTGGAAAAGCTTGGACTCTTTTAATAAGCCCAATGTGAACTGATTATTAGCTGTGTACTCTAGAGAAGCTTGTTAACACATGTAAGTTAAGCTGTTGTTGACATTTTTGATGCCTAGTTCCTGGAAAAGATCCTAAAACTCAATAGTCCAGCTTTTAATTTATGCATGGAGATATGAAGTTGTGCAAGGAAGGAAATATCATGAACAGGCAAAGGTTTGCACACAATTTTTCAACAGAGACATGTTGGCATTTCTACCATATTTGGATGTTTAGCCATCTTAGGTCTGAATCTATGTCCAGTCTATGCCTAAGAGTTCATGTCAGTAATAACCTTTGTCTGATGTGATAACTTACAAGCTATAAAATTCTGGCTTAGGGAAAGAAGGACATGCAATACTTGACTGTTTATAAATCTAGAGGCTAGAACATTTGCACAGTTTCTGGGTGGTTCACGTTCTCTAGATAAAGATCTTGAATTTAAGACCCCTTTTTTTCCCCTGCTATGTGTTCTATGCTACCTTTTCCATACTCTTTTTTCTATCAGGAGGAATTTTACGTCCTTTGTGATACAATGAGCCAGGACATAAAGGCTGTACACTGTTTGGTTCTAACCTCTGACCTGCCAGTTAGTAAACTCCCGGGCAAGGTACATTCCAAGACTTGAAATACTCACTGACTGAGATAGCATGTGCTCTGTTTTCCAAATGAGTTAGTTTATTTCTGAGATAATTGAATGAGACAAAATGATAGCATCTCTTTTTGTGCCCATTTGGAAGACAAAAGGCAATGAAAGTAATCTCAGGGATTCAGGTAAAGCTCTGGATAACATCTAGCTTTCAATGGGACTTATCTGTTTAAAACTGCATAAGCGCGCCTCAACCAGAGTTGTGGTGGACTTCTGAGCACCAAGGAGCAGCAGGTGCAGAAGGCATCACAGATTTTTAGATGTGGTGGCAATGCTGAAGAGCAAGACTTAATAGAACAGTCTTTCATCATATTTTCTCAAGGCTTGAATGATTAAGTGAATGTTCAGAGTGACAAACACTGTAGAGAAAATTCCAGTAGTCGATACACAGCTTTAACAAAAAAGGGCCCATAAGAGGTTTTTTTAATGAAAATTGAGTGAACAATTTGTAGTGCCTGAGAGAGAACTAAGCAAATCTGACTTGTGACTCTATCTGCTCATGTGAGAGGAAAGAAATTGGAAATGTATGGCACATTTTATGATTACCTGATTGATTCACCCAACTCTATTCATTTTAACTAGTAGTGCAATATAGATCAGTAGGGCAGAATTTGGACTCTGTCATAAACAGCATGAAAACTTGTTCATTTTTGCATCTGTTGTTACTTTGTTAACCTAGTGAAGAATTAGGACATTGGTACTGAATTCCTCTCTACATTTAGAGAATACCTTTAATACCTTTTTTGCAAGCTCAGTAAATCTCATAGTGTTTTCAAACAGAATTATTTTTTGTAAGATTGGCAAAAGAAATCATATTCATTTTTTATTCAACAGTAAGAGTATCAGGATGATAAACCTAGGAGATTTATACAGTTTTATATTAAACTGTATAAACTATATTAAACTGTTTTCCAATCTTCCCTTTGATTGATAGTTTAAAAATAATTTGTCTCAACTTCCTTGCATTTGCAGATAACATGCAATGAGAAGTCATACAGGAGTACTGTGACATACCAACTCTTCTGACAGTAATTTATTGTCCCAACAGTTATGTGATTTGATTACTGTTTTACTGTGAGTATATCACTCAAGACACTTTAGCAATAAGGAGTCTACTGGAAGCAGTGTCTCTAAAGCACTATTAAACACAGCTTATTCCCCAGACTAAAAAGATAATTAAAGATTATACTGAAATCTTGTAAAAAATAATCTATAATTCCTGACCACTTGAAGTAGATTTTGAATGTCTTGATTGATAGTTTATGGAAAATATCTGTTGGTATGATCTACCTTTTGGAAGCTGAGGAGTTGTTTCATAGTCCATCAGTTAATTAAAACAAGAATATGAATGGACTATGGATTTTGACTTGCAGATTTCAGAAACTGGACAAAAAATTTGCAATCAATGTCATCTGGTGAACAAACTGAGATTCCCTGCTTTTCAAGTGTTTCAAGTTGAAAAGCCTGTCTTGAGGTAATTTCAAATTTCTCTTCAGATATTTCCCTTCTTTCTGTAGACATTGCACATTTTTTAAAAAACTTACTTTTTAAGCAGGTACCAATTACTTCTGCATGATACTGTCTTTTCAAAACTATTACTGTAAAAACAGAGCGTATTTGACCTAATCTTTTTACCTACTTGATAGGTCTGTATTAATTTTTGGGATCTTTTTTCTGATGAAAAGCACTGGTGCATAAGAGTAATGAATATCAAGAAAATGATGTTTTGGTGTTAACTATAGACTTGCAAAAGGTCTTATTGGTGACTCTCTATACAAGGAGTTTCTTCCATAAGGATTATGAATCTGAATAAAGACTGGTCTAACAGACCATGAATGTTTAGGCTTTTTTAACCGGGTGGGCATGGCATTCACTTTTAAACAGGAAATTGAGACTACTTGTGTATGTTTAAATCTGATACTTAACACACTGTCATTTCATCCTTAAACTCTAAGCAATGCTTTTCTTTTAAAAATATGCTCTAAGGGTAGTATAAAAGGCTGAAACATAATAAAATGTTTTAAATATTCTAATTTATCACCTTATAACTGATATTATATGGCATTTTCCCCAAAATTATGAAAACACTATCATAAAAGAGGAGATGACAATCCTAATATTAGTTTCAGGTAATGACTGATAAATTTTACCTGAAAATATTTTTACTTCTTCAGGTCTTTCAGATATATTGAATAACTGCATAGTAAAATTTATTTAAGTTTAGATTTTGAGATCACTTAAATAACTTACCATGCATAATATTTCTTTAGTTAATATAAACAGATTTTTTACACTTTCTTTATGGGTAAATCTGTGATAATAGAAAACATGAATTTAGTAAACTGAAATGACTCTGCTGAAACTGAGAAAGCAACTGAATTGATGTAAACTAAACCTGCCATGAAAATCTTTTGTTTTGTAGCGGTCTTCTTTCACATAGTAAGCCAGAATTTTTGTAGATGACATTTTTACAGCGTGACAAAAAATAATCATTTGCTTTGATGAGCAAACTGGTTGGATTACTGAGAATGACCTGACCCAGTCACTGAAGATTTCAGGTACAGCAAATCATGAAACAGTATATAAAGCAACAAGATACACACACATACACACATACATACATATATATAAAATTATTATTTACCCATATTAATAAAATTATTTATAAGGCAGTGAGCTTGACAGATGAGGGAGCGAGATTACTCCCCAGAACACAGATTACCTTGGGTAAAAAAAAAAAATACATTGGATTTTTTTTTCATACGGATCAACTATGATTTCCATCACATGCTTCTGCAGCTCCTAGGTTTATGACATGTTGTTAGTGATAGCATTATTGATGACATTGTTTCTTTTTAACAGGGGGCATGTAATTATTACATTGACATTGTTATATTTGATATAAATTTTGCGTGTTGTCTTGAAAATAGCTGCTCTTGAAGTCAACATTGAGCAGCTTCAGAATTCATCATTGTAAATCCATTACACTTCCTTTTTTCCAGTCAGTTTGATCTCTCTGGGAAAGTGTGTCATGCATCTTTATAAACAACATGTTCTGCTCTGTGGAGATGTATGCTAGCAAAAAAAAAAAAATAAATAAATCAACAAAACAGAAACAAAAGAAAACAAAAATCCAACATGGGTTCCCCATGTAAAAATGTTTTCCCATTGGTGAGCTTTCTCCATAGTTATGCAAATTAAATTTGGCAAGATTTTTGTGACAGCAACAATGCATGTTGACAGTCATGTCAAGACTAGAATTTGAGGTAATTATACTGTAGGTTTTACTATATGGTGCCATGTCTTGATCTGAGGCACAAAGTCACACACAGTGAAATCCACCTGCTTATAAATATTGATATTCCCAACATGACTTGTCAGATTGGTGATGAGTACAAGCCCTTTCTTATAATCCAGCAAATTATTGAACAACATAAGTTCACTGTTGTTTATCTTGCCAGCTTTGTTGTGATCAATTGCTGTAAACCAGATGTCAGCTGCCAAGGCAGCACATTGAAGTCATCTGTGATGAGCAGTTTGCCTGCCACAGGATCTATGCCAGTGTTGTAGTGAAGGCTGTTGAACTTTTTATTTCCCATATAGAATTTGGGAATGTAATTTTACAAGTTCCAGTGACAGCGCTGTTGAACTTGCCACATAATGCTAGTGTAGCGCTGGTCTGAAATTCCTGCCTGGTCATGTTTGATTTTGGTTTGTTGTTATTTTTATTACTGGACTAGGTAACTTTGTAACTGAGAACTGTGCGAGGTTATTGCCTGGGCATGGTCTCTGTGTCTGGGTTCCAGAGATGATTAGTCCAGCTGTTCCTTCCTGTTCCTCTCAGTACTAGCATGGTTCTATAGTCTTCGCAATACCCTTTGCTCCATCGACAAGGGGTTTTTGTTTTATCCTTTGCTCATATTGTTATGGGAATGTTAGTATTGCTCATTTGAGCTACCACCAAATTGCTTTAGTTTTCAATAGGATCAAATACAATCTTTCATAACTTTCTCACACCTGGTTTTCTTTTGCTCTAAAGGCAAACTGTTTGTGCTCGATCCATGCCTTCTTTTAAAACATACCTGAAAGGTTAATAGTTTTCTGAATTCAAATTTCTGTTAGTAAATATGGGGAGCAGTTTTGAAGATTTTAGTGTAATCTTATCTATTCTTCTATACAAAACTGAAGCTGTAACACTTTTGAAGGACAATTTGTGTTGTTCAGGAACTGATACACTTAATGTGATTGGAGATTTTAGGAATATATAAAGGTTAATAAAAGGTGGAGTAAAACATTGTAAAATGTAAAAAATTGTAAGGAACTGAGGTCATTGAGTTGGATGTGTCTCAATAAAGAGATGAGCAAAATGTGCTGAGTACTCCAGAGCTATTCTTTCAGCAAGTGTTATGATGAAATTTTAGCTGTCTCCTATGTAATATTAAATATTCCTCATTAGCACACAGACTGCTGAGGAAAGCTTCTGGATGAATCACCTGAGTTTTTCTGCTGCAAATCTCCATTGTTTTACTTGTCTGTGTCACTGATGATTACTTGGATAAGGAGTAAGCTTCCTCCTCCTCCCTCAACTAGAAACAGAAGGAAAACTCAGCAGTAACTGAGAGGTGCATCTGACTTTTTAAGCCCTACCAGATTTTAGAAAGCTGTTGTACAACATATTTGAACATTCCATTCTAAACCAGATGCTTTTTCTAAAATAGTTAGTGATGGCTCTATGAGGAATAAAATTGATGATGATATGACTATAGAAAACTGATAGCACTACTTTCCAAGTTTGGGCATCCAACTGTCATAATTAGGCTGTTATTTTGTTTTTTGTGTTATTTTGTTATTTTTTGCAATAGTTATATTTTTTTCAGTGAGCACTGCATGCTTAACATATACATATATTTATATATTTTTTTTTCTGTGCATCTAATTTTCCTATTATAAGCAAGTTCCTCTTTAATAGGAAACACTGTGGTAACCAGCTTCTTGTTTTGAAAGGATTTATGAATCAAACAGTTTTAGAGGGAGAAGGAGTCTCACTGAATCTTGAACTTAGAGACCAGGGATTTTGGACAGGTTTTTGGTAAAGGTCTCAAGTTTAATATTTCTTCAGTACTTTTGAAACACAGCTGTTCTTTTTAATATTTATTGTGCTCATGTTGCTATATAAAATTTTATTATTTTTAAATTACATGGAATTTATTAATTTTAACAATTATGTGTTCATATGTTAAACATATATGCATATACATATTTATAGATTAAATAGTTCAACTTTCACAACAAAAACATAATGACATTTCAATGCCATACAACTGAACCCATTTCTGTTCAGTGTGAAGGAATAATAACTGAACAGAATAAATTTGTCAGAAGACAAAAAATAAGTATAATATTTAAAATAATTTTAAATCTTCCTGGCATCCTAAACTGCTGAGAGAAAATAAGATTCAATGTCACAAAACCTGTATCTGCTGGGAAAATATTTGTGCTTACATCTATGGGGAAATGAGTACTAATTAGAGTTAAAAATCAATGCTAAAAATGTATATATACATTGGAAGAGGATCAGTTCCTGTATATTTCACATAAGATACATGGGAACACTGGACCAGAGAAAAACTTTCTATTTAAACTGTCAAATTTAAATGATAGAGATAACATTTTTTGAAAGCAATGTAAGAGCTGGAAGAGATAATATAAAATTCCAATCAGTCCTATGTAGTTCACATATGAGTCCATCTACTCAAGCAAGAAGAAAGTCTTAATGCCAGTGACACCTTCCTTCCAAAGAAATAACAGAAACAATTTTCCTATTATAAAAGAAAATAAATTTAAAAATAGAAGAAAAAGAAAAATGCATTTCTTTTGCATGAAAAATGAACTGAGACTGAGGAAGCAGCCTAAGGAATATAGCTGGAATTAAACAAGTTTCTGGGCTTTTTTTTTTTATTTAGAGGCATATGCTGTGAAGGATATGCTGATGATAAAGTAGTAATGATCTAATAAACAGATAAAAATATTTTTTTTTTTCTAGCTTGAAGTTTCAGCTGGTGAAGGGCAAGCGTTCAGCATGTTAAGAACATAGACTTTGCTCTTCAGCCTTGTAGTACAGATGCTTGTCCAACAGTATCCATCAGAATCCAATACAGAGGTGAAGAACTGAAATGGAGCCCTTTAAAGTGATTTAAGCCAGTACACTCTGATGTTGACAGTATCAGCTGACACAGAAAACATCAGCACGTGGAGCTCAAATCTTAAAAATTATTTAATTATAGCAGTTTTGTATCTGATTCACCTGAAAGGAGGGAGGAGTTATGGGTTTTTTTTTGTATACATTTGTGATTGTAGAATCATGAAATATTCATGGAAAAGACCTGGGAGAACATTGAATCCAACTCCTGTTTCCAGTGTTGTCCAAATACTCCAGGACTGGGGCCATGACTAGGTGGGGAGCTTTTCCAGTGTTTGACTACCCTCCCAGTCAAGAACTTGTTCCTTTTGTCCAATCCGATGGGATAGAAAAGCAGGTGGGAGGCTCAGAGATCCAGTTATGTAATATACATTTATTTAAATTACTGTTTGGTGTCTGGAACAACAAATACAAGCATCAGACAAATTATTCAGAAAATAAATGGATAAAGGTGGAATATGCTGCTAAGAGAGCCTACAATTATAACCAAAACTTGGCCCTTGGCCTTGGTACAGTTGACAGCCTTCAACAGAACATCAATCTTAATATATTATAAAAATATTATTTCATATAAAATAATAAAAAATATTGTGACTTTAGTTACAGCTATCTGGTTACACTAAGATTCAGTTTTGATCTTGGACTTTCCCTTTGATCATGTTTTTTACCTGTTTCTTTGATTTTGCAACTTGCTCATTTGGGAGGGAAAATCTTATAAGTTTGTATCATAAGTCATTATTTTGCAAACATAAATTTGAAAAACTTGTGTACATGGATGATGATATGTTCTCCAAAAAGAGCACAGCTTTTCTAATGGAGCAACACACTTGAAGGATATTGTTGAAATGGTGGCCAGGAGAAATACTGCAAGGTCTCAGCAAGGTTAGTTGGTGCTGGTAAAGTGATGAAGACAGACTCCTCCAGTAGGATCTGAGGACATATTAATCTCTTCTCCTTTGTGTGTTGGAGTAGCAAGTGCAAAGTGCAGTTTGTAGAATGTGTTTTTCACCACAGTTGTCCATCACTGGACCTGCACAAAGCTCTGTCCTGATTTGGGAGCAGGGGGAGGGAGGGAGCATAAAGGAACTTTGAAAGGCTTGGCACATATAGTATAAACACATAATCTGAAACCTATGAAACAGAAATAGTAGCAAGTTTGAATGTTTTGCAGAAATACTTGGTGGTCTTGAGCCACTTGGTGGCATAATTTATCTAAATGTAAATTTAAGCAGAGTTGCAGTAGTAGTTCAGGTGCTCTGATCTGGATATATGAATGCGTTAGACAAATGACTGCATTATTTTGTACCTGATAGATTGCTTAAACAGTGGAATTTGTAGCTCCATGATCAGCTCATTTTCACTACTTTCTCTGACACTTTTGGGTAATGTGAAACAGTTTCCATTTGCTGAAGCAGATTCAGTAAGACAAAGTGCCTTAATCTTTCTAATTGATTTATGTAATGAAATTTTAAATTAATATTTCCATTCAAGTATTTAGAGTTGAACTTGAAACTCAGTTGAAGTTCTCTTCAATTGTAGCAACCAAATGCACAATGCACATACTCTGACGAGACCATTTAGTGATCAATAGAGAGCAGATTCATAACCTGCAGTTTGTCAGATATTTGGCTATCTTATATTTCTCAGTAGTGGCTCCAGAATATTAGGAATATTTGCCTCAGCAATAGAGGTAGAACTTGCTGAAATATCACAAATCCATAATGGTATCTTTTCTCATATCTTAAGGCAAAATATGTGTAATAATAAAAATCTGTGAGGTAACATTTCCCAGTCTATGGAGTCAAAGTTTGAACAAAATCTCTCAATACTTTTCCATTAAAGTTTCTATATAACAGCAATTCATTTTAATTTTCAGAAGTTTAATTCCCAACCACAGCATTCTGAACATATGCATTTTAGAATTACTAAGTGAATATCTTAAAACTAATTCTGAATAAGCCCTGATAGCAATAGAAGGCACAATCCCCTTAAAAATCCAGGTGCAATTAATCACTGCTCCGATAGAGTAGGAAATGCTTTATGATCTTTAGATGTTTTACAGTAAGGTAAGATCATCTCTACATTTTATGGAGATATATCATCCTCATTTGCAAAGAATATAATGCAGTACTTTTTCACCTGATTCAACTAAACCAGCTGAGTGATCTTGAAATTTAGGTTAATTGATTTATAAATGATCTCATACTGACAAATGGTTTCTGTGGAACTGCAAGACTTGGTGTAGGGTCAGCATATTTTTGTGAATAAAAGGATTTTCTCTAAATGAAGACAAACTAGTCCTTGCACAAACACATTACAACCACCATTTTTTGTTTGTTTGTTTGTTTGTTTGTTTCCTTTCTAATTGAAGCTATGTGAACTTTGTTTACTTATAACCAAGTTTAAAAGATTCATAGTAGTCTTTTGTAAAAAGCCATCACAATAGGAAAGAACAAAGAGGTTATTAGTCAGATTGTCTGCCTTATTGTTACAGAGATGTATAGGACTATTCTCTTCACCTATAATATCAGTTGGTACTGACAAATATGTGTCTAAATTTTAAATGGTTATGACATTTCATATTCCCTGTAATCCTTCAGTTGGTTTAGAAATCTACTTTAGTTCTATGCATGATTTCTGTTGTCCAAGGAAAAAGGTGACCAAACTCACTTGTTAATCAGAAGATGATAAAGAACTTTCTATTTTAGGATGTTAACATGAGACTTTGCATATGTTTATATATAACTTTATATACAAGTAATAGAAATTATTTGCTACAAGAGACTATGATTTATTTAAGACAATTTTCCAATCTGCTCTGAAACAGGATTTAGTATATCTGTGGAATTCCATGCTCATGGAATTTTGTTGGTTCCAAACAATGAAATCACCTTGGAGATAGAAATGTATTTGGCTTATTTTTGCGTTTATGAATATGTTCTTCCAGAATTCTTCTGCTGTTTACTCTTTGTTCAAATCCTAGCTGACATTAAAACCACTACCTCCTGTACAGAAGGAAATCATATTATCATTATACTGATCACATCCCTCTACTTTTGCAAGATAAACTGGATGTTCTTGCTGACCTCAAAACTGTTTTCAAGCATGTCTGTAGGAGGGACACAATAATATATTATGGTTTAGTTTCTCACAGAGACCACCCTTGCATCACCCCTGCTACAAACACCTTGTGACCTACAAACTGTGCTAACATCTTAAAAAATTCCCAGAAAGACAGTATGCATATGTAAAGTCTAAAACTCTTCTCTAAGCCTATAAAAGAATCTGGATATGAGTACTATAACCATTAGTCTGAGGGAAAATGAATATTCTGCTTTCAGATATACTTTAAAAGTACTTCACTTCCAACATGGAATTATTCTTTCGAAGCCTATTTTTAGCAGAGGGTTCCTTGCTATGAATCCTGAATTCAAGATGGTAGCGAAGTGCCTAGTTTTGGCTAGAACTTAAGACAAATCTCTGTAAATGGTGTTTTGTCCAGATAGAAATATCTCTCCAGATTTCAGTCAGCTTAGGGATTGCTCTGCCCATGAAGAAATTTAGGTGGTATAGAAAATCAGACTGAGACTGTCTTCCCATTTATTGTTCAGTCTGTAGCTCACTGAAGGAAATCTAATTTTTTTTTTCATTAATTCAATGGCATTGCTACAGCTTGCACAAATTTCTTGCTCTCTTCTAATGCCAAAAATGAGTATTCTGAAAGTGCTGAGCCATTTGTTTTATTTTAAGAAAATGTACTAGAAACAGAAAAGTGCTGATAATTTTGTTTTGTTCAACATGGGCATATTGAGATGCCCCACTTAGGCAGACCACTCATCCATCTAGCACAGTATTCTGTGTCCAGAAAAAACACAGGGATTCTCTTGCCCTCACGCTCTTCCAGCATTGACAACTGTTGTGTTAGGGATATTTGAGGGACTGTCACACTAATCCTTTTTGTATGTCTGTTGTCCAATAATCTAATTCATATGTTAACCTGCTATGTGCATGTGCCTTTGTGTCTACAAATTCTACCACTTGCTGTGGTGAATAAATATTTTCTTTTATCTCTGTTCATCTGATACCCCGCTACTTTTATCACACACTAGATCTTGTATGGAAGCACCAGCTGTGCATAAAATTTATCTTGTCATCATGATTTTATAAGTATTGGTCAGCATTTCCTCTCCAAACCAAGGAGCCCCAACAGTATTAATCTTGTACAGCAGCTGCCCCATGCCTTTGATCTCCTCCTCTAATGCCAGTAGACTCTTCCAGAAATAGGACACCAGAGCCACATGCAGTGCTCATATGTGGGTTCAGTCTGGTTTTTTATGTGACAACAGAATGAAAAATTTTGTGGTTTTCTCAATATCTACCGTGTTGATGTACAACATATCATTGGCTGCTTTGCCAAATGCTGAACATTCAGCTGATGAATCCCAAGGACTCTAAAAAGTGATTGAAAAAATCTCTTCTGAAATGCAACAGATAGTCCATTTTTTTTAAATTTATTTGCTTACATAATCTCTCATTTAATTTTTCTCATAAACAAATAATTGGCAATTTGGAACTCCTGGTAAAGAGTTATGGAAAAATATTTCAGGTGGTGTTCTTACTTTATTCATTTTAAAATAACAATAAATTAAAATGATGACAGAGTTATAGTGCTGGTACAACTTGGAGTAATGGATAGTTTACTTTGAATTAATTTGCACAAGTAGAGGACAATACAAAAGTAATTTTTGCCTTGCAGAACTTCATTTTTTGTTTATACGTGAAAAATAAATGAAGACTGGTCAAACATTCTAAGCAGCTGAAAAAAAAATGACTGGAAATTGTAAAATAGAAACAGATTTCATTCTGAATGAAATTAAAGATTGTGTCACCAGAGAATTTTGTTTTCCTTGCAAAGTAGGAAACAAGCAATTGGAAATAAGTGGATGAAAATTGGTATATTGAAAACTATCTTCCAAGTGAAAAAAAGAATAGAAAGGGTGACTGTTGCACTCTGCTGCTTTTGAGGTCCTGTTTTGATCTTCGTGTGATCTCTTTGGGATTATGTTTGAGTTCCTCCTGCAGAAGGTGATATAGATTATTAGCTTTTCCTTCTGTTGTGATCCAGTGTTAAAGTCCTCTGCCCAAATTAAGGTGCAAACAAGAGCAAATACCAGTTCAACGATACTGACTTTATTTTATAACATCAAGAGTACACAGAAGGGAGAGGGTGGGAAGCAGAGAGAAAAGCAGTGAGATACTGTGAGCAGATGAATCTAGTAGTGTCGAATTCATCTTCAGTGCCCTGGACTTCTTTGGGGTGGCAGACCATCCAACCATATTTGCTTGAGATACTCAGAGGCCTGAGAAGACATAGAAGACTTGTTTTATTTCAAGTGGGAAAAGACATGATTCTTCACAACTCACAATTTAGCAAGAGAACATATTCTCCTCTTTTATGCAAGAATGAAAAAAAAAAGTAAAAAATTATATGTGTTTCCAGGAAGAACTTTTAATTCAGTTTCTTAAAACTGAGTATGTTTTAGTGTCAAAAGTGTCAGCGCCCTCTACCATGAAATTCAGAACAGAAGATGTCATCTAAGACTTAGGGACTGTGTTATTATAAGTGGTAGATCTTTGTGTTTAATACAATATTGATTGTATTAAAATTGATAATGTGGTACCTTTAATTTTTTTCTGGATATTTCCTGTCATATTTTGACTGTACGGACAGAGTTTGTTCTGTTTATTCCATGTTTCTTATATTTTTCATTTATGAATATAGTATGTAGAAGGCTGTTAAGCCCCATAGGCTGTTTAGCAGAATTAAAATTGGGTTACTTAAGATCAGGTTCTCTAAAATTGATTCAGCTTCTTTGATGTACCAGGCATAGTGCCAGCTTCTGCCAGCAGAGAATTTTCCCCTTATTTAAAGTTCTATCAGCTCATTGTATTGTGCTCTTTTCCAAGTGCCTCTTCTAAATACTCTTTCATTACATGATCATGGAACATTATGTTACCTAGCATACATTAATACATTAATATCAATGAATCATCCTCTTCTTTGACTGCAAATGTCTACAGACATGGTT
>VXBU01018588.1:65925-77042 GCA_013400315.1 Bombycilla garrulus | reverse complement strand
GGGTCTCCCAGGGCAAAGGAGATAGCCACATTAAATTTTACACCCCAAGAGTCCTTACTCTCAGCTTTACCTATCTGTTTTTCCTACTTAGTTACCTAGTCATAACCTGCCACTTCATATAAATGTCAAATCATTCATACAGACTACTGAAGTTTGCATTACTCTGATTCATCCTGAGCTACCCTCCCTCACAAGTTAATAAAAAAAAAAAGAGCAACAACCAACCCACCTCAGCAAGGAGGCAAAGATAAAAACCCTTATCAGAAATGGTTAGGAAAAAGAACTCCAACAGATTCTCCCCCACCCCTAAAAAAACCCTGAAAATTTAATTGAGCTTCATTACCTAGTTAGTAGCCATCTGCCCTTTGGATCTTCATATGCATACATGGAAACATCCCTCCAAGGACCAATCAAGCTGGTTTTTTGATTACAATTTCAAGCAGCTGTACAGGGTGCTGATTCACAGTGATCACCTGATGCTGATTCATAGTGATTCATCACATCAAACAAACTTAATACTAAAATGAAAAGAATTTATTTAGGAAGTCTCTAGATAAGTCTCTAGATACAACATCAGTGGCAAAAGATTACAAGTAAAATAAATATGAAATGCAGGGCTTTTTAAAATGCAACAACCAGATGCCTCTGCAGTATTTTTGAAATAGCCTGCCCAAGACACTTCAGGAAACATCACCTGCCTAAAGATCTCCATCAATTCTGAAGACAAAACTAGCTAGAGGCTGCAAGATTTTGGGACTGATGACTGGCTAAAACGGTGGACCGGGGGTTGCCTGCCTTGCCCGGGAGGCCTGCCTGGGTGGCAGTCAGACCCCCGGTACCGCTTTAGATTGCCCGGATAGCGGGGTCCCAGTCTCGGTCTCAGGAGCGGCTCTCGTCCTGCTCCGGCATACGCCCTAGCCGCGAACTATCCTGGCAATCAGCCTGAGGCTGTCAGGCGGTTCAGCTCTTTCAGTGATTTCAGCTCTCAGTGATAATCAGCTCGCAGCTTGCCAGGTAGTCACTTTGCTAGCTCAGGGGTGAAGACACGAGAAGAGCCGAGCGACGTATTCCACGAGGTCTTTATTGGGGGTTCCGTGAAGGGGTCCAGGAACGGCGTCTTCTACCGAAGTGGGCAGAAGTAGGGGTTTTTATAGGATTAGGTAGGATTAGGATAACTAGCCAATAGTCTGAGGTCTTGGTGATTTGACCTATAGTCTTAGGACATCTGGAATGTAGCCAATAGTGTTACAGGGAGATAACAGAGGGTCTTAGGAAGTAGGGTTTAGTACATGACTAAGCATTTTCTCTCCACGGGGGCCTTGCTATATGCTCAAAGACTGCAACAACTGGCCATCCTCTTCTAAGTATTCCATAATCTTTTTTTAATCTTTAACCCGGTTGCATATCTAATACAAAGATGCTTGAAGATTCACACCTTCATCTCTTGATTACTTTCTAGATTTAGATTGTGAATATAAATTCAGAGTATTTTGATGGCTCTGCTCATTTGACAAAATGGTTATATTTTATCCAGCTGTAGAGTCTATATAACTGCAGGTATTCTTCTCATTTTCCTGAGAGAGGTTTGGATTTTTAACTGCCAGCTGACTACTTCCTGCCAAGCCTGGATGGTTTAATGATACCTCCAAGCCTTGTTAGAGCTGCTATAAACATATATGAAATATTTTATGAAAAAAATTTAAATAAGAAGCATTTAGCCAAAGTTTTGGTTATCTGGTTTTGACCTTTTTTTCTGTAAAAGCTTTACTACAGAAGCTTTTAATGTTATTACCAAACATTTTGTTCAAGTACCTCACTGAACCTGCATCTTTAGGATTCACTTTCTATTTTACCTCACAGCATTCAACCAAGCCAAGCGCAAGGTCCTGCCCCTGGGTTGGGGCAATCCCCAATATTATTAGAGCCTGGGAAATTAAATGATTGAGAGAAGTCCTGCAGAGAAGGACTTGGGAATACTGGGGGACAAAACACTGGACATGAGCTAGCAGTGTGTGCAGTCCGGGAAGCCAGTAGCATACTGGGCTGTAAATAAGAAACAGACAATGGAGGTGAATCTGTCCCTCTGCTGCTCTCTTTTGAGACCCTCCCTGGATAGCTGCCTCCAGCTATGGGGTCCCAATAGAGAAGGACACAGCCCTGTTAGACCAGGTATGGGGAGCACTTCTATGAATAAAAGCTCAGAGTGTGGAGGCTGTTCAGCCTGGAGAAGAGGAGGCTCTGGAGAGATGTTATTGTGGCCTTTCACTGCATACAAGGGGCTTAGAAGAAAGATGGAGAAAGACTTTTTACCAAGGCACATAGTGACAGCAAAAGAGGGAGTAGTTTAAACTGAAGGAGGGTAGACTTAAATGAGATATAAAGAAAGAAGAAAGAGCATACTGTTGTCTATCACATATTCTATAAGACGTTTACAGTGATTAATGTTTCTAATTCTTTTTCAGAAGATGTTGGTTTTAGCAACACAAGTCTGTAGTTTCTCATTTACTTTTGCTGCTGATCTAAGAAATGGAAGTAGTTAAATCCTGCATTCCTTACAATTGTTTCTGGCAATGTCTTAATGCATCATTTGCTTTCTACAAACAACTGATGATAATGCCTTCAAGAGTAGTAAAAAATATTTTCCAGAACAAGAGTAGATTGTTGTGCAATGAGATGGGATTTATTAGCATTCTGTATATAGCAAACAACTGTTTTCTTTGAATGAACAGACCAAGGGAAAAAAAAAATAGTACTGTGGTTCTCAGCAGCAATAAGGTTTTTATTAGCAGATTTTCTGTGGAGATTGTGGGCTGTAGAGAGAATGACACTAATATGACTAAGGAAGTACTAAAGGTACTTTGTGTAGTTATAGAGTACTGTAGCTCTGTTCTCTGTGCACATAGTGAAGGGCCTATAGAGAAGAAATGTGGGATCAGGCATACTTATAAATTATTCTCTACATTAATAGGCAGGCTTTTAATTAAAGCAACATGTAGTGGAGGGAAGAGAACATCCTGAATAAACATAAGTACATATTTATATAAACAATTATGAATGCAAAAGCTAAGGTATCCTTAAAAGTTGTCATCCAGCTTCAAGGCAAATACTTTGTATGAAATTCTACAACTGAAAATTTTACTTAGGTCCAGAAACTGATGAGGCAAAACTTATGAAAGATAAATCAATCAAAGGTTATTAAACCCAAATTACTGCATCTTGCTAAAGGAAACCATGAGCTACAAATCACCATAGGCTAGGACATTACCAAAAAAGTGTCAATATTTCCTTTTATTGTGATTTTTTTAAGCCTGACTTGTCCAGAAGTGGTCATTGCAAGATGTTGAATGCAATTAACGTTTTTTTTACCATTCTGCTTATTTCTGTGCTGTAGCTTTTGAAGTCAAACATAGTACAGATCAACGCAGAATCAGTAGTTCCCAAGACCAACAGAAATCACATAGACTTTTTCTAATACTTTTCAAATTCTTTTACAAATAAATTCTGGGAAGAAAGATAGAATGGTGATGAAGTGGGTTGGAAAATAATTTAGTTGCTGTCTGTACAAAAGGGAACTGTTATATTTGATGTCCCAATAGATAATAAAGCTTTCTAAGCATGTATTATAATATACAAAGACATATGTTAGTGCTTCATAGAAGCTGGAGGCTCTGCATTATCTAAATCAATCTTTGTAAAGGAGGCACAATGACAGACTGGTCTCTAATGCTTGCTCAAGCATGTCCAGATCATCTTCTGAACAGTTGCAGAGACAGTGACTGCACCACCTCCCTCTGAAACTTTTGCCAATGTCTGAAATTTTTTTCAATGAAAAAAATTTGTTGCTAATATCTAATCTGGACCTCTGGAAACTTAAGGCCATTTCCTCTCATCCTTTCACTTGAGACACGGCAGAAGAGATGGACTCCCACTTGGCTACAAACTCCTTTCAGGTAGTGGTAGAGAGTGGTAAGTTCTCCCCTGAGACTACTATCCCCAGGCTAAACAACCCCAGCGATTTCTCACAAGATTTGTGCTCCAGATCTTCACCAGCTTTGTTGCCCTTCTCTGGAAATACTCCAGCACTTCAGTGTCTTTTCTGAAGTGAGTGGCCCAGGACTGAACACTGNCCCAGGCTAAACAACCCCAGCGATTTCTCACAAGATTTGTGCTCCAGATCTTCACCAGCTTTGTTGCCCTTCTCTGGAAATACTCCAGCACTTCAGTGTCTTTTCTGAAGTGAGTGGCCCAGGACTGAACACTGGGATTTGAGGTGCGGCCTCACCAGTGCCAAGAACAGGGTGGCAATCGCTTCCCTGGTCCTGCTGGCCCCAACACTCCTGATACAGGCTGCGTTGCCATTGGCCTTCTTGTCTACCTGGAGACAGTACTGGCTTATGTTCAGCTGGCTGGAAGCCAGACCCCCAAATTCCTTTCTGCTGAGCAGCTCTCAAGTTACACTTACCCAAGCCCATAGCATTGCCTGGGGTTATTGTCACCCAAGCACAGGACTTGGCACTTAGCTTTGGTGAACCTCATGCAGTTGTCCTCACCCCTTTGATCCAAGCTGTCCAGTCCAATGCTCTTTGTAGAGCCTTCCTACCCTCCAGCAGATCTCCTAACATGGTGTTGTCTGTAAACTTACTGAGGATGCACTCAAACCCTTCCTCCAGAACACCATTACAGATACTAAATAGGACCAGCCCAATCCAGAGCCCTGGGGAAGGCCATTGGTGACCAACCACCAACTGGGTTTAGTTTCATTCACTGCTACTCTCTGGACCTGGCCATTCAACTAGCTTTCACTCAGTGAACAGTACTTCCATCCAAGCCATGAGCATCCAGGTTCTTCAGGAGAATGCTGTGGGAGACAGTGGCAAACACTTTATTGAAGTCCAGATAGACATCTACTGCCTTTCCCTCATCCTAAGCGAAGAGCATTTCTCTGTATACGGTTGGAGAAATCAATTTACTGCAGGGCTACACATATATCAGCCAGTTATACTATAGGCAGAAGTAGACAGAGATGTTTGAGAAACCTTACTAGATGATCAGTAAATGTAAGTACCTCAAGAAGAAGTAGAGTTTATGTATTTGCAGTAGTGCACTTCACACAGAAAAAAAAATAAATTAGCTCTTCTGATATAATTTTCTTTTACAAAACTAAAATTTTCACACATTAAAAATGTTCAATTGAAATTAAACACATTTCAGTCATAAGAATGTTTCACTGGGATCCCAACCAGTTCCAAGCACAGCAACATCTTCCTTTGCACCTGAGAAATCTAAACTTCTGAAATCAGCTCATGTCTGGAGCACCACTGTTCAACACAGTCCAGTACTTCTGCCTTGGTGAAGAGTACATATCCAACACCTGAGCTTGCTCACTTGATGGCTGCTTGCTATCTGCTGTTTCACAGCATAGTGTTTCACTATGCTGTGCAGGCATTCCATTGCTTAGTAAATCTTTGTAATAATGCGATCCCCTTTCCTTGGGACCAGCATGAAAGCATGCTATGTTCCAAGATCCTTTAGATTAGTTTTCCATACAAGAGCTTATGACAAAATTACACTTGCAGAATTTAGGCTTTTAAAGTATTTCTCTTCTTGGAACATATTAATCAAAGCACATTCTACTTTTGCTCCATTTCTGTGCTGAGATATTTATGATCAAAGCACAAGGGTCCTGGTGTAGCTTTTTAAACTGCAAGACACCTACTGGTAGAAGACAATTGAACCAAAATATTCTCAAGCTTGCAAATCCAGCCTCTGATGTCATATGCCCAGGTCCTGAACAAAAAAACTAGAAAGTTAACATAAACTCCTCTATTTTATATAACTGATGACACAATTATATATTTTTAATATTTCAACTTATAAACAGATTTATGATAATGATGTAGTTCCCACTGTGTGTCCTAATTTTGTCACAGAAAAACCTTTCAGGTTTTGATGTGTGGCATCTGGATGAAAGAAGACATTCAACTGGTGCTGTGTTTTACAGTTTAGTGTAAGTGCAAAAATCTCTTTCATGAGGAAATTCAATTTTGTTGGGAAAGAAAAATCAAGAATGATGTTCACCTGAGATAAGCTTTAACATCCATATGTGTCTTTGTAACAAACTTTCCCTCTTCCCTTGTAGCCTTGCAGGCATACCCGTTTTCTCTAGATAATTTTATTTCAATAACATTTGTACTAAAGCATCAAATTCATACTATGAGGCAAAAGGTCATCTAAGATGAAGAAACTGAATAAATATATTGCAAAAATTAAGCATTGGTCTGGAAAGTTCTGTTGTCACAAAGGAGATGAACACAATCTTTTTGTGTCTAAATTGAAACATCCTTTCTCAAATGAGCATGCACAATTTATCATCTTGTAATTAGTTAAATATTCTGCCCTCCTTGTTTCCTTAGCCTGTAAGATATACAGGATATATACATAAGATATGTTATACATATCTTATATACATAAGGTATGTATACAGGTTATGCTGTGCTTCAGATTTTCAGGGTTTTATCCCCTCTAGATTTTTCAGTATTCCAGGAGGAAAAATCCTTAAACATACATACAGTTTTATATGTAACTGTACATATGGGCTTACAGCCCACATAGAATCTCTAAGTCTCAGTTTGTCTTTCTGCTAGATGGTGTAAGATGTCTACAGCCATGCAAGTCAAATAGGATCCTGAGGTAAACCTGTCTATAACGTATCCAGTTTCTTTACAGAGGCAAAACCAAGCCTGACTTCTCTCAGAAGAACATGCTTCACCGTAAGAACTACATCACCAGCCACTGTATAGTTTGAGCTAAGAAGCATCATAGAGAACTTCACAATGGTTTCAGAAAATTATTTGTTTAAAAAAAATTGTATGTCCCAGAACAATCTAGCAATCAAAACTTGCTTTTAAACTTAAGGGGGAAAAAAGCCTTTCAAGGCAGTGATTACTGGAAGTGTATTATAGCAATGCAATTATTTAGAATGAGATTATATAATTAGTGATATTACTTAATAATCATATTTTTCATGGGACCTTTAAGGGATTAAGTCTAGTTTGACTTCTCATATCTCTTACAATAGAGTCTAATGGAAAAGCAGAGGGACTGAGATTCTTTTGACCTGATTGTTGCAATTTCTGGAGATGAATGAAGGCCCATGGCTAGGGACTATGTTAAGTGTTCTGAAAACAGAGTAAATAGGTTCTCTAGCACTATAGTGATTGTAATTGGGTGGTGTGTGTGTGTGTGTGTGTGTGTGTGTGTCTGTGTATAAGGTCTTGAAAGGGGACAAGATATAAAAAGAAAGCAGGGAAACAGTAAGGAGGTGTTAGCAGTCCTGGCCAATGTCCAAGTATGGGAAGCATGAACTTAGACTGAGCTAATAATTTTCAGATATCTTCTATTCCTAAAAGGGAAAGGTTTGAAAGAAAAAAATTGTCAGGGGTTGGGTGTTATTCCTTTTGTTCTTTCTTACCTATAGAATTTTCCCCCCATTTGCTGCAGGGAAACATGATGGCTGACACTTATGCATGATTGGCAAGAGAAAGAGTTTGACCAGGCCCAGGGGGAAAGGGGGAGGGGGTCAGCTGCAAGGTGGACTCACTCACTCTTCAGCTGGGGAACACACTGGGAACTGCAGTTGCTGGAAGAGGTTCGTCTTAATCTGGACAGAGCTTCTTCTGCTGCTGCTGCTGCTCCTTCTCCTTCTTTCCGTGGCTCGCACCCCCCCTGCCCTGCTGGAACGTCCTGCTGATACTGCTGCAGAGCTGCTGACCCATCTCATCCATCCACTGCCCCAGGATTTCTGTGTTCCAGCTTGGAATTTTTCTTCTCAGAGTCATGCCAGAGCACCCAGGACAAACAGCCCGGGGGGTTTGTGAAGCAAGCCTTTTCCACCCCCCCATTCTATTCTTGTCCCTGTCACTGGGTCCCTGATTGTTGCATTGCAGCACCTCCTACAGGCAGAGTGCCCAGACTGGGAGGAGGTGTGGAGCTGTCTTTGTTCCCGATGGGGGTGGGGGAGCCTGGGCATTCTTTCCCAATTTGGAAATGTTCTGAACCGGGACACTTCATTGGACTCCCTGGACATCACACCACCCCTGGAGCTACCTGGATTGGATGACTGCCAAAGCTCTGCCTAAGCCATAAAAAGCATTGCTTAAGGAAACCTTGTGGTATTTTGGGGGTGCGTAGGAGAGGCATAGACCTGTGGTCTCTGGCATGGCTTTTTCTCTTTAGAGAGTTTGTTATTTTAGAAGTTAATAAACCTTTTTTGTTTCCAACACCACCCGAGGTGTCTTTCCCGCTCATTCTAAGCTGTGGGTATTTGTAAGACAAAACCCAAACAGGGATGGGAGCTCTGAGGGCTCATAACACCTGGCTCAAGGAGAAATCCCATCACCTGATTCTGTTTCTTTGTTGTTAATACCACAGTTACTGTTGTTTTGTGTATCTTGTTATATGCACTAGTAAAGGACTGCTATTCCTACCCCCATATCTTTGCCTGAGAGCCACTTAATTTGAAAATTATAGTAATTTGGAGGGAGGGGGTTTCCAAGGGAGGCTCCTGCCTCTCCCTAGCAGATACCTGTCTTTTCAACCCAAGACAAAATTTTAAGGAGAAATTAGGACAGTTTTATTAATGTTTACAGGAAATTACTCCCAAGAGTAACAAACAGAAAATATGTTTAAAAAATCCATCAGTGTTAATGGAAGCAAAGTTAATAATCAGCTCAGAGAAGATATTGACTTACTAAAACTGAAAAAAGAAAGTGGCAAGAATAAAAATCTCTGTCTTTTTTTAATTACAGATGTCATCTGAATATGCTAGGGGCCATAAAGAGGATGAAGACAGTGAATGGATCCAAAAGAATTGCAGAATCAGCTTGTTTGGAAACCACCTTTGAGATCATCGAGTCCAGCACTATCTTGTCAACTAGACCATGGTGCTGAATACCACATCCAGTCTTTTCTTAAACACCTTCAGGGAGAGCGACTCCACCATCTCCCTAGGCAGCTCCTTCCAATGATCAATCACTCCTTCTGTGAAGAACTTCTTGCTAATGTCCAACCTAAACCTCCTCAGCTTAAGTGTCCTCTTGTCCTATTGCTGGTTGCCGGGAAGAAGAGACCAACCCCCACCTGGCTACAGCTTCCTTTCAGGGAGATGTAGAGAGTGGTAGAGTCTCCCTTGAGCCTTTTCTCCAGGCTAAACATCCCCAGCTCCTTCAGCTGCTCCTCACTGCACCGGTGTTCCACACCCTTCACCAGCCTTGTCCTTCTCTGGACACGCTCCAGCATTTCAACATCCTTCCTAAACTGAGGGGCCCCAAACTCAGCACTCAGGGTGCAGCCTCACCAGTGCTGAGAAGCAGGGAACAATCATTGCCCTGCTCCTGCTGGCCACACTATTCCTGATACAGGCCAGGATCCCATTTGCCTTCTTGGCCACCTGGGCACACTGCTGGCTCAGGTCCAGCTGCTGTCAGTCAATATCCCCACGTCCCTTTCTTCCTGGCTGGTGTCCAACCACTCTGTCCTCAGCCTGTAGTGCTGCATGGGGTTGTTGTGGCCAAAGTATAGGACATAGCTCTTGGTCTTGTTGAACCTCATAGCCCTGGATTCAGCCCATGGATCCAGCCTGCCCAGGGCCTTTTGCAGAAGGCCCTACCCTCCAGAAGATCAACATATACACCCAACTTGGTGTTGTCTGCAAATTTCCTAATGGTAGACTCAATCCTCTCATCCAGATCATCAGTAAAGATATTAAACACGACTGGGCTCAAAACTGATCCTTGGGGGACACCAGTAGTGACTGCTTACCAACAGGATGCAACACAATTCACCACCAGAGGAATTATATGAGTATGCACATCTATTACCAAAGCAATCTTCCCCAATGTTAGGAAGACAGCAGATTCTAAAATAATGCTAGTGAAACACTGAAGCATGTTCTTAGATGCATGCAGCTCCTTTCAGAATGATGTAGTACAAGAGCAAGGAGACGTACTCTGCCTTCTCCTCACCTTCTCTACTGTGCTGTAGCCCACAATACAGTGCAATTTCATATCTGGAAATATGTGTAAAACCTGCTCCAAAAGCCCCATCTCTGTTCCAGTAAATATCTGATACATTTAAACACTGGCTTTTAAAAAGAGACCTGGAACCAGGTCTTTCTTCTTCATCTCTTCATTTTTCTTTTCACAACTCTCATTTCAAACCACCTCCCTCACATTTATGAACACTGCTTAAAACCTCTGAGAGAATCTAGGCCAGAAACTGAGCCAATGTTTCTGAAGTTGGAAGGAGATTCGTTCAATAATGCAAGAGCTGTAGGCTCCTCCAAACCTTCTCAAACACCAGATTTTGTAATAGAAAGGCAACAGATGCAATGGTGTGCAAGGATAGTTTGATTGGAAGGTAATAAGCTAGAAAACAGCAGTTTGGCATTAGGAAGATGTTAGGGGGAAGATAAGAAGATGATTATAGACTTCCAGGGAATTTAAACACTATGTGAAAATATAGGGTAGTTGGTTGGGAGCATGATCAGTAACTAAGAAAGGACAGCAGCTGGCTAATCACAGATGAGAGAGGATTGGCCTGGGAACTGCTTGTACTGTTAATCATCATACTGTCCTAAATCATGGCACAATCCAGAAGTGATGAAAGACAGCCTGAAAAATGCCTCCAGGCCACCAAACCTAGATGCCTTTTGTCTGTGCTCTAGTTTCTTCAGGCTCATGAATGAGTCAGGGAGAGTTAGGAGACCCCAGGTAGTTCCACTACTGAAGTTACAGGGTTATAGCATGAAGTGAAAAATATTATATATTTCAAAATGATTACAGAGTGCAATTAGAAAAGGAAGAAACATCCGACCAGTACAAAACATAGAGTATAAATTGTAAAAACATTGTTTTAAGTAATTTAAAATGGAAAAATATAAACATAGTAAAATTTAGGTTATTGCCTTCTCTGCACATGATGTTACTTTTGCACATTTTAATTTATATTAATCCTAGATGGAGTAAAGTTTCAGAATCCTTTGTTTCTAGAGCTATTTCTGCATGTTTATATTTTATAAGAAATGTTACAGAAAGTTTTTAAAGTCATAAAATATATAC
>VXBU01018588.1:41439-65542 GCA_013400315.1 Bombycilla garrulus | reverse complement strand
GACATTGTAGTCTCCTCACCCAAGATCTGAGCTTTTTAGCTGTTCAGTAACATAAATAATAATGACTTCTTTTGACTAGTTCTATCCAAAATAAACAATGTGTACTACACAATAACTGCAACTTCTTTTAGCTTCTTGGGTTGTCACAGCAGCTGAATGGTAAAACAAAAATGTTCTCATAACAAACAAATGGTAATGCACTATCTAGATTCTCCTATTTATGGCAGAAAGAAGACTTTAAAAGAGGTATATGTAATTAATGTCCTACCACATGGCTTAGTTTCACAAACTCTGCTGAAAAGAATGCATCTGCTCAGAACACTTGTGGTCAGATTTCAAATTCCTGTATTCATGTACTGAGCCCTGTAATCAGCACTGAAGTAATAGTATTTCAAAAGGAACATAAAGCCAGTTTCATTTTGAACTTGCAGACAGTTCTCTAATTATGTTGTCTGCAATTGCAATCAGCATGAATTTTGTTTTCATAAGAGAGAAAGGTGTTTTGTAAGAAGCAGCTACAAAGCTATCTGATAAGTAACTGAAAACTAAAGTGATATTTTTTTTAATGTTGCTAAAGAGTTAAAAATGTTTAAATATTCAAAAAAGGAAAAAAAATTAGGAAGGAGTTTACTAATTTTTCCAGAATTCATAGGACTGAAGTGATTAGTTTGAAGGCATTTGATAGAGACAAGGTATTTGATGGTAAGTGAATAATCCCTCTCTCCATATAGTAAGGGAACTTCTAATTTGTAACACTATGAGGACATTTACTTGAGAACAAAAACTTGTGGTTGCATCAAATTGTATCTGATCAGAATTCACTGTCATAAAAAAAATACATGCTGCTTTCTGTGGTTTTTTTTGCAGAAGACTTTCAGAATCTAACCAAAGAATAGCTGATGCACATCACTTCATTCATCATAGCCTACCTTCTTAGATAAAGTAGTTGGAATGAAGAGGTGGAAATTGAAGCTAATTCCTATTTTCCATCAAAGAAGAGAAGGAATACTTCACAGGGGTTCCCAACATATTCTGTCTCACTTTCTCAAAAAGTACAAAGAATGCTGAAGTATTTTGCTGTCTTAACAAAATATGTGCTTTTGACTGGAACTGAGGCAGAAATTCTTCAGTTTTCTTTACTTCCATCCATTTTTCATACAGCAGTCTGTTTGTTTGGGTTGTTTTACCCAATATTTACTAATATTTTTGAATAAGTTTCCAATTAATTATATACTACTTAACATCATTAAGAAAATTTGTGTAAAGCTGTCGTAAGTTTCAAATCACAGCATCCCTAGTGGACAGTTAATCTGCTTCAGCGGTTTTATGAAATATTTTTTTTTTTATTCCTATTCTTTCATTACAAAGCTTGGTGATTATTGTACTCGTAAAATACCCAAGAAGGATAATTTTAGAATTTTAGAATAGAAAGCATAGCTTTCAAGGATAGGACACAATAATTTCAAACTCTGAGTTGCAGTTTGTAGTTGTAATGGCAAGATATCCTGGGGTCTTACATAATTCCTGTATTCATTCTTATATTCCATTCTTGACTGCATTTGTGAGTGCAGCTATTCCATCTGTTTTCCAAGAGAATGCCGAGCTCAGAATTAGGTTAAAGTATGTTTTCTGTGGTATGCAGATGATATCCTCTGGCCTTAAGAACTGTAACAATGAGGTTAGGAGAATAAAACAATATGAACTTCATGGTTCTTCACCAGTTATTTTTTAAAATATCTTTTAGCTCCTGGGAAAACACATCTGAAAACCTGTTTCCTATGAAACTGTTAACTCAGCAGAAAATAGACATAAAATGACATTTCAAATTCATCATAATTTCCTCTCTTACAAAGGAAGAAGTTGTTTTGTGCAATGGGACTTACAAGGCTGATGACACATTTCTGTTGGAAAATGTTCACGGTAATTACACATTTACATTGCAGCACATTACCATGAAATCCCCCTGTACCAAGGAACAGATATCTTTAGATTAAATAGTGGTAAAAATTATATGTAAAAGGAAAGGAAATAACCATTAAATCCTGAATGACCCAACCAGAACAAAAATGGGGATTGTTCAGCTATACCCTGGATTTTTTGGACAGGTTGACTGCTGATAATGACGCAGACCAGCAGAAAATTAAACACATGCTTGTGGGAAAAAAAATCCTGGCCCTGATATACATTGATGGGTACTGATGTGTAGTCCCTTTCATTGATGTTAAGAAGCTGGGTGAAAAGCAAACAGATGGTGAAGTTTTGACTGTCTCTGCAGTCTGTTTTGCTTTTTATGTTGCTTTTATCTTGCTGAATTTTTGACTGGAAATGCCTTTGGGTTCAGTTTGAGAAAAACTAAAGATAAAATTAAATTACTGTATCACCTTGTGACTTTTAGAGAGGGGTCTTTTATGACACCCAGAGAGATGTTTGTGTGAAAGTCTCTGCCTGTCAGAGACACAGATTGCAAAATAACATTTTTGGACAGACTCTGACGTGCCTTTTCTCCCAGAATACTTCAACTGAAAACCACTGGATGCAAGACTGTATATAAAGCAAAGAAGTCACTCACTCAAAAAACAAGTGCCAAAATGAAGTGGATGATAGGTAAGAATAGAGGACTCTCCAAGAAGAGTGGTTTATACAGGTTTTAGTAAAAAGTTAAATTGCCTCATAAAAACTATCAGAAAAATAATATCTTGATAAAAGAGCTCTCAAATTCTCCACTAGATGAAACAATTTTTGCCACAGAAGTCAATAGGTGCCAAATTGCAACACTGATGTTCATGATTCATATGCTTTGTGTCTTCATTGCCAGAAGACCAAGGTAGGTAAAAGCATAGAGCTGGAGAGATACCAGTAAGATGCATACACTCCGTTTCCCCACTGAATATTACTGAACAAGGAAATGGGGTTGACAGGCCAAGAATGTTATAAGCAGTGATATTAACAGGAAAATCATGTACTTATGCAGAAAAAAAGTGAACTCAGACTGAAAACAAAAGAAATCCAGTTTTATAGAAGGAAATACTCTTTATAAATAAGCAGCAAAACTATCTGCTCACAGATATTCTAATTAGTACCTGGGGAAACATCTTCCCAAGGAAAGTATTTATCTAAGCCCACAAAAAGTAAACCAAATGCCTGGTATTGGAAAGTGACAAAAATATAGGTTCTGACTAATCCAACTTTAAACAAAAAAATGAGCAATGTTGTGAGGAAGGTGTGTCTTTAAAGGCCTGCATTTTGGGTTCCTGCAAAGCAGGGAAACCCTGCATCTGATTGTAATCTATCTCATTGCATATGGAATCATTAGATCCAATTATCACAGGATTTGAAATCTTGCCCTGGCAAGATGTATTCTCTGCTGGTGGTGAGCCTTTGTAATTTTCCAGCAGTTTTAGCCAAGATCAGCAGGCAGTTAAAGTTTTCAAAAATTCAAAACTTTCTTCACTGTTTTAACCCTGTATCAGGTACAGAGCAGGAGCAACTTATAGAACTAGTGTTGTCAGAGGAGTTTGCAGTTAAAATATTATATCCCTGAAAATTCAGAAGAAAGCATAAAAATAATATTTTAAAAATGGAGCTGGGCTCTAGTTTAAAGGGGTGTGTATGAAAGCAATGGAAAACATTAGTGTTCTAACAAAAAATGTGTGCAGCTAAGTGTGAGAGAGTAAAAGCCTACTGCTAGCTTTGCTACATCTTCCTGTCTCTCAAATCCTCGTCCACCCAAAATATTAAATCCTAGATACCTCTGTATAAAAGACAATCTTTAAACCTAACCTCTGACTTTTACAACACCTTCTTAGTGACATATTTCACAGAATGTTTACCTTGACAGTGCATCCATCTTAGATAGATACTGTCCTATTAAGTCTTTCTTCTATATTGCTAGCCTTCAGCACAACCTGATGAATTTTTACTGTGAGAATTGGTAGGATTTTTCCCTATCTGCGCTAATAAAATATATCCCAAAACTCCTTAATCCATTTTTATTCATTTCTCCAAACCCTGTGGTTAAAAAATGCTTGGTCATAAAACTGTTTTTAAAGTACGTCTTCATTATTAGCCATGAAATTAGCAGCAATTTAAACCAACTGCTGGGTGACTGGAATAAAGTTTATTTTTCTTATGTCTTTCATTTCTGGCTCCTGATGCGCCCCTTGCTGTAGGTTTCTCAGAAAAATTTACTCTATGAAGAAATTGTATTTTTAGCAATTTTGCCCATCAGTGTCTTAAGTATATCTTCTGTGCTTGAAACATGGTGCATTATTTATAGACATAACATAGAGAACATATAGACAAATAGCATATGTGTCTAACAACCTGTATAGACATAAATTCATATAGGTTGGTAGGAACCTCTGGAAGTTGTCTGGTCCTTCCTCAAGGCAAGGGTAATTTATTTCATGTTGCTCAAGATTTAGACCAGCCAGAAATGGAATTATATGTGTTTTTTCTTCTAGTTTGGGAGAGGACCACATTAGGTCTTGAAAAAGAGCCCACTGAATTGCAGAAGCCTTTGTCAGCAGACCATGATGGATTCAGGGGAAAAAAAAAAATAATCAGAAGACGTTATATGAGAAGTGTTTGGATAGTTGTGATAAATTCAGACTGTATTAATGCCATGGATAGTTAAAAGGTGACACTTTCTGTTTTGTATAAAATCGTAAAATTCAATATTAAGAAATTATTAAAGTTTGGAAAAAGTGGTGTGGGATATCAAGTTATGAAATATTAAAGAATGAATGCCCATAATGTCACATGCAAAAGCACTTAAAAATTACACTCCTGTCTCACTGCTGAATGTTATTGACTGTGGGCCACAAAGGCCTGACATCCAAGCATTCATATACAGCACCTGTGACCTTCTCTGCTAATGTCTTTGCTAAGTTAAAAGAAAATCTCATTAAAGGAGCACTTTTCTCAAGAATAATCCCTGAAAACTGCTGGCTCCTTGAAATACTGACTGTGTGTAGGTCGGGGGGGGATGAAGCATTAGCAGTGAGAAGGGAACACTGATCAATGACTCTGAGGTAAATGAAGGAATGGAGGAACTCTGTGGCGATTGCCATCAGGAAAATGTTAATTCAGGCAGAGATGGAGGCGTGAAGAAATAGGAGTGCATAGTTTCTTATATACTATTCATGCTATTTAGGCTTTAAAAGTATTTTCTAAGCTATTTTTCAGTCACAGAACAGTTTTAGCATGAAATGCAATAGAAGGAATCCTCCAGTTATTGTCTAGTACTACAGTTTACATTTCTTTTCTAAATTCTGAAAGTTTTTGAATTGTTAAGTTTTTAAAAGTTCTACCTCTGTATCTGTCAAGAGCCTCTTAACATTAAATATTAAAAGAAGATGTTACTTTTTCTAGTCAATTTTTGCTAAATATTTTATCAAAATAAGTTTTTTCCACTGGTAGTGAATACTGTATTCTTACCAAAAAAAGTGCAAATTCTTACTAAAAGATTAAAAGTTAACTATGTTTTTTAAAATTACCTTTGTTTCTTAGCACATTAAAGATTTAACAAAACCTTTGGTTCTTATTCATTATGAAGTGCAATACATCCCAAACGACATTGCAGGATAAAACATTTTTCTTTAGAAGCTGCTATTTCATATATTTTGTAGTATTCTATAGGGAATATTAAGGAAAGATGATTTTTCTAGCCTCTTCTGTTACTGAAGTGTTTTATGACAGAAGATAGTCACTGTAATTGCTTACATTTGGACTAATTACTGTGGTGACGATAATTGCAGAGCTATTGCAGACAGTCTTGTATATTTTTATGAGTAGCCAAAGAAAAAATATTTTTATAGACAATCATAACAAAAGAAACTTATAAGAGTAATATTTATTTTTTGTAGCATTTGAAATTGCTATTACTTGCAATTGCATTTAATAAATTGCCTTACTGTATTTTGAAACTTGCAAATAAAACTGTTTTTATTAATGCTGTATTAATGATAGCTTAATTATGTGATGTTTTACTGATACGAGAGTGTCTGAGGAAAACGTTCTATTTTTTTTCTCTTTTCATCCTTTTCATCCATCTTTCATCCTTCTCTTTTCATCCATCTTTCATCCTTTTCATCTATAATTTTTTTGAGGGATTTTTCATAATTCAGCCAAAAAGTGCCTTAGTTCTCCCTCACTCTCTGTAAATTAAATGAAGTTACAGTGGATTATAGTATTCCTCAAGCATTCCATAGTGTCAATGTGTTGTGTTGTGTGTTTATTTTCAATTTAATGTTTATCATGTTATAATGGTTTAGCCCTGTGTTCCCCTACGTTCCTTCTCCCAGTGGTTCCTCCCTTGATTGTATCCACCCCCCCAACAGCTGTTCCTCAATGTATCCCCTCCCTCGTTCCCCGTCTGTCATTGTAACCCTACCCTTTATTCCCGAACCTTCCCTGCCAGTCTCGTCCTGAACCAGTTCGTAACCATAACACCTGATGGGGATTCCCCTAATCTTCGATGCCCTGTTGGTCACGTGACCTCTTCCTTCCTACCCCAGCTAGCCCTACAGTTATAAACAAATCCCCTCATTCCTCCCCGATAAATTCCCAATTGCTCATCTGTTCGTGTCCTCCCACTGGTTTTTGGTCGTGCTTAACCCTGTGCATACTCATGCTCGGGGTCTCTCCTACTGTGAACCTCCAAGTTTAGTAAACCCCCATTGTTGAAACTCGCAGCAGGGGGCCTGCTCCTTCTCTTTTATCCAATTCCTGACGCTGGTGAGAGACACTACACTGTTGAGCAAGCGGCTCAAAAGGTTCTGCCTTCAGTAATCCCCATACTGAGGCAGTTCCCCACACCTGGCGCAGTGTCAGTGTGCGTCTCTGAGCTAGCCTAGGCTCCGGTGGCCGTGTCATATATGGAGGTGACATGAGCAGTAAAGGAGAAGTATGGGTCACAGAGAAAGTGGAAAATTTGCAAATTTCGTGGAAGTTAATTGCCTGTGTTTTAAGAGAGCAGCACTATGTGAGGCAGTCATGGGAAGGCTATTAATTAACTAAGTAGAAGAAGCACCAACCAGAGAAAGAACAAGAAATCAAAAAAAAAGTGGACAGATAAGTCAGTAATTGGGCCTAACATGGAGGTGAGTAAATTCTGATGTGAAAAAATTGGAAAGGAAACAGTAAAATAATATATCAAAAAATAAACATAGTGTATAAGCAAAAAAGCTGATCTTTTGCTTTAATTGTTTTTATTTCATTTTGAAAATACATTCATGATGTCATAAAAGATTATTGATTTGTTTTGGATCTGGTGTGTAAAAACATAGATTTAACTCTGAGGGACTGATTGGAAAACAAAGGTTTTGTTAATCAGCTATAGTATATCTGATTAACTAATATATACTAATGCATAACTGTAACTATATATATATAGTATTTATATGTATATATATAACTATAACTGTACTAATTAATTAAACTATACTATATTAATAAGAAGAAACAAAGGCACACCTTTGAGATGTACTAAAGAACTACAATTCTTATGTAAGAGAAAATTCAAAATTACTCTCTTGAAAAGATCCAGTATAATTACCTATTCACTGACCTCAAGCAATACAACTTCCTTAGCTGGACTAAAAAACTATTGGTTTTGTTGTTTGTTTTGGATTTTTTTCTTCTGAATCTGCAAAATGTTCTACAAGCTTTACAGTCACCATGAGCATACTGAAACCTTCACACAATATCAGATAGCTCCTTGTGTTTTTGTAGCCTCCTCAAGAGATAGCTTTTAATTATTGGGTTGTTTTTAATTTGTAAATTCTTTCTTACTCTGCTCTGTGGGTTCCTGTTCCTGGAATAACTAGCTTGCCCTCTATCTCCTCAGTGATTTATATGTCTTTCTCTTTTTCTGTGTTATAGCATTTTTATTTTTTAGTTCTGAGATCACCTGTTGTAAAATTAAGATTTCAGTTCTCTGTAGAAGGTCTAGAAGGTGCACAGTGGTCTACTAGGTATTTTTAAAAAACCTGAATGTGGCAGAGGGTGGTCATATTTACTATCATGTAGTATTTGTTATATAACCCAAAAGACATAAAAGACATTGCCTTATCATCTGAACATACTCAGTGCATTATGCAATTTAAGCAATAGAGAGTTCATGAAAGTTTAACTTTGATTTTCATGCATGGAACTGTGTCGTTTTGTTACTGTTCTTCTCCGAAGAACAAAAATGTACATATATAATTGAAAATAATATGGGGATTTTGAAAAGAAAGGCAAGGGCTAAAGCAGAGTGCAAAGATGCAACAATCTTTGGCTGAAATTGTTTTGGTGGTAGCCTTCCAAAAAAAGATAAATATTATAAAATGTATATAATATATTAATATATATAAAATGTATTTAATATATTGTAAGTGCTATAGCGGACTATATAAAATAAAAAAAAATCCATCACATTCTAACAAACCCTCATGCCTTCATAGTCACCATTTTCCTCGGACATGCATGGGGTAATTCTAAGAAAGGTAGCAAAACATAAGTAAACAAAAGTAAGTGTATTTCATATTGCCTGTCAGCACAGGTGTTTGCAAGAAAAAAAATTGTTTTATATATGAGGGGGATCATGGCAAATATCTCCGGCGTTTTTCTATTCACAATTCCTTTAGGTTTCTCTGAATATCTTACTGACATCTTCTGAAATGCCAAGTGTTAGCATTCTGGATTGGATTGTTCTCTAAGCACTTGAGTAATTTGGTTTAGATTTTCTTGTAATGATGACTGACTGCAGGATTTTCTCTGTTTTCAAAGTACTTTTCTTTACTTTTCTTTTTTAACCGAATCATGTCCTGATGAAAATAGAAATTAAATGAGTCATGGAGACATTCAAGTTTATAAAGCTTTAGGAAAAAACCTTTACTTATTCTTAAATAGCTGAAAAACAGAAAAAAACTCATCTAAACAAGTTACTCTCTTTAAGTTACATGCCACTTCTGAATATGCATGGTCATGACTGCTTTCTCATCACTTCAGCACAGTTCAGTCCATAAAGGATGACACTACAGTATGTGGTAAACCTCAGGGTACAAACTGTAGACACAAACATTATGAAACCTTTTCTTGGCTAATAACAGCTGCTTAGTAATGGCGCCACTGGACTGATAGGGACACAGCAGAAAATCCAGCAGGTCCAATTTCTGCTCTTTGTTATTATAGTAAACACTGGAAATTATTTAATCCGTTCCTCATTTAGCAGACAGGAAAACCTACCTGATGTAAACAAGGCGAGCAAAGGCACGTTTTTAATGACATATTGCAGCACTAGCTTTGGGGCTTTATGTCATTCTACAAAAGTGTTCTGCCCATGTAAAGAAAAGCACCCTAAATAACCAACAATAAACCCATACTCCATTCCTACATATTTTAAGTAAGTTTACTAAGGTCTATATATTTCAATCTGTTATAAAACCCCCAATGACAGTAAATATTACTTGGGGATTCATTTCAAAACTGAACAGGCTGTACAACAAAAAATATTATAATAAAATAGGAAGTTTTTAACTACACAGATTTCAAAATCATATTAAAATAGGTTCTGTTTTAGATAAGATACATTTTCAGAAACATAAAATTTCGTAGTATCTGTTGAGTTTTTCACACTAAATCTAATAATGATTTATTGATATTTCCACACTTCAGTAAATCTCTGTGGTCAAGGGTGTTCAGTTTACTTGTAAACAATGACCCCAGGATTCAACATGATACAGAATTTTTACTGAGTAAAGAGTAACAAGTTGTGAGTATAGTTTCAAGTCAGAGTTTAAAGATTGCTGTTTCTTTTTGTTCACGTTAATACAATCAGACCTGTATAGGTTTTCACAGTAGCTAAGGGCATGGAGCCTGAAGCCATGTGAATGTGTCTAGCTTGTTATTCTATGCATCACTACCACTGACAGAAATAAGGGATTCTCTCTTCGGAGAAGCATGGAAGGTGAGGATTACCGTCAGGAAGAAAAAGGTGGTGCAGGGAGAGTCTGCTGCCATTTTGTTCTGGGTGGCACTGAGTAGATCAGTTGGTGAGTATTGTTTGGAAGTAAATCACCCTTTTCTTTGCACTTTTATTGTTAATATTTTGCTGTTACTGTTTGTTTTCTTGTGTCATTTCTGTTTTCAGTAAATGGTTTGTATCTCAGCTTGGGGTCTCTGTCTCTCACTGGAAGGGAAGGAAGAAAAGAAGAACTCATAGTTTTCCTTTTAATGGGATCACTAAATTAGGGAAAGCCATTCCTAAACCACAGCACATATACATACTATTATGACCTTAAATAATTTTCTTTTCATAGTAGCTACATTAGCATAAGTCTTTTCTCTCTTACAGTGTATTCTTCCTCCATTTTCCTTCCTTTCCTCATTTCCTTTTAATGGTTGTTTTCTTTCTCCTGTGAAATACTTTTTCTTTCTCCTCTTCCAAAACATCATTGCAAACCTCTTACAAATTGGGAAATGCAGCGAGGTCATTATTTTCTCCTTTGCCTCATCACTGCAAGATGAAGTGGTTTCATTAGCTGAGACTGTACAAAAAGTGGGTGGGAGTCAGATTGCCTCTTATTCTGCTTTTTCTTTTTCCTAGTGCTATAGGCCCATCTGGCAAACAAAGACAGCTTCACTTGTGTAACTTCTGAAGAGGCTGAAAGCCTCAATAAAACCCAAAGCTAACACAGGATGGCTGTTACAGAGATCAAGTATATTCTGAAGAAAAATATGAAGTCATTAAAGACACTTATGGGACAAAAAAACTTAATTAATTTACATTTTGAAAACTAAAAGGATTCAGATGAACAGGAATTAGAATAGACTGGGCAAGAGCCAGATTTTCCATTTCACAAAATTTTCCATGGTTTTTATGTCTTTTCTTGTTTCAAATCAAACTAGAAACATTTTTAAAAGTCCTCCACAGCAAGTTAAAACACAAAAATGTCCAGGTCCATAAAACCAACACATTTTGGTCTTACTGAAACTTTTAATTCAATTTTTATGATTTTAAGTTAATTTTAGACCTACACTTAAAGCCTTAGCCTAAAACCTAAAGTTTTTGAAGTATGTTTAACTGAAAAAAAATCCAAAATATATCCTATTTACAGAATGATAAAAATTACATTATTTGTGCAAGAAAAAATTGAAACATTTCCAATCATGTCTATCCTGATACATTATAAACAGCTACTTCTGTCAGTCAAACTGAAAAGATCTTCAGCTGCAATACACAAAGATTTATTTTTCTCACCTGGACTGAGTCACTCAAGAAAACATTTTGCATGTAGTAGTGTTGGAGCATATGCTTTAATAATGAAGTGCTGCACATTTCCTTGAGTGGATTTAAGTAGAAGTGACTGACATATGATAGACTAGTAGTTACTAGGGCTAAAAGAAGCCTTCCCTTAAACACCCTCATCATTACATTTCCCTTCCACATCTCACTTGCAACAGTATCTGACTTCATTAATGTAGGAATAACCATATGTGTCAAACCATATGTTCCATTTCTTAAATGAAAAAATGGCCAAGATTAATAACAAAAATGTATTTCTGGTTAATTACATAAATGTAGAAGTTAAATGTCAAGATGAGCAACAAAATTTCAGTTTCTGACATTTAAGGTTTTTTTATTAGCTTTTAACTGTGTTGCAAACTGTGACATCAAAATGCCTGCATCCTTGTAGTGTATGCTTATGATAAAAGCTGAAATAAAGAAATATCAGTGAAGAAATAAGTCTGATCAACCAGCTTATTAGTCCAGTGTACAGTGGGGCCTCAGGTGTGCCTCTCAGTTCCTGAAATGAGCATGTCTTATCTGTGACCTAATGGCATTAGAAGTTAAGATTGAGGTGGATGGGCCTTCCCTTCTTTATCATATATGAGTTTCCATGGGAGTAAAATCAAGCTGTGCACACCTGAAATTAGATGTGCCCTGCTTCAGCAAGTTCTTGATCTGAATAATCTAAGGTTCAGGATGGGCAAGCATGACTGAAGAAACCTGTCACATACTTATTGATTGTTTTGGCTTAAATGTGATTAGTATAATCTTTCAAACTGACCACAATACTATATCCAAATCTGAAAAGAAAGGGTACACTCTGCTTCTTCAAATAATAGCTTCTGCATTATGCCTGTTAGGCATAGATTGTAGTATGGGTATCTTGCTATGTGACAATCATTACTGAATAACTTTCCATTTTTACTTTGAAAGTAAAATGACATTTGCCGATCACAGGAGAGCTGCTTAGCTAAAGATGTTGCAAACATATTGCTCCCTCTACCCCATGTGCCCTGCTCCAAAGCATCAAATCCACTTCATCCTAATCTTGTATAATGACTTCAGAAACACTTTGACAGAGGTAAGGATTAGAAGTCTTTAAGCAAATTATTCTAAGTGAAAGACATGCCTAAACAAGAGGGTTTGGCAGAGGGGAACTCAGAAATTCCATAAGAACTACCTTTTTTAGGAAAAACCAAGTAACGAGTGACATATAATTTGCTTTCTCATGGATTTTTTCTGGCAACAGAAACAAACAGGACTTGAGTTCTTCAAATACAATCTGGGATTTTGAAAACGGAAAGATTTCTTTATATCCTTCATTATTTTTTAGTTTTAATCTTTGGAAATACTGCACATCTACTCTGCTAACATTTTGTTTCATCGACTGAGTT
Source organism: Bombycilla garrulus (assembly GCA_013400315.1). Taxonomy (NCBI): domain Eukaryota; kingdom Metazoa; phylum Chordata; class Aves; order Passeriformes; family Bombycillidae; genus Bombycilla; species Bombycilla garrulus. The sequence continues at coordinate 52,873 of VXBU01018588.1, read as the reverse complement.
TTGTTTAAGTAACATCTGTAAAACTGATATGTTAATCTGTTAACTCTTGACTACCCAAATGATTCTGTGAATACTCATACTTCTAAAATGTGCTCATAAATTGAGGTACTGCATGCCAAATTTCAGCTCACAGGAAACCCCCTGTTGAACCTTAACAGCAGATTTCACTGATGCAGTTATGGCTGGAATAGTACTATGAATGTTGACACCATACTCTACTTGGAGGTTGTTTCAGCCTAAAGTCTTTCATGCATGATGGTACAAGATTTTGCATGCAGGGAATCTTATTGGAAGAGATTGCAGGACTGAAATTATGGCATGGGATGGAAAGGTTCTTCAGGGATGAAGAAAATATGGTTGTTATATTTTACTGAAATACAATGAACATATTGTATTACATTACCCCATATAGAAGAAAACCTTCATTATTGAATTATTTGCTATTTTTGGGATGGAGGGAGGAGGAGGGAAACAGTTGGGCAGGGGACTAGGCAAAGACAAATTGTTGCCAGCACATATGGAAATCACAACACTGTTGGCAAAATGAGACATCATGCAAACTGCAATATGAGTTTCATTTAGAATTCTTATAAGGTACTGTGTTGGTTTTGCAATGGTTTTTGGTAGAAGGGGAGCCACAGAGGTCTGGCAGATCCAATACCTGATGGCTGTGAAGATGGACATACTGCTGGCCAAAGCTGGGTCAATTAGGGAGATTAATAATAATAACTCTAATATCTCTGTGAAAACATATTAAAGAAGAAAATCAAAACAAAGATCACAGTTTTTTTTTCTTCTAGTCAGAGAAGAGGAGGAGGTAAGAACATGTGAGGGAAACAAAAACAACATGGCAGCACCAAGGTCAGTGGAGAAGGAGTGGGAGGAGGTGCTCCAAGTGCCAGAGCCAAGATTCCTCTGCAGGCCATGGTGAGACCATAGTGAAGCTGTTGTGCTGTTGTGCCCCTGCAACCCATGGGGATCCATGGGGGATGCAGAGATCCACCTGCAGTCTGTGAGNGATGGCTGTGAAGATGGACATACTGCTGGCCAAAGCTGGGTCAATTAGGGAGATTAATAATAATAACTCTAATATCTCTGTGAAAACATATTAAAGAAGAAAATCAAAACAAAGATCACAGTTTTTTTTTCTTCTAGTCAGAGAAGAGGAGGAGGTAAGAACATGTGAGGGAAACAAAAACAACATGGCAGCACCAAGGTCAGTGGAGAAGGAGTGGGAGGAGGTGCTCCAAGTGCCAGAGCCAAGATTCCTCTGCAGGCCATGGTGAGACCATAGTGAAGCTGTTGTGCTGTTGTGCCCCTGCAACCCATGGGGATCCATGGGGGATGCAGAGATCCACCTGCAGTCTGTGAGGGAGGTGCCCATGCCAGAGTGGGCAGATGCCTGGAGAAGTCTGTGATCCAGTGGAGACCTGGAGGAGAGAGGGCCCTGCTTCCAGGCTGGAGCAGCCTGTCCTTGGAGGACTGCATCCTGTGGGAAGGGAGACCCATGTTGCAGCAGTTTTGGGAGGATTGTGTGCCTGTGGTAGAGATTCACGTTGCAGCAGTTCTGGCAGGACTGCTGCTTGTGAGAGTGGATCCATGTTGGAGAAGTTAATGGAGAATTATCTCCTGTGGGAAGGGACCCCCCAGTGCAGCAGGGAAAAACTCCTCACCCTGGGTAGCCAAAGAAAATCTCTCCTGGTCCTTAACTTCGCTCATGAACCTTTCATTAATTTTTTTTTTCCTCTTCTACCCAGCTGTGGCAGGGGAGGGTAAGGAGGTGGCCTTTATGGGTGCCTGGCATTTGGCCAATGTCAATCCACAACAGGTACCTGGCTAGCTGAAAAACAAGAAAGCACAAAAATTAATCCGTTGTCTTTTTTTTTTTTTTTTTTTTAATTTCTCCCTTGATTTGTTTTATGTCAAAAGTACTTTTTTTGCTTTTAGCAGACTTGCAATAATATCCTTAATTCTGGTCATTCAACTTCTCTGGGTGTTCTTCACTGTTCATTTTTATTAAACCAATAACTCTTTAGCGGTTTTCAAATTGAGGCTGTTTTCAAACTGAGGTTGTTTTCAAACTGCCTTCAGTCCCATCTGTTTTAGTCATACTTTTAATCCTTTGATTTTCATTCATGATGATTCAGTTTGGGATTGACCTCAGGCTGGGAGTTTTTTGAAGTAAATCAGCTGGTGTAATTAAAGAAGAGTTAAGATACTAGGGGATGGCTGAAATAATCAATTACCTGCTTCAGTTTTTGCTTCCTAAGCAGGATAGAAGATTATTTGCAGATTTGTCATGACATTTTCTTATATAAAAAGGAAGAAAAAATTACAAATGTTCATGCTTCTTTCAAAGCATTCCCTTAAACTCTTCCTGGTGTAATATTGACTAAAAAAACCTAATATTATCTTAGTTATTATTAGGGCGTCTGTTGTGCCTTGGTCCTACCCTGTTACACCGACTTTCTCTGAAAGACTCTGTTCCACTTTTGGGTTGCCTGTCCACAGCTGGGTTGAAGAATGTTTAGAAGGTCTGTGCACCTCTGGAGCCTGGATTACTGTTTTGAAAACTTCTGCTTCCCACAGTGAAACACATTTGATAGCCCAAAAAAGTCAGAGTTAGACTGAAAGGAGATATAATCTAGAGATAGTATTTTAAATTAATAGACATTTATATGATTGACTACAGTTTTTTGGTAATGCAAACAGGTTTCTCAGACACAAAAGCCAAGACTTCTGGCCCACACTTCTTGCATAGAAAAAAATTTTCTTCCCTTCTTGAACCTATCAAGTTATCTGTTGTGAACCTTACATTTGTGTGGTCTAAGGTCTTCCCATAAGTGTTAAGGCTCTCAATGGCTTGGGGAAAGAGAAGGAAACACTGTAACCCCCTGCACTTGTTACCGACCTTTTTAGTAGGTGGGTAAACGATAGCTCCTCTGGTGGATTCCATCTTAAATTGCTACCTGTTCCCGAGGGAACTGGAATAAATACAGTATTTCTTACAAATTAAGTATAACAGAACACACCAATTTTGTTGAAAGCAAGGTTTAACTGTCAAAGATCTATAGTGTGAGGTTTTGGAGCTTCACATTATAGCTCAGCTTGTTGGCAGTCATAGTCAGTCTGGGTCCAGGTTAGGTAGTGGCATCTCAGCTAATATTTTCCTGGAACACTGCTAGTACTCCAAGCATTTCCTGAAATATGCTTCAAGCTCTCACTGGTAATGGATATTTAGCTTAATAAAGTCCAGGGTACTATCAGAAAACATCTTGAATTGGTGCTTTGTTTCTTCATTGCCAAGCTGCTGGCTTTTGTTGCATCTGCCAGACATGACATCAAGAGAAACACTGGCTAACCAAGTAGGGGAAGAAGAAAGAGTTGTTTACCCTTTTTATGGTCTGGCCCCACTTCCAAATTTCTTCAAGGTTTCCTTGTGTTTCAACAACCTCATTCAAAAATGACAAAAGAGAAGAAGACTGCTGCAGAAAATGAGACAAGGTCTGGGCACCAAGTTTTCACTCCCTTCTGCTTTCATTTTGACTCCATATTTGAGAAGTAGGGGGAAGTTCTTGTTTGGTTATATGCCTCTGTGGTTCATCTGGGTAAGAGATGGATGAAGCTGGAAAGCTCCTGGACCAATTCTTCTGTTGCTTAAAGTACTGAGTTAGATGCACTGCAGCACACTGTAAGAGGAGGGACCTCAATCCTCAGTTTGCAGATGAGTTGGTAAGGACCAAACTATTACTTAGAAAAGTCCTTACATTCACCACTTGTAATGGAGAACTTCTAGAAGTTCTAGGATCTATCTGAAGGTGCTATTCCAGAAGCCTGGATTTATGGTTCACCATTTTCTCAATCTTCTCCAAATAATTTATGTCTGTGCTGCTTATAGGAGTCCTTTTTGAGTTTTGTGGATGTTTGATATTCGTGCTGAGATACCACTTTCTTCTTGCACATGATAGAGGAAATTTATATATATAGCATGAACTTCTATGAATTGACTCTCTCCAGTGGACTGATTGCTTTGCAGAAGTGATATGGGAGATGTTGCATTTCTGCCTTTCTATCATAGTTAACTTTTTACCTGTTTGTCCTTATTTTTAGGATATTCTGCATTGTTGCCTTTGACATCGAGCAGGGAAATGACCCCCACCTCTTTTTTGCATCTACTGACATTCCTCAGCTGTACATTTTCAGACTGTTCTGAATTTATTTCTATGTTATCCTCAGTGCTACACTAAGAAACAGCACTTGAGCAGCTCTTATAATTCAACCCACATACTTTTCTGTTAGCACACCTTTTAGATAATTTATAAAAGTTGTAAGCTGAATCACACTACTAAGTATAACTTTCTGCTTATAAATCTCTATAATTGTTATTTTTCTTGTTTGTCCTATTCAACTTTTATGCTTATTAGCCAGAATATGGAATTCTTTATCCAGATAAGTGTTTATAGGATCAGCACCTAAACCAAAATTAATACCTGATAAATATAATCTAAGATGGCAGACTCCACCAAGAGAGCTAATAAGTAAAATGACTTTAAGTTGCTTTACATACTTCCCAGTGTTTTCTCCCCCCAAATAAACAAGTAAATCAAACTTGTCTTTTTTTTTTTTTTAATTACACAGAGGGATAAAATCTAATTACTTTTGAAATTAATTAGGGAGATAATTATAAATTGCTCAGTACAACAAACAGTGATGAATTCAAAATAATTTTGGTACTATAAAAAAAGTCATGCCTCTATTAAAGATTTCTTCTGATAGATAAAATTGCACTGTTCTTTTGGATTAGAAAGGATATTTATTATATATTATATATTTGAGGATTAAATTTAAAAAGTGCTTTATAAGGTGGTAGTGATAAATATGCAACCACTAAACATACAGATAATCATACCAACATGAAAGATATTTCCAAGTATCAAATAAATGGTCTGATTTACAAAGATCTATATTCAAATTTTAAAAATATGTCCTCTTCATCCTGGATCCAAGTAAATATATTGGACGAAATATATGAGTTGTTATTGAAAATCTTTAACAGTTTCCAGACAAAAGCTCTTTACATGTATAAAGGGAAAAAAAAATTAAGACATGATTTAAAATTTCCTTTAACAGGGCTTGTTTTTTGTTTGTTGGTGTGTGGGGTTTTTTAACTCTGGAATGTAACATAAGAAGTCCGAACCTGAAAGCTTGACATTTGTTAACTTCGTTTCAAGCCTTTCTATTCCTCCACGTTCCACAGGGAGAGGAAAAACTTACATTCTTTCTGTCTTCCTGAAACCTTTCTGTAATCACAGCAATCTTTTTTAGATATTTTAGACTGGTTGGTGTAATCTGGAAATTCATACTGCAAATCAAATTAGTTATAAACCATGTCAACTTACTAAACTAAAAGGCAAAAATATTATTTATATATGGATGTATCATTTTTGACTCTCAGACCAACAGAAAAAAAAGTTCTCAACTTTTTCTTCACACCACCCTTATGCTTCTTAACTAGCTGTCTATCAGACTGAAGCATACTGCCAAGTACAAATAAATTAGAGTATATTTACTTTAGCTGGCAGGAAACTTGACATGGTAAATGAGTATTTGGGGAACAGTGCAGTACAAGGTAACCTTCCAGCAAAGGTTGACTGTGCAATTATGTGCAAAAGTTTCCTTTTCCAGGTAGTTAAAGTGGAAAATTAATATAAAAAGAGGAGGGGGAAAGAAAAGTGATCTGCATGGAGATAATCTAAAATAGATTTAGAATAAATTCAAATTTTCCTTTCAGGAAAGGGAATGAAATCTTGAGATTTCAATGAGGATCAGTTTTGCAAGCTTCAGTCCATTTCCCTGCACTTTGTGGCATCCCACTGACTTTTATTGTTTTCACCTGCTTTTGGAAGTTTTTTTGTTTGGTTGGTTGGTTTTTTTTAGCATTTAATTTCTTCCATTTCTTCTCTGTCTCCTTGTTTACCTTTCTTCCCTGATTGTGCAATTTCAATGGGAATATTTTTGGCAAGTTTCAGTCCTTTTTGCTGCACCTCCTTTCATCTCAGTACATTTGCTTGTAGTCCCTCCATTTGCAAATTTTCTGGGTTTTTTTTCAATTGCATTTTATTTGATCATCTCTCCATTCCAGAGTATTTGTGACACTTGGTTCTCTGATTTCAAGTTTTTTTTCAGAAGGAGCTTTGATTCCTCCTTATTTATTAGTGTGGAATTACTTTGTGAAATGCTGACAGACCTGATGTGGAAATGGAATCTAATACTGGGTCTCGTGCGAAAAGAAGTGGTCATTCTCTGCCACTTTTTTTAAAAGGACTTGTTCTATATATTAAAGGCTCTTTATTCACATCTTCTAATAATTGCTTTTTTGTTTGTGTCTACATTTATGCAAGCAGTCTTCATAATCACAGAATGACAGAATATCTAAGTTTGGAAGGGACCCTCTTGTCCAACTTAACGTGGTTATCCTAGAGCACATTGCACAGGACTGGCTCCAAATGATCAGGATGTGAAGATATAGGTAGACATAGTTCTAATATTGAAATGGGTTTTTTTAAATCTTACTGAGCCACTCACTTGTTTGTTCTTCTGATTAATTCCAGCTGAGCTTACTAGCAATACAGAATCTGAAATAACCATTTTTGAGTTGAGAATTAGAAATATAGGGATGTCTTTATTACTGTTTAATTTCAACACTGAATATTGAAGAACTACATTTTAGAAGTTAAATATGAAAACTGTATTTCTAAGTTTAGATAGAGAATATAGATCAGGAAGTCACACTGGTATAGGATAAATAGAACATACACAGTGATTTATTTCAAAAACTGTAATCTCTACTATTCATGAGTTGTATTTGGTGTATAAGAAGTATTCCAAACCAAGCATGTTAAGTATGCAATCTATGTACATCGACTGAAAAATTGTAGCAGCACTAAAAAATGTTTTATATGGCATAGAATTCATTTAGCATGAATAGAGTGTGCAGAATAAAAAAAAAATAGCATAATAATATATTTTAAGAAGCCTGTGGTAAGATCTTTTTTCATTCCACTAAAGAGAACAGACATAATTTATGAACTTATGCAAATGTGGGGACAATTCTCTTTGCTTACTCTTTCATACAGAATAGTTCAGAATGCAGTATTTCAGCACTGCAAATGGTGGTGTGGCTGTCTGCAGAGAAGTAAAACATGCCCAAAGCTGTAGAATATTGACCACCAGTTGCAGTTGGAGAAAAAGGGGATGTCTCTAGAGCTTGAACTAGGATTTACACGAGTGTCATGGTACAGATACTTTATGTACCAGAAGATCAGAAGATCATACAATTCCTGGTCAGAACCTGGTGAAGAAATTCCCATTCTGCATTGTTCAGTTTTTAACAAAGGGAGAAGATGATAGTTAAGAGCTGCAGCAAAGCTTACATCCAAGGCTTGCATGACCAAAGTTGTCAGTATTCCATTTTCAAGATGCATTTTGCATCTGAATCTTTTACAAAAAAAAAGGTGACTGTTTTGAGATTTTATATGTGGGACTAAATATATGTCATCCTCTTATGAATAGCAGTAGGAAAAAAAGGAGGACTACTAAAAAGTAGATGTAATTCTGTATTCTTAATGGATCTTACATTAATTTTAAAAATACGTATGTCTGGAGCTGTTAACTATGACTTTCGGGAAATGTTTGAGTTTTGACAGCATAGATAGTTCAAGCAATTTTTTATTTTTTGTGAAATATTTGCATTAGAAAGCATTTTGTGAACAGAAACAGTTAACAATTCCATGGGTTTGTGCAAATTAAATATGATCTTTGAATTACTCAGTCGGATCCATGAAGCTGTGGTATGTTTTAGCACAAAACAGAATCTGAGTTTTTGTCCAAGTTCCTACCCATCCAAATGCAACTCAAATAGCTATTTAAAAAGCTTGAGCAATAATATTTTAGTTCACCACATGCAAACTACTTACAATTAAATATATGGAATTAACAAGACAGAAAAAAAGTCCATGTTTGGAAAAAGTGGGAATGATGACATACATTCAGGGAGGAAATACTCAAGTTAGCCAATGCTAATTTTAAAGTACAGAATTGCATTCTTCTTGCATATGCCTGGCTTATTATTGAAAAATGTATGTTTGTATTTTTCTACCCATCATGCAAGTATTAACTTGGCAAAAATTGTTCTCTGTTGGATGGGATATTTGCACTGTAGTAGAAAAATAGATCTTGGTGGGGAGGATGTAAGGTATGATTAAGAGAAAAACAACAGGCTTATGTTTTCTTAAGAAAGTATATGCTTTCCCTTAGTGAATTTATTATAGTAGAGCTGGTAAATGTCAGAACTTGTTTAGGCAAAGATTTATTTTCTATGTTCAGAATTGTATCTCTAAGGATTTTTTTTTTTTTTTAGCTAATTTAACTCATCTTTCTAAATGTATTCTGGAAAAATCAGAAATTCCTCATTATCAATATTTTTTAAAAAGTAAATAAATACCCTGAATATGCCTTGTCACCTTAAGAAAGACTGTAGTTGTAATTTTGTAATTCCTTTTGTCACATCTTCAATACTTTTCGGTTATCTTTCCTTTCTGTGAATGTAGAACCCATTATTACAAACATATCCCATAAATATTTGAACTATTTCCTAAATCACATCGATGATACCTATGATTGTTTTGTCTCAGCTTTGTATGACTGTTTCCGGAGTAAAATTCCCTCCTTTCATGGCTGTCATTCAGCTCTCATCTTAACCTACAGGCAGGATACAGGTGGGGCTGGAGGCACTGCAGAGATTTTCTGCAGTCCAGGCCAGACCCACTCCTTAGAGAAGACCCACAGAACACTAACATATTATTTCACAAAATAAACATTTTGACTGTATCGGAGGTGTGAAGAACCCCTTAATTTCTCAGGAGGGAAAAATTATATTTTAGTTATGTAGGTGCCTTTTAGAAACTTAGGAACAATCAAGACTTCATACCTAAGCCATCCATCTCATTAGCTATTCTTCATTTAAAAGTCCTTTAGAAACACTTGTTGACTGTGATTTGCCTTAACACAGTCCTTGATGAAGGCATAGAATGCTGGCTCATTGGACCCTTGCTGTCCACCAGGACCTCCAGTTCCTTTTCTGCAAAGCAGTTTTCCTGCAGGTCAGCCCCCAGCCTGTACTGGTGCCTGGGGTTATTTAGTAAGATTAAAGGATTTCAGTGAAAAATATATGACATAAGGTCAAAGAGCCAAAGTAGTTAAGGTATAGAAAAACTCTGACATAAGATTTCCCATCCTATATTGTTATAAAACCAGGTACATGGATAATATATATAATTAAGAATAAAACTGCTCAGGCATATTTTCAAATTTGTTTCAGTAATAATTTTTGAGAAAAAAAAAAGTGACTTTCAAAAGTCAGGCATGTATGCAGGCAGAAGATAGACTACTCTCTCACATAAGCATAGCAAAAATATTATATTGGTGACTTATTGAGAGTTTAAAAGCACCACCATTTTCAATAATAGGGTAATAGTTCTCTTAGAAAATGGACAGTCACTGCAAACTACTATGTCTATAGCAAAAGTTGGACGTGCATGTCATTGGAAATAATTTCCTATATTTTACAAGCTTGATCTTAAAACTTTCCACAAACTACAAATACATTATTTAATTCCCACTCAGGACAATGTTATTGCTTTTGAAGAAGCTAGTATGCCATCCCTAAAGATACTAATTTTCATTGAAAATGTTTTGGGCTGGAAAAGTTCCAAAATCAATATTTTCTGCAGTCTTGGGAATTGCTGACTTATTCTGCACTAGAATTACATGAAAATGGGCTTTACAATCTTTTTAGTCTTTAATTTATATCCTAATCAGGATGTAACTTTTCAAAATTAATGGTCTTTTTTTAATGTGAAGTAACGTAGATAGCTGTTGAAGAATGAAATGGAAGTGGTCTCACCATTTTACAGTCAGGAAAAGAGGGAAGGAAATTATGGTCATGCAAATGTGCTAAGCAAACTTGAAATAAACCTCAAGATCACGGATCAAATTGAGGTTGCACAGATCTGGAAGGATGTTTCTGGGATAAAACTGGATCCAGCTGACAGATGTAATGCATCAGAATTTAATAATCCACATTATTCAAATAATTTTCCCAAGTTTATTAGCGCTTCACCCTACTGATTGGATTAAATTTTCATTTGGACAATTTTTTTAAATAGAAATCCAAGTGTTAATAGTTCCAAATCATTTCTAGGATTCTAGTGTGACAAGGAAAGAGTTAATTTCATTTATTCCTCTGAGGTTTTCAAGGATCCTAATGAACTGATTAGCTCTAGTGAATGCATAGTCATAGTCTTTCCCCCTCCAGAACAAACAGTTCTAAACGTTTTTTTTTTAATAATTACTCAGAAACCACCAGCAACCTCATCAACTAAAAATGTAGGCATAATCTATATTTATGCTTTATTTAACAAGAAGTGACTTTATTCAATAGCATCCTATTGCTATGATTTTTAACATTTATTGCAAGATACCAGTTAAAGCACAGAGAAGTGTGGATTTTAAGTAGCAGGAATATTTCAGCTTTCCCACAAGTCTTTATTCTTCTTTTCCCTCTTCTTCCTCTTTCTCTCCTGTTTTCATTTGAAGTAACATCACAATATTACTTTTATATACAAGGCAAATTTGTATTGATTTGATTTGCTGAGAAATTATTTCAGATCACCAATTTCCTATTCAATATCCTTGCATTACTTTGCTGTGCAACTAGTCTTGTCAAAAATAGATTAGGAATGACAAGGTGCTCGCTGTACATATGCAAAATCCAGTTGCATATTCTGAGTTTGATATTTTGCAGTAATAGTATGTCTTTTAAGGTTTACATTCCCTTTGGGATAATGCTATTAATTTAAGGACAATTCAGATGGGAATCTGTGCTGGTTTGAGACTGATTGACATTTCGGTGGGCAGGAAAATAGCCACCCCTGGAAGTGAGGTGTGCCTGTGGATTTCCCATGAGCCCAGTGCAACACCAGTTGTGGGCCAAATTTAAAGACAGACAGGGAAATGAGCCAATCAAAAGTGAAATTCGTCTCAGTAGGATATACATTTGCACAGGACTGCCCGGGAATCGCTCTCTTTTGTTTCCGGCCTTGAACAGGTACAGAGCTGTGGGCCGTGCCCTCAGCCCAGCTTTCCCCCCCCAAGGCCATGGAGGCCTGCAGGAGGGGAAAGGCCAGGCCAGGCGGTGCTGGGAGCCCCTCCTGAGGGAGCTGTCCCGGCAGGGAGTGGGGAGGATGGAAAGGAAGAGCTGTGCCCCGTGCCCTGGCCCAGTTTTCCCCCAGCATCCAGTGGGGGGAGATTGGGTCGTGCCGGGCCAGGCTGGGAGAGAGCCCCCCGCCCAGAGGGAACCATCCTGGCAGGGAGC
>VXBU01018588.1:20161-41098 GCA_013400315.1 Bombycilla garrulus | reverse complement strand
ATGGAGCTGATGAGGAGAGATTTTGTTTTGGACTAGGAAAAAGACATTCTTAAACTGCACCCTAAAAGCTGATACAGCCCATGGGGAGTTGTGAGAGGACTGTCCCATGGGGGGCGATGTTGCACAATGGCAAGACGCGGGCGAGCCATTTGTGAGCCGTGTGGCCACAAGAGGACTGGTATTCTTGTGGGGAATCTATGGCAAAGCAGGAGGGACTCTGCTCTTCCTGTTGGGTTGGGGAAATGATTGTTCAAGGGGTGGATTGACTGAAAATCCTAGGTTTTGTCTTTTCATGTGGTTTTGGTGGGAGAGTGAGCCGTAGGTGGGGGAAGGATGGATGTTTTGCAAGTTTCCTTTTGGTTTTTGTTTTTTTTTTCTTCTTTTTAGTGTTAGTTAATAAAATCTCTTCTCTATGCTTTAAGTTGGGTGATTGTGCTCCTTTTTTGGTACTACCTAACAGCAGAAATTGAGAAAAATATATTTTCATGGGTGCACTGGCCCTTGGCCGGTGTCAAACCATGACATTCTTGGTTCCCGGACCGGGAATTGAAATTATGTAAATAAACCCATGACAGAATCAAAGTATGGTTATCTTTTGCTCTGCTGGTTAGTAAAACTGGTATTTAAGAAGAAGGAAATTTTATGCCTAATGCTGACAAGTGCCATTGATCAGCGGATTGTCAACTTAGCAAAGCCGAGCACTACATTGTCACTCTGTGGGATACATTGGCAGCAACTTAATTGTCCAAAAGTATTAATCTAAATAATTCCTTTTGAAATTCCTCTGTTGCTAGTAATGAGATGCAGACGCTTAAATAAGGAGAAGCAATTAATCTTAAAAACTTCTCTCTCCATTGAAGATTAAAAGAGGTATTCACCTCAGCTGTATGATTTTCAGAGGTCTGAAATGGGGAAAATGAATGCAGCTTACTGCTTCTTTAAGAATCTGGTGCTGAGCAAGGAAGATAACATTATGTTATAAAATGCTGATCCATAAGCACAAATATTTTCAGACTATTTTACGGTTTAACATCTGCTTTCTGCTTTCAAGTGTTGCTTTTATATATATGTATCTTAATGCATGGGACTTACAGAACTATCAGTTTGTGACTACGCACTTGTTTGTCACCAACTCAAATAAAGTAAATTCTGGATATCTCTATAGAAAGTGCAGTAAGTCATAATCAGTGACAAGCGCTATCACTGTATTATTTTATAGAATGTTTGCTCTTGTAAAAATTTTAAACTATTATTTATTTACTTTATAGTTTCATAGAAAATAGAGAAAAAACAAGAGTACTCGCATATGATGTTTTAGCTATAATGTACTTGTATCTCTCTGCTATTTCTGCCACATAAACCATGTCCAGACTTTCAGTTCTGTTCCAAATAGTAAAGAAACATTAATGTTTGTTTCAGAAAAAGAAAAGTCTTACATTTGTTAAAGCAACCAAGAAAGGAAAGCTCAATTTATTTACATTTTTATGTGTTCTCCAGAAATCTGTCAAGATTGCCACCTGACTTATTGTAATCCTGAGAAAACCTTGCAATATTTACTTTTCTTATGTGTTAAAAGGTTCTCAAGAATACAGTTAGAATATTGTCATAGCTGTGAGCTGAATTTTATAATAATTGGAAATTCATTTTCTCATATATTTTATCAAAATGAATACCAGAAATAAAACCATCAGCTGGTCAGATTAATTTCATTCAAGAAACACTGTGTTTCAAGACTTTGGAGTAAGAATAGAGTATTTTAAAAAATATTAAGTTGGGCAAATATTGTTAAAATCAACTCCAGGTTTTAAAGTTAAATTTCATTTTTTGTTGATCAAACAAAAGACTTGTATCCAAAAGACAAAACCAAAAAATTAATTCCACCTGTGAAAACTGAGGAAGAAGTATAGTTTCTTTCTATTGAAAGAACCTGGAGTTCTTTCTTTTTTATTTCTTTTCAAACTCAGTTATTTTTTTCAACAAGAAATTGGCAATATATTTGAATTTGCTGCAACTGTGATTGAAAATCTAAGCAGGTTCAGAATGCTGATTGTGTGTTATGGTCACTCCAATAATCTGCATTCAATTTTTAAGTAGCAATTTTCATGGGTTTCTTTAGCTTCAGGTATTTTATATTAGAAATGTTAGTTCCTGCTAACTTTTAATGTGTTTACCTCAGTGTCTTGGAAACTTGATTGTAGCCAAGATTCTTGTGGATTAGAAGTTGTCCTAGCTTACAATGTAAAAATATGCCAGAAGGTCTGTCTTCTATCTTCATGAACTGTTGAAATCAGGAGGGGCAGTGTTTTCCATGCCTCCTCCCCTGGACTATCTCCTGTCAATGGGCAATCAGTGCCTTTCCCCATGAGTCACAGATAACTCCCTCTGGGAGCCATTTCCTGTTTAATGGGCCACTAAGGACTCACCACATGACTCATAGAATGACATCATCCCATTGTGAGATGCTCTGCCCAGGGGGAGGAGCCAAGCATTCCCACCGGGATATAATCTGGGAGTTCAGACAGAATAGGCATCTGCCCTCTACTGGATTCCCAGAGGAGCAGCCTTCTCTCCCACTACATTCCCAGAGGAAGGACCGAACCCTTCAACATCACCACTGGACCATTGGAAGAAAACTCCCCCCTTCTTCAGGATCTCTGCTTCAACAGAACCATCTGTCACTGGAGCCACCATTCAAACTGGACTGCTACCAACACCCTGACTGATAGGGTGTCAGGTTGTATTCTAACTGTCAGGTTTTGTCTTAGTAAATACTGCATCTTGGTCTAATTTTCCTATTGGGTTGTAGTTTGTTGGTTTTTGTTTTACTTTATTTTGTTTATACATATTAAAGAACTGTTATTCCTATTTTCATCTCTTTGCCTGAGAGCCCCTTTAGTTTAAGAAATTATTATAATTTGGAGGGAGGGGGTTTACATTTTCTATTCCAAGAGAAGCTCCTGCCTTCCTTGGCAGGCACCTGTCTTTCAAAACCAAGACAATTTTATAAAGGTAACTGGAGATTACTCAAGGTCATGGAGGTCTTAACAGAATTTTCAGTTTCTGTGAAACTTTTCACATTTTCAGAATGTAAAAATCCCTGAATTTTCAGTCCATGTCCTGTATAATTCTTTTACCAATTGTGGAAAGTGAATATGAAGAAAAACTGCAAGTCATGGTTTTATTAAGAGGAAATACTGTAGAATATTTCTAGAACACAAGTTCTTCACTCAAAAAGTAAAGAAAAGTTTGCTTCATTGTATGCTGAACTGCTGTGATCTGGTCTTCCTTCAAATACAGGATTTCAGTCAACATAAAAGTTCAGTTTCACAGAAGAGTCCACACAGAATATCCCCCCTTACTTAACCCTTCTTCATAATAACAGAACCTTTAGATATGGTGTTTGAGACCACTGTGTTTTCGAATACATATACACTCTACTGCAGTAATGAATAATACACTGTTTATTCATCTTTCTTGCAAATGAAATACAGTTACATTATATTGTTTAATTATATTCTTCAATACACATAAAATACATGTGTGTGTACATAAATATGCATTTTATATGTATGCATGTGAAAATACATGGTATGTATGCTAGCACTCTTACAGATGATGTACCACAGAAAAAGAATAGATGGATTCTAGGGATCCCTGTGTTTACAGAGAACCTTGATGGAGTTTAGATGTAAGGATAAGTGGAATGAAAAAATTTTCTGCTGAGAACAACTGAACAGAAAATGTTCATCAACTAGGTTTTCCAGATCAAATTTAGGTAACTGTGGAGAACAGCTGGTGTGAATGCTATTTATATTATAGTTACCTAAAATACAGACATGTCACTTTACCTTGCCATCTCTCATCTGCATATGGCCTCTGCAGATAGATGGGCTTTAGATGAGATACACATCATCTAAGTTTTAGACATGTTACACAAACTGCAGTGGACTGGCTACTATTCACAGAATAAAAACAGAACACTGCATCTCTGCCCACTAAAGACAAACTCTAAATTTATTATCTCTTTCTTAATGTGTAAACATTAATGAGATTTCTTTCATTTTTTATTTAATAGTAGTGAGTTTGTGACAAGGAATTATTTCCTGGCTGCCAGGGAACAGTATTCTCCTGCTCATGAAAGGAGACCTCTGTGGTTTGTAGTGCTGAACTCAACTTTCTTTTCTGTTCTGATTATGAGATTTTTTCTGGGGATTTGGCAAATGATTTGAAGAATTACAGAGGATCCACAATTTATTGATTGAGTATATTGTACCCTTCACTGTTCTGTTTCTGACAGCTGGGTTTTATTTCTGTTACTATATGCATTTTGGATGTGGGATCTCTCCCTGGATAAAGGAAAGTTCTTGACCTTGGCTATGTATTTCTGACAGTAGAAGCTTTTGACTTGGATCAATTTTTTGTTGGTTTGGTTTGGGGGTTTTTTTGTTTGTTTGTTTGGGTTTTTTTCATTGTTTTTATTGTTTTAGAATGACTCATGTTTAAAGATCAATGAGAATCTTAACTAAAGTTTCAAAGTGGTCCTCAGAGATTTTTAATGACTGGTTATTAATTGTTTTGAGCCTGAAGGTGTCTTTGTTCATATATTGCATATTTTCTCCTTTTTACTAGCCAATTATACTAATGGTATAGGCAACTCGACAATATATTTTCACCTATGATAGACCATCCTTTGTCTAAATCAGTCCTATAATTTTTTTGGCCACATGAGATTTTGACATAATTGTTATCAATTGTTTTCCTGGAGATTAATTTTTTTCAGGTCTATGTCTATATAGAGAGTGAAACAAATCTTTTACAAATCACTACTTTCCACCCAAGTACATTAATTGCTTTGAACTTACAGGACAGAGTGTGGGAGGGAAAGATGGAAGAATTAGCTGGAAATTGCATGAATGCTACCTGCAGATTATGTACAGCTTCTGGCAATCTACTTTATTACAGGTGTCTTAGACAAATATTGCAATATTGACTCCTCTAGGAAAACTGCAATAATGATTATAAATAGTTTTTAGTTTCTTCTTCTGTAATTCTCATAATGTAGAGATCTTGCCTAGAGGTCTTGCCTGTCAGTATTATCTTTTTTTAAGCACTGGATATTTTACACATGATTCTATGGTGAATAAAATGCATCTTTATGTCTGCTTCTCCGAGTGTGCCAGAATAACAGCTCTAATGTAAGCATAAATCTATTGTAATTTTTCTGTATTGTTTCCTTTTGTTAAAATAAGTGGTATTCTCTGGCTTTTTTGCTGTGTGTAGTTTTAAGTGCCATGTATCATGAGTAAATTTGTTCTTGTTTCCTTGACCTAAGTTCACTAGCCCAAACAGGCAGACATTTCTGATTATTGTAGACTAATGCAGAATCTGTGACCTTCTCCAATTATGGTTTTCTTAATTTAATTCTGGATTTAAATTATTTTTGAAGTGTGAGGAAAGTGACTATTTGTAAAAAAAATTGTGAAATTTGCCTCTTGCATTCAAGCTAACATAGTTAATGAATGATAAAAAGCAAAGCAAAACAAAAATCCTAAATAGGTAGTAAAATTTACTATGTGCCAGTAAAATTGATAGAAAGTAGTGTTGCCCTTGTAGCATGTTTCTCTTTGTCCCTCTCCTCCTCTCTCTTTCTCTGCTTGCATTTTCTTTAAAATTCCTCCTTCTGTAGAATAAGCATCTGGCTGCACACCTGGAAAATACACTGAGTTCACCAATCTCGTAAATGAAATCTGTGGGACAGTTAACAGACACTCCCTGTACCCTGTTCTTTTCTAGAAGGGATTTTACATTATCCTTGTGAGTTTTAGACTGACTACAGTTAGTGTGTTTGGTGCAACTAAGGACGTTGCATCTCCCTTTTTGTGGCTGTGACAGACCACGTCAGTGTTTGTGTAGGTTGTTTCTAAGAGCTATCCTAGTCCAAGTACACCATAAGTCATTGTATTCTGACTTATCTGTATCCACATTGAATGGTGGTTGGGTCTGTAAGGCATAATATATCTGACATTGTAAATAAAATTGGGGGTTACTTTCCTTGTTAATGATTGTTACAACTTAATTTCACTAGTTTTGTGGCTTAGTGGTTGAGAGTTGAAAGTTTGTACTTGTATGTTTTTAGTGAATTGAGAGTTGTTTTGAAGTTACAGTTGTTGTAACCAAGCTCACTGACAAATGTTAATAAATTGTTGCGGTTTAGAGTTCAGAGATAGAAAAGCCACACTGAGTGGAGGATAGAATAAATTAGGAAGTCAGACAGCAAGTCTGAGAGAAGAAAAGTCTAGAAGTGATGTCAACTGGAATGACTTCATGTCATCCAGTCATGATAGGAGAAGATGTTGCCCAATCATTCGATGCCCAGGAGGAATGATTGGTCAAGAATGCTCCATCAATAAGGACCAATAAAAGCCTAGAAAACGAGCCAGTCACGGAGCGGATCCAAAAAGGACCAATCGAGGACTGGGGAGAAGTTATATAAAGGAGGGTTAGACCACCAGGGGGCGTTCTCTCTTTCTCTTTTGTCGTTGAGCTGAGGGAGCACCTAGCGTGTCTGAGGGATGACGCACTGTAACAGTCTTCCAGCTTGCCGAGCAGGGGTTTGGGACTAGCCCCGGCCCTTCACTTCCCTGCTGCTTTTCTTTAGAAATAAACCAGGTGGCAACTTCCAGCAGAGTCTCAGCCTCGTTTTCGTCCACTGAGGGGCTCTCTGTGAAGAGGCCCCAGCCCCATTTACATGACAGGCTCTTGAAATTCGCCTGAAAAAAATCTCCTTTAATGGTAGACATGTAGATTGCCTTAGTTTTGGTGAGGTTGTGTTTCCCATTAGTTTTTTAAGTAAAGCTACACACAGTGTAACAGAAGGACCTGAATGGAGCAGTTGGCTGAAAGTAGGAACAGTTATGACAGGAATAAATTATAAGCAATTAATGCAGAAGCGGGAAAAATATGTTCATATAACCAACAGGATGACAGTTACAAAGGAGGTAGGCATCCCACACGTGGAGAGCAGAGCTGATGTTTGTCTACTGAATTTACCCTGGTTATTGCTAGCCTCACTATCTGTAATAACATTGAAAGGCTGGGGGATTTCCACTGGAGGAAATATGTACTATGTGCATCTGCAGCTCTGATTCATTTATACTCCAGAGTCTTTCAGTACTGTTTGTCTGCTGTAAATGACATTCACTGCTGCTAGGTGCATATATGGCTGGCAAATCTCTCCAAAGATAGTGAACATGGTGACTTCACTGACACTGATCCACTGTGATGTGACAATTTGCTTAGGTAGAGTGTTCTGACACCTTTTTCCTCCCTCTGTCACAAGCTCTGCCTGCTGCAACAAGCTCACATAGTGAGCTGGAAATGCAGGACTGCAAGGATGTGTGAGCTGACACCCTGGAATTGTGCACATCACATACAGCTCTGGCAAACAAAAAGTGGCAGAAGCAATAGGATGTCATGACCACAAGTATCAAGAGAAATTTTGTTTCCATGCTCCTAGCACAATGGAGCAGCTGCCAGGATGTTTGGAAGACAACATAGGGCCTCAGAATCCCAGCTTTGATGTTGATGAGGCGCAATAGCCTAGGACACCATGCCTCAACACTCCTCATGAAAGATTGTGGACAGATTACAGCTGTATACATAGGGCAGTACTACAGTATAGTGTATGGTAACAAGTAGGTCTTCTTATTTAAGCTCTAATTCACTCCCCAGGTATCTGTAGCAAGGAATATATTCAAAGAAAACTCCTAGCAAAACATTGCTTTAAAAATTTCACTGAAGATTAAAATTATTGTCACTTGAATTTGTGATAGATTTGGTAATGATAAATTATAACTGTATCTTCAGACTGCTTTTAACACATACCCTTGTAAGGGCTGTAAAGGTGAGAGTATAGACCAATAATCTATCTAGTCTATAGATCTGAAATAGAAAAGGGAATTGGTGTACATGAGAACTATTTAACAAAGTAGAACTAAATAAATGCTTGAGCTGGACAGTTATGAGAATATATGTAGCAATGAGATAAAGACATTTTCAAGCTATTCTGTGAAGAGGACCAAATGAAGGAAAGCTACATATATCACTTATGAAAGCTTACCTTTAAACACAATGACTTTGAGTCTTAAAGCCACTTTTCATACTAATAGTTAACATACCCCAGGAAAATCTTAAGCTTCCAGCAGCTCTTTTTAAGCTATTGAGATAACCATCAGTGCAATATCTTTGAAGTGTTAGCTCATAAATTCTAGTCTGGATAATTTTACCATTTATAAGGATAAATTTTGATTCTTTGCAGCTCTATAATTTTTACTATACCAGCTATCAAAAGCTGTTAGTAGCATTCTTATTGTTTGGATTTGCATCATAAAGATTGTGATTTTGACTAAGGCAAGATAATAAACTGCTTTATTCAATGTTTTTTGGAGAGTTAAACTTTGTGAGTTCCTTTCTTATGATACTGCCATCTTTCCATTAATGTTTCTTTTCAGTTACTATATAATTGCACAATTTTTATTAAGGTCATGTGTGGAAATGTTTTCAGTTCTTGCAGTGGTCACAATTTCTCATTTTTATTGATACAGTTTTCTAAAAATAACAACCTGTTTTCAAAGGCCACTGAGAAAAAAGTTTTTATTAGTCATTGTTTATTCCATTTTGTGTTGTTTCTGGGTTTAAAAATTTCTCTGCCATTTCCTCAATTTAAATTATTTCAATTCTGATGTCAGACATAGTAAATTATAAACAGTATTTCCTTTCATTAGGAAAAAATTTACTTCATAAAGAGATGAACTATAAAGGGGATTGGAATTATGCTTCTCCGCTAGGAATATTCAGATACCTTATTTATTAGAAAACATGTTGAACTAATTGGGAGTCCAGTTTTCTATCAGTGTTAGACATAGGGTGACATTTTGAAAAGCTTTCCCTTACAAGTTGTGCAGAGTTCAGTGAATAGTTTTGTTAGACTCCATAGTGACAGTGAAATACTAAGTGTTCATCTGCATTTTCCTGATTCAGATATAACCTCCCAGACATCCCAAAACAATAATCTACTTCAGTAAACATTTACATTAGTATTTTTCACTTTTTTCAGATAGATTTTCTAGCAGCCTTGCCAAATTTTTTATTTCATCATAAAACATCTGTTAAGCACGACAGGAACAGGTTTTCAGTCATCTGGAAGCTTTGAATGCTGACATGAGAAAAATTACCTTTGTTAGTGTGAAAGATGGAGACAAACTTATTGGTCAAGTGTTAGCCACACCAAGACAAAAGCTACTATTTTTTTAATGTTATCACACAGACAGATGAGGCAGGTTCATGACCTGTGAATACATTACAGATGCATTTTGTCTTTGAAAGACATGTTAAATGTCTTCACTTCTAAGGAAAAACAGTCTGATGAGAGAATTGTCAGCTTTATCATAAGAAGATGGTGATTTTTCCATTGTCTAGTACTAAAGCCAGGTAAGATTCATAGGTATATGCAAGATTCCTAGAGACTCAATTATAAGGGCAAATCAAATTTGTATGTACATATAAAGCAATATCCAAGTGTCATCTCTGAGGCTCAGTTGGCAGCTGTTGGCTCTGTGACATGATGGCAAGAGAAAAAGATCCAAGTGGCGCTATTTCCCCTGTACACGCTGTAAATATCTTTTTCTTTGAATATATATGCCTGTATTAAGGAATAGCAGAGGAGTAATTATTCTAACTGCTGTCTCCCAAAATCTGGCAAAATTCTAATATAAGTAAGAACTGTTTTACAAATTTGTGAAGAAGGCAAGTTTGGGACTTCAGTGAAGACCTGAATCTATCACAGAAGTATCATACTGACGCATCCTAAAAAATGCCTGCATTTGCCAGAATGATAAATTTTGTTTGGCAAAGGTATTTCTTTTATTAATATGATTAATTACACTCAACTGTTTAGAAACTTGGAAGGTGGAAACTTAAATAAATATGTATATCATAAACACTCATAACATCTTCCCTTCCACTAGGATTTACTTGGAATTTTTCCTCAGTATGTTGGTGACACGTAAGCTCCTTTTCTCCTTATTTATCATAACCTGCAGTTTGCATAAGGGCGTTCCTTTTTGTGATGCTTTTTAAAATTTTTTAATTTTTTTATTTTATGGGACTTCCCACATTATTTTATGAAGACTTTTTGAATTCAGTCTACAATTTAAAACATTTAATTTGCACATTAATACTTACATATGATAGAGGTAATGCTGACTCCTGAAAATAGGTGCAGGATGACACTGAATTGCTTGTAGCTGAATTTCTTAGGCTGAACCCATATGAAAATATGCAGTCCAAAAGGCAAGACAAGGCCTAAAACTGTCATCTTTGATTTGGCCTCTGCTAAACTATTCTTAAGTATGTGAATTACTGCCCAAATGCCAAGTTACTGTTATAGTAATTTTCATCTAAGTGCAAGGCCATAACACAGTTGAGGTGCTATCTCACCCCAGGGCAGTTCTCCCTGCATTTCTTTTAAGTACTTTTGGGGCTCATTAAGTGCATGTAAGAAATGTTTCAGTGCAGTAGAATCAAAGGATTTTGAAGTTTAAACAAATGCAAAATATACCTGCATGTGTGTATTTGTTCTTTAGCCCTTGTTTTCAAGACAAAGGGTGTCTGCTCTGCAAAGAAAAGCAAGACAGGAGCCAAAGATTAGCAGCAAGGCAGGCAGGACCCTGTCCACGCTGACAGAGGATACAGTTCCACAGTACCTATATGCAAAAAGCGGACCCGGTCTGGTGAAGATGACCATGGTCACACACTGCAGCTGGCCAGGCAGGTCTACAGTTGCGAGAGAGGTCCTAGGTCAAGCCATGAACTCAAGTCAGTAGGTCAAGGTCAGCAGAGTAAGTAGCCAGGCACAAACACTCCTGCAACACTCTGGCTGTTCTCTCTGAATGCTGTATAACTTTAAATGAATAAAACAAAATAACTTTTTATTCTAGAGTTGATTTGCAGTCATCATGATTTGGCTTATTTACAATGAAGCTGGTGGATACACCAGCTGCTTTTCTCTCAAGACAAGTATAAAAATTACTGAAATCTTTAAAGAACCACTATCCGAAATACCAAGAGTTGCTACCCAAAATAGAAAAGTCTGGAGAAGTAAAATTGTACAAGGGCATTTTAAAAGCTCCCGTAGCAAGCAAAATGTAGGGACAGAGATTTCTTAGAAATCTTCCTACAGACCTTTGTGGGGAAAAAAAAAAGCATGAAAAAAATCAGAATTTCAGGAATACCCAGAAAAGAAATCTTTAGCCTGGTCCTAAAAGAAAAAGACATAAAACAGATATTGGGATCCAGTACTGGTTAATGAGAGGCTCAGAATTCTAAAGCTGAGGCTGAGACATTTCTTATTTAATTTTCACTGTGTTTAAAAAAGCAGGCATCTCTGCTCAGGTTTTATAATTGAACATGACTGTAGGAAAGAACTTTCTGCCCTCTGTCACTAAATCCTTTAAATAGAAATTACCAACATGCTCAAGTTTATTCCTTATGTTTGAAAAGTGTAACAATCCCTGACAGCAAATGTTGCAAGCCCCTAGAAGAAAAGAATTTTTAAGTGCTAAATTAAGTCAGAAACAAAATAATTGATAAATCTGATTATCATACAACTACAGGCAAACTCAGAATTTGAGGAGTGTGCATGTAAGATCTCAGAATCTATGGAATAATTGGGGTTGGAAGGCACCTTTAAAGTCATCTAGCCAGATGTAATCCTCTAAATCAACAGGGACATTTTCAAATGCCTGTCTCAGGAAAGTGTACTCAAGAACAACTGTAAAAACAAAAAAGGTGGCCGACATAATTTAGCCAATTTTCTCTGACTTATCTGGAAATGTCAACACCTTGCTACTAATTGTGGCAGCCTATAGGATCCAAATAGAGAAAAAGATATACACGTAGCAAGGAAGGAAGTGAAAAATACAACATAAAGGACAGAAGCCACTGCCTAGTGTGGAGCTAAAGGATATTACAAAAAATGAGAACAACAATATGAAATGGCCGACTCTGGAGAAACTTAGAAATGGTTTAATTAAGAATTTTATCTTTATGTCCTAGAAATTCAACTTTGCATAAAAACAACCATAGAAATCTTCAATAAGTACAATATATGCCCTTGTTCTGTTCTACCATAAAATTTACTTTTGTATTTAGATTCTATATATGAAGCAAATGGAACACTTTTTTGTTAACCAAAACAATTTTCTTTCTTTCTCTCAGGAAAACTTAATGGAGGATAGATAGTTTCATTGTTTGTAAGTTAAAATCTTGCAAAATGATGCAACAGTTCTTTGAGTCACAGCTGTCATGCTGCTTTAAAGCTATCCCCAGAATAGTTTTCTGTACAGCAATGCTACTCATTGTTAATTCTTCTTTCAGCAGTAGAAAATTTATCTGATTAATTTGTGATTTGTAAAATGTGATGGGGGGGGTTGAGGTGTTGTCCCTTTTGTTCTCTTTACCTATAGAATTTTGTCCCATTTGTTGCAGGGAAACCTGATGGCTAATACTTCAGAGTATTTGCAAAACAAAGAGACTTGCTGGGCCCAGGGGGAAGGGAGAAGGGGCAGGCAAAGGGAGGCTGGGGGGCAGCAGGAAAATCATCATCTCGCTCTGCGGCTGGAGCAGAGGACACACTCAGAGCTGTGGTTGCTTGGAAAAGGAGTTTGCCATAACCCAGGAGTTTCCTTTTCCTGCTGCTGCTTCTGCTCGCCCCGCTGGGACGTCCTTCTGAGACTGCGGGAAGAACGGTGACCCATCTCTTCCATCCCTGCACCAGGACTCCTGCGTTCCATCTCGGAGTTCTTCCCTTCTCCTCAGAGGGCCTGTCGGAGCCACCTACAACAGGACTGGCTAGGGGTTCGTGAAGCAAGGCCTCCCCGATCCCTCTCCCTGGCTTTGCCATGGGGGTCCTTGACTTTTTCTTTGTAGTTGTTGTTGTTGTTAATACCGTAGTTATTGTTCATTTGTATCTTGTTGTACTCATTAGTAAAGGACTGTTATTCCTCCCCATATCTTGCCTGAAGGCCACTTAATTTTAGTAATTCGGAGGGAGGGGTCTTCTAAGGGAGGCTCCTGCCTTCCCCAGCAGATACCTGTCTTCAACCCACGACATGTAATTTCACTAATTCAATATAAATTTCATTAAATAACTTTTCCACAAAATATTTTGGAGTTCTTATATTTTCCTCTATTTTTTTTTATTTTTGGTTTTGGTTTTGGTTTGGTTTGGTGGGGTTTTTTTTGTTGTTTTCTGGGTTTTTTTTGTTTGCTTGTTTGTTGTTGTTATTCTCCTGAATTTTTAAAGAGGAAAAAGTATGTCATTGAAAGAAATTATCCATTTTTCTGATGTTGAAGGCTGGAAGTTTCTTAAATATCTCAGTCACATCAATAAGACGGTACCTCAAAATTTATTTTGAATTGACAACATAAAATAATTGGAAATTCAGAGAGTTAGCATTCATGCTTTCATTTTAAATTTCATCAAGGAAAGCAATGGAAAAGATCAATGAACTTGTTTTTCTGAGTAATAATCAGTTTTGGGAACTGCAGGAAATAAATTCACTTACCCTGAAAGGGATTCTGTCAGTCAGAAAATCAAAAGGCAATGTTCAAATAATATACACCTAAAGCACTATACACACTACATATTTACTAAATGATTAATGATTTTATATCTTCTCTCCTTACTTAGAAAATGAGGTGAGGTTTGAGTGAATAATAGGTGGCTAAGGTGAAACTTCAGACAACTTAATAGTGATGCTAAAGGAAAGGAACAAAAATGTTTTCATAAAGTCAAGATCTGATGGATAAAATAAGCAACATTTATCACTAAGCATTTCAAACCTGACAGACAAAAAGGCTGATTGAGATAAACAAATAGGAACATAGATACCATACTTTTGAGAGTATGGAAAAGACAAAAAAACCCACAACTAGGATCTGATCCAAGAATCTCTAAATTCAATTGCAAAATCTCACTGGATATAATGAACTAAGTTGCCAACAGATTTGAGAACTATATCTACCCATAAAACTTCAAGGTCTGCACATGTAAATGAACCTCTTTCTTCCTCTTGTCTGGAAAGTTTTCCTGTGCCTTTTGATGCTCTGGTCCTGAATGAGGAGTTGTCTTATCTCCGGTATTCACTTGGTTCAGCTTCTTTTCTGTCTCTTGCTTTGCTATAAATTAGACAGAAAATAATTAATTCTCTATTTTTCCTTTAAAATGAGCTAATTATTCAATCTCTCTTGCCGCAGTTAAACACCGTCAACTGACAGTATGAATAATTGTTAATTGAGAGTCCATTGAATGAGCTCAGTTTCATGTTATGAGGACAGAAATTTGATAAGTTTGTGAGAGTAGTTGTTAACCAAATCAACTATGTTCTTCATGTTGCAATTTCTTGCCAATGGCCTATAAACAAGCCACGATGACAGTACAGTTTAAAATCGATTCTTCCCCACAGCTTTTTTCCCCCTTTTTTTTTTGGATTCTAGTTCCATAAGATTTAGCAAATGGTGCATACTACAGGCAAATTCTTAGCTCCTATTCTTGATGCTTTAGAATCTTCGAGTTTGCTGAAATTTTTAATGGTTATTTGTTCTTGGAAAATCTTGAAATCAATGAGAAGTTATCATCTAAAGTTACACTGCAGGATTCAAGAGCAGGGAACTTTGACAATACAAAGGAGTATTGGACTAAACCACCCACTAACTCTTCTATCCAGCTGCATTCTTGTGGCAGAGGAGATATCCTGTACAGCTTTAGTAGTAGATTCAGACCTAGAGTTGCTCTGCAAAGTATCTATTTCTTATAAAAAATAAGTGTAAGGCAAACATGGTCTGTGCCAGGACCAACTTAAACAGCAGCATCCTTTCATCATCTTCATGAGTAACATGTAGATTCTTCATGTTTCACAGAATCATAGGATCCTCTACTGGAATGGGCTGACAATCATTCCTTTTGCATTCCTTGTTGTCAATGAGCTGGTCAACAGGTAGAGGAATCATGTGAGGAAGTGAACAGTATGCACAGAGTAAGAGACTGATGATGCTGAAGTCTCAGGAGCTTCAAACCTCCACAGAAGTGGGGTGCAGGAGGCCTCAGAACACTGTCAAGAGGTTAGTGAAAGGTCTGTTGAACATGAGGTCTGGAGGCTGGTCACTATGCCTGCTAGGAGAAAGTCTCCTTCTCCATCTAAAAATTTGAAGGTAACAAATAAAACTGGCAACTTTTACAAGAGGCATGAGGCCCTGGATCTAGAACAAAAACCAACTGATGGAGTAGGTGAAGGTCCCTCTGGGACAGAGGGGCCAGATAGAGGAGTAGAGCCTACCCCTTGCATCATGACATTCTCTGGCATTATATGTAATGGAGGGTCTGGAATATAAGAAGCTTACAGTTGGAAATGGCATGACAGTCATCTGAGGAAGGATTAAGGGACTAACAAATAATGCAAATACCATTGTGCGAGTCTACAATAGACTATGTAGGATTATGGTGCCACTGAATTATTCTTTTAGGAGCTAATGGACACTCCCAGATCAACTACCCTTGTCTTATGGGGGACTTAAACTTGCCAGTTATTAACTGGGAACATCACACGGCTGGCCAAGATCCAGAAGATTCCTAAAACACCTGGATGACAATTTCACGGTATGGGTAGTAAGAGAGCTGACTCTGAAAGATGCCCTCATTGATCTGTTGCTTGATTCACTCTGTCAACAGAGTAGATCTGAGTAAAGTGGAGATTTGGTGGCTGTTTTGGCCATAGTGACCACTGTTGACAGGAGGAAAAGTAGCAGTGACACTTCAACCTTGGACATGGGGAGAGCAGACTTCAGGCTGCTCAGGGAACTACTGAGTAAGGTCTCCTGGGAAAAGACTTTAATCACAACAAGCAGGAAAACTGTCAGACAAATTACAGTCAAAAGACACATTTTAGTTTGTTATGTTTATTTCAAAAATTTGTATGTGAGCTTCATAAATTTAGTGTGATTTTCTGCTGAGAATGAAACGGATTAATTTCCTTGCATCAGTTTCATATAAGCATAAGCATGCCAAGATTAATTTGTTCCACAGAGATTCCATATCCTAGAGAGTCCTGTGTGAGTGTTGTGTTGAAAATATATAGAAATTTATTAGGGAAAATCTCTCTGATTCAATTACTGAAAGTATTGTCTGCAGCACTTTTTGTTATATATATCTGCAAGATACTCAAAACGCAAGCTCAATTCCTTACATTATACCTGCTACTCACTGAAAGGTATGAACTTGCAATTTTCAGGATGCAAAATGGATTCAACTGCCTAATAAATGCTTAATAAATGCTGACATTAGTTCTCCACTTGCTGTTCATGGGTTCTGTGGTATGGCAGGTTTTCTAAGTCACCTCAGTAGTTTTGCCTGCCTGAATTGCATCACCAATAACTTAAAATAATGCCCAAATGGAAAGATGTTAGCATACATTTATAGCAGCATGTCTTGGCAAACATCTGAGAGTTCATGAACATTTTCATAAATACCTGACTGCTGCCTGAACTCTCAAAAAATAGTAGAAAACACCACCAAGAACTACTTCAGAATATTCTGATGCAGCCCTTGTTTCCTTGACTTGAATTTTCATGGGATTATCAATTCTGTATCACATTAATTTAAGAATATATGAGCATGGGAGCTTTTCAACAGCTCTATTTTTCCTCTGGAAATCAAGAGCTGATGTAGTGACCTCTAAAATTAATAGCTGAAGTTACATGTCTTCTGTGATCCCTATAAAATGCTAATAAACCCACAAGTAGCCAAGATGACTGCATAATAAATAAAACATTTGCAAAATATTACATTGATTTTGTTATTGCAATTTAATATACTCTCTAAGAAGAAATGTAGAGACATTCCAATGTGTTCAGTAATGATAGTTCAAAGGGTTCTGTAATTACATTGCTACTCTATTAGCATGCCATGCACTACCAAGAAATTAAGCCATATGTACAGTATAGAAAAGTGGGGAAAGCTTCCCAAGAAATAGGAGAGTGCTTGGCATATGTTTAAAAGTTAATTTGTTCTTTAGGATTAATATTTGAAGCATTTTCTCTCCTCAGTGTACAATACATAAATCAGCAACAAGGTCAAGTTTAAAAAACAGTGCCTCAGAAGCAGAATACTGTTGACTCAATATATTTTACGGAGAAATATCTTAGATAAATATTAGATGGTCTTAGGAGCATATATATATATATATATGATGAATGTGAAATTCTTTATTTCATCCCCCTGGGGAGACATAAATTCTGAAAAACAATTGTGTGCAGCAGAAAATTCCTGTAAATTAAGAATACTGCGAATTGAATTTTCTTATGAAAAACCACCTCTAACACAAATTAGGGGCTGTCAGTGTCAAGTTCATGACAGATAAGTCAGTCCAGACAGAGAAGTCAGTCCAGATAGATTTTGACTGAGGCAAAGTGAGTTAGTGGAACTAGATCATAACTAGATGCATGCCTTGATGTCTTTTCTCAGTTATGCTAAGTTGTCCTCTATTTGCATCCAAAAAAATTTTCTTTATCATGTTTTAACACCAAAGAACACAAAGAGTAATCACTCATGGATGAATTTATTCCATTTCTTACAATGCACTTCTTATAATCGCCTTTGAGAACTAGCTCTGATTCAGTTAGAAAAGACTGCTATAATTTTTAAATGGATTAAGGCACTGCATACAGAGAAACTCTAGCAAAAAATTATATCAACTGCAATATGTTTAATTTTGGAATATTTTCATAGATGCACTGTCTAATAATATTGAGTTTCTGTAAGAATTCAAGAGGAGACACCATCCCTAAATGCCAGTTTAAATTACCCTTTATATCTTCCTATCTGCTGTCAAAAATGCAAATAGCAAAAATCAGAAAAAGTTAGTAAGTTGAAGGCAGCACCAATGGGAATTTAGAAAGTATGAAACTATATAGTTGTAAGCCAAAAGAGGTTTTTTTCCAGTAACCTGAGTCTTATTGACCTCTTGGATCTAGGCAATATGTACTGAAATAACATTGAATTTTATTATTTTGGAAACACAGAAGTTGACTTTTGCCAATAACAACTGGAAAAGCCTTTACTTGGTTTTGGAAAAAATCTTGGTTGTCTTTTTATTCATTACAAAAATGGGCCTCTGATCCTTGACTGGACCTCTTGGCTCTACTACAGTGCAAATAATAAAATAATAGTCTATATGGTACAGAACTTTCTTCATCTAAAAGAATCTCTGTATCAATATCTCTGTATCAGTGCACAGTATATCCAGGCCCCTTCTCTCTTCCCAAACCCAAGAAGAAGCTATTCAAGCTAAGCAGAAGGTTTTAAATGCTAAGGAAAAAAATTCAATACCTCCATAAAATATATGAGGGCATTCCTTCATTTCCTCCTCTTGCCTCATTTGCATTGGACATACTGGGAAAGGCAGACATCCAAGTCCATGCAATTTTGCTTAAGTGAAACATGTCAGATATTTGCATTAAGAGGCTGAAAAAAAATATATATTTCCATTACTTATTGGGATGGATTTAAATATCCTCATTTCAAATGTCAGTCAGCTCAGTCTTTTTCTAATGTTATAAGGTTTCCAGATAAATTTATCTAAAGTTGAGACCATTAAAAAGATTCTTCTGCTCTCTTTTTGATACATGACTGAGAGGGAAAAAAAGAGAAAGAAAGAAAGAAAGAAAGAAAGAAAGAAAGAAAGAAAGAAAGAAAGAAAGAAAGAAAGAAAGAAAGAAAGAAAGAAAGAAAGAAAGAAAGAAAGAAAGAAAGAAAGAAAGAAAGAAAGAANCAGCAAGTAAAGCAATATAAATATATCTATATCTATCTATACCTATATCTATATCTAGATACCTATCTCATATATATATATATATATATATATTTATGTCCTAAATATATCATTATAGGGTAGTAATGTTTGTGAAGAGGACTTCATATTGAACTTGATGACCTAGGAGATCTTTTCCAGTCTTAATGACTTTATGATTTTATGTTATCCCATTTAAGAACCAGGAAGGAGATTCCTGAATTTACATGTTCTTTTATGTAATTTTAAGAAAACTCAGTAATTGTTTGCCAAACCAGTGGCTTATACAGATAGCTGGTTAATCAACTAAAAGCAAATATTTATCTCCTTTTCTCAGATATCAAACTACTATGGAAAGAACAAGTTTCCACAATCATTCAACTCTTTCATTGGAGGACTGTAATTTTTCATTAACTAAGAAGGAAATGTGCTGGAAAATAAGGGGGAAAAGAATGGATTATCTGATACAGAAAACATCATTTTAATGTAATTAAATTATTAAATAATATCCAGATCACACAAAATTGACATGTGTTCTCCATTCCCTGATGTAAGAATATAATCTGTTACACCTATTTCACTATGATGATCTCTTTTGTCCGTTCTGCGCTTTACATATACATGCATATATGTTTATCTCATGGTCCTGATTTGAGGAATCCTGCAGCATGCAACATTTAATTACTGCACACATCCTTTCAGAGCTATTGCAGACCTGAGGCTCCATAATTACTAAAAAACATTCCGAAATTTCAGTAATCAGAACAAAAGATATATTTGCAGATTTTCTTTACAATTTTTCATTTCATGCCCTTGGTAGAATAAGCTTATCTTTCAGCTACAAAAAACATAATGAAAACTATTTATTTTCCATTCTTTACTCTGCTATAAACTTTTTTTTTTGTGTCAGTGGTCAGAAGAATAACCATCTTCAGGCCTTTTCAATGACTACATGAGTTTTTCTTTCTACTATTCATTTTGCTGCCCTGTTTATTAGCTAGCAAATAGCATTCCTAGAAAAGCCTTTTCAAATATTCTCTTTTTTTCCAAATGAGAGCTCAAGGTTATTCTCATTACAGAAACACATGTGACAAGACTAGTTAAAATATTCTCAAAAATTCTCAGATGCTTTATACAAGTTTATTAAGTTGCTTTAACCTACACCTAAAAATTTTAAATTTTATTAAGCTCCAGAGAGTTAATTCAAGTACTAGAAAAGTAATATTAACTATTCCTGGTAGAAACTTACTGTTTGAATAAACAGGAAATAAGAAAAAAAAATAACAACAATAAAAACCCAACCAAAACAGTAATATTTATCTTTTTGGCTATGACAACAATTTGATTTTGATCTTACTGTCTCTTACTGTCTCTTCAATGAGTAGGTTGTTTAAGGATTCTTGAATCTTCCTTAAACTTACTCGCTTTCACAGTGTTAGGACATGTATGTATTCATTAGATAGTGGTGATTCTGTCCCCAGTCTTGTTAATCTCAAGAACACAGCAAAGTTGCTCTTAGATGATTAAATCACATTCCTTCTCTATTCACAAGGACTCATTCCCATTTCATTGGACTGTGCTGGACTAACGTTTTTAGAAACTAAGATTCTAAGATTCTTAGCAAATCTGTGTCAGATACCTTTATAATATATTACAGCCTGACCTACACTGAAGAAAACATTCACTGGTAAATAAAATGGTAGAAGGAACTTAAAATCTATCATTTCAGAGTTGTTCTTCCTTTCCCTGTTTGTTGCCTTGTGAGAGAGAAGCGTTTGTATGGAATAGGTTTTCCAGATGGCCAGAAACCTGTCTCTCTGAGTATATTTTCTTTTTTAGTGCCTAGTATGTATGCCAGGTGGTTTAAAAAATGACAGTGCTTTAAAAATGACAGTGCTTTAAAAATGACAGTGTTACAGGTCCTTATTAAGTTTTTTTAAATGAAGATATTATATCTTAGATATATAATTTTTATATATGTATATTAGAAATATCATTATCTAATATCTAATTATTTTATTTTTATATATACATT
>VXBU01018588.1:2040-12357 GCA_013400315.1 Bombycilla garrulus | reverse complement strand
GCTTTTTTTTTTTTCTTTTTTTTTTTTTTTTTTGTCTAGAAATGAATGAGGAATATAAGGAACATTTATCCTTATGATCTCTTTACAAGGCATTATAATAATGGATTATAATTTTATAGCCTCTCTGAAAAAATCACTTCTGATAAGCTGGTAAGAATTGAAGGAGTAAGATTAAGATAGGAAAGAAGAAGTTGAATAATTTCTAGCAAAAAGTAGCTGTTTGTAAAATTCTGCATATGTGAGAGAAAGTTCTTCCCAAAGAGAAATTGATTTGGTTTTATGCACCATCCAGCTATTTCCAATAGTTTCTTTTAAAGGAAGTTGGTCATTTTTTCCATGCACATCCTTTCTTCTTGTTTCTTTTTTTTTTTTTTTTTTTTTTACAAAAAGGCCTTCAGTGGCTTGACAAATTGCCAAGGTTTAAGTGCAATCCCTTACAGAAGCATTAGAAACTTACAGAAGCTCAGTAGAATGGTGAAAACAAAAGTAAGCAAAGTAAACAGAAAAGTAGTACTTCAATCAGCCAGGAGCTGAGAATGAGAATAAAGTGGGACATTATTAAAGTTGTTTGGATCTTCTACATAAAAAAAAAAAATTAACAAAAACTTGGAAGAAACCAAACCTCTTGTTTTTCATTAACATTTTAATTCTTACTCAATCTTTTCCAGACAGTAGAAAGTTTCTGCCCTTTAATTAAATTCACTGGTGAGTAATGAAGTAATCATTAGGTTGCATCAGCTAAGGAAAACACTCAGGCTATTATATCATGAAATACAGGTTTCCTCTTTCAGACTACATGGTACCTGCTCCCTATTTTGTTATCTTTGATGAAATGGCACAGAGCTAAAATGAGGAAAAATCTTCCTTTGTATGAGCCAAATTACATGCTAAAGTAGTGAAGGGCACCTTTCTTCCAAACTATTTCATTCCCTTTGGAGTATCCTAGAATCAGATTTTTAATAAAGGACCATCTTTGAATGCTTCCTTCCTGAACCCATAAATGAAGCCTCAAAAAATATATTATCCTGCACTCGGAAAGTAGTCCTTAAATAAATGTGTATTCTGTCCTTCAGCATTCATAAATAGATGCTCCCAACTGGGGCTTTATCTTTCTCTGCTCAAGAAACTAGCAATTTTGTAAAAATGTCCATTGCTAACAAAATTTTTCTTTCTGTATCAAAGTAGCATTAGAAAAGTTCCCGGTGCTTGACTTACAGTTTTTGGTCTCATCGTGTCTTCTCTTATCTGGCAAGTGTTTGTCATTGGTTGGTGAATGTATTTGGCAATTATATCAACAATGTAAAAGACAACAATGCCTACTTTTATTTCCTTTCAGGTGTCTTACAGGAACTGCAGTGGACAGCACAAAAATACCTCAAGTTAGGAAGAAAATTAAAAATTTATTAGTTCAAAGATTTTAGCAGAGAGTTTATTTGTAATTTCCTTTAAACATATGATAGAGAAAGGTATAAGTGATATAAGTACAAAGAAAGTGCACAATTTTTTTGTCTATGCCTACTTGAGGAGGCTGGAAGTTGTTATGAATTAACAGTGTGAACAACAAGTATACAAAGATAATTTCCCAGTGTGAAAGCATATCAACATGCATTTGTCTTCTTTGGCTTTCAATTCCATTTTTTTCCTTATTTTTTTCTTTTTTTTTTTTTTTATTTGGATGTGTTGGTTTTGGTTTTTTTTTTTTTCTCCTCAATTTAGTCTTTTGTCTGATTTTAAATCAGTTCCAACTAGGAAATTTTAGAGTATTAATGGCATCGTCAAATAATTTTCAATAGAGTATAAAATTTCAGTTACTGTGGTTTGCTCTAGTAGCTGCTCCAATAACATTTTTGAAAATGGCAGATAGCTGTTAATGATTCTATACATAATCTGTTCTCAACATCTCTATGTTAATTGGTTTCATATCAGAATGATTAACTATTTAAGTGTCCCTTTTCTCCCAGGGGGAGTTAGTGTGTGAATTACAAAAAATATATTCAGATTTATTCTATTCTTAAATATTTGTACTTGTGGTTTTTTAATTTAAAAGAAGACTAGGTTGCATATAGTTATCCCTTTCCTGACTGCCTTTACATCAAGTAATTATTGTGCAGTCTTTGCTCTACTTTAGATCATCTACTTGACAGACTATTTCTTTTTATGGATGTAGTAAAGACAGCAAGGACAAGTGGAGCAATTTGCCCAAAGTGACAAACCAACCTAGAGCAGCAGAGTCACGAAGGTAACAAAGGTCTTCTGAGACATGCGATACCTCATCTGTTGATGTGTTCAGACTTTTTGCTGGAGAAAATTGCTGTTACTTTTGTCTTTTGTTGCTCTACAGAACCAATGCATCTCTCAGGAAACGAATCAGGCTTGGTTCCAGCTGGCATCTTATCAACCAAATTCCTAGCAGGCAGGTTGCAGGGTCTTTGTAGGAGATGTGCAAGCCAGAGAAAAGCCAGCTTCACTTTCAGAGTCTAGAATGAGTTTGAGAATGGAATAGTTAGAGGGAACTACCACAGATTTTTTACATTTAAACTGAGAACTGAGGAGAGGTAGTATGGAAATCATTGAAAGATAATAAACAAGAAACTCCCAATCCTTTTTTAATTATTTAGATTTTTATTTTGGGGCCAGTTAACAGGGCAAAGCACCACTTTAAGCATTGTAACTGAGGTGGTCTGACTACGTCTACGTATCTCTCCTTACCAGCCTACTAACTCCACACATGAGAAATGAAATCCTGAGGATGTTAAGGAATACTTGCCAAAAACCTCTACAACTCTCAAACTATATTTCTAATAATATTTCAGAAAAACAAAGGAAAAGGCAAAACTACAGTTTACTTTTTATTATCTCTGTTGTTTGTTTGCTTAGAGATGAACAAAATATTTTAAGGAAAAGTTTATCTGACAAATTTAATTTTTATGTATTATTCATGAAAAGACTATGAATATTTAAGTAAGTTAAAAATAAAAAGATATAATGAAATATGAGATTGTTAAATCTTTAGTCATTTACAAGGTAGGAAATATAAAACATTAAATACTAAATAGTAGGAAAAAGACCCAGATGTTATAATGCAGGCTGGGTCCAGGGGGACTGCTTTGTCCTCAAGATCTCCTAGCAAGCTCAGCCTGAGGTAATCAGGCGGTTCAGCTCTTAGTGATTTCAGCTCTCTCAGGAGTTCAGCTCTATAGCTTGCTAGGGTCTGCCGTGGCTGGCTCAGGGAAGAAGAGATGAGAGGGCCCTGTAGAGGTTCCACAAAATGGTTTAATGCAGGTTTCGTGAAGGGGTGTCCAGTGATGGCTCTTCCACCAAACTTGGCAGAAGTAGGAGTTTTTATAGGGTTAGTTAGGACTGGGAAACTACCCAATAGTTTTAGGGTCGGGTTGAAATAACCTATAGTCTTAGGACATCTGGAATGTAGCCAATAATATTACAGAGAGATAAGAGAGGGTCTTGAGGCAGGAAGCAGACATTTCCTATCTCCAAGGAGGCCTAGCAGCAGGCTGTGTGACTGAAACAATGTTAAGGCAATTAAGAAGCTGTTATAAACACTTTTGTTTAATATTCTTTTATCAGTCACGTTAGCCATTGCTCAGCGTAATGCGATCATAGTTTCTCTTTCCTGATATGCTTAACAGCAATAGAGGGCAGTTGTAAGTAATCCACTGGACCCTAAGCAAGGAAGGCAGAGTTCAGTTCTTTGTGGTTTTGGTTTGCTGTTTTTTCCCTGTGTCTGTATTCCACATTAAACATGTCATGTGTCCCCCACCTGACCTGTGTGCTACAGGAAGAAATGAAGAACCAATTTTCTCTAAATAGGCTTGGGTAACTTTCATTTTGTCAAACTAGCCAGAATATTTGATTTAAATTTGTGCCAACTTTTATGGGTTTTTTTATGTTCTATGCAGGAGAACAGACTAGGCTACATTTGGCATAAAGTTGCTGATAAAAACTTAATTCATCAGGGTGCTTGAATATATCTGAAAACAGCAGAATAGAAGCAATCTGGACACTGGCCACTCTACATCACTTAGTCACACTATCTTTGATTTGTCACCAGAAGCCATGAAGGCAGTTTAACATATTGTCACACAGGGCCAGATACAGCTTTGAATGAGATAATTGGAGGGCTGGAGACAATGCTGCCAGCCTTGTGCAGCTGTACCAGCATTGTGCTGATAGCGCTACCTTGCTTTTAGGCTCTTAATATTTCAGCTTGACACCTCACACTGTGCGGTGTGGACATGCAGTGTTCTGGGACCTGAGTGGACAACTTGATTTTTGCTTCATGCTGACAAAAGAGCATGGGATTTTACTTTGGTCTCTTAGACTGTCTTTTCTCAAAGCTGGAACAGACAGATTTTTATAATTTTCAGTTTAGGTTGTGTCTTCAGGCAGAATTTTTGACCATAAAAAATGAGATTAGGACCAGATTGCTTTACAGTTTTCTATTTTTTTAACCAAAAATATTGCACTATTACAATGTTAAAGGAAAAAACACCATTAAACCAGCACATTCTTTTTTATACAATCAAAAAACAGTGTACTTGCCTCTTTGAAATGATTCGTGAAATGCTGACAATGAGTTGCCATGAGCAATGGTTGCATTGCTACCAGCTATTGGGGGTATATATATGTATACATGATGTTTCAATGATTTATTAGAGATATTAAATATTTAATATTTATTGGATGAAGTAAGCAATCGATACTCAATTGAAATCACTTTAGGCCACTTATTCCAGGCATCTATATGGAACAAAATGAAACTTTTTAATCAGAATTGGCTTGAAAACTGTTTATGAACATAAAACTCCATATTTATTCTATAATATACTCACAAAAATCTTTTTCATCTGCTTCTTGATGGGTTGGAAGCTTTATTGTGTCTGTGAAAAGGGTGTGTGGAATCACAGCTGCTGTCTGTAACTACAAATAGTCTTATGCTCACAGACTGTCTTGTTGCTCATAAGAATCTGTGTGAATATTTGTGAGTATATTGTAACATTTTAGATGCAGTACAGTTGTTCTAAGCTAGAACATTGAAAGTTAGAGCCATGAGCAAGAAACAAGGGTCAGTAATGCTATCATTATTCTTAAGATATTGTCAGGAAAACAGATTTTAGCATGTAGCTCATGTAGAAACAAATTTACGAATAATCACTGCCTCACACTCTTCACAAATTATTTACTTTCTGAATTTCTGTCAGATTATAAAACCCAATGCAGTTGTCAATATCAGCCTATTTTTTACTGTCAGTCATACTTTCTGGTTTTCAAATACTTCCTTTTGGCAGGGAGGGAAAATGTATGAAACACTGCTACACTCACATTCTCTTGAAAGATTTCTGCTCCTGCTAAATTTTGTTTGTGTTAAAATACTTTAATATTTTGGCTCTCTATAAGAGCAGAAAAACAATGTCTTACATACACATTGCATCTATCATACAGAATTTACCAATTATGACAGGTTCAGTACATTTTCCCATCATGTTCTAACTGCTGTGGAAAAAGTTAATTGACCATTATCCAAAAGCCTAGCCATCTTTTATTTTTTTAAATGTCACATAAGGTGTTCATCTCTTGGCATAGCATTTGATGAATTTCCAGCACTTGGCTTATATCCCTTCTCTTTGAGATAAAGTATGCATCCAAAATGTTGAGCCAGTCCTCTCACAGCTATTCAGTAGCCAGAAGAGAGTTCTGTAATATAACCACAGTTTCTAGAACTTTTTCATTTCTTGTCTTGTTTAGGGAATGAATTTGGTCAATGTAAAACTGGCTTTAAGCAATATAAATCATAATTTTATCCAGTTGAGAGCTTCTGCATTTGCTGTAATGAAATGCTTCAAAATATGAAACAGAGATCACTCTGTGCTGGGTTTTGTTTAGATGCTGATGCTCTGCCAACATACAGAAGATGGAAACCTATTTTGTGAAAATAATCACAAAAATTGGGTCAAAAAAGCATTGAAAGGAGTCAAACTGCTTATTATATTATGATATTAAGCTGATTTAGTTTGTTAATGCACTTGTACTGCTTAAATAAATGTTTGAAATGAGGCCTTTGGATTAATATGTAAATGTTTTAATGGAGATCCCCCCATCAGGCGTTACATGGCACAAAATCTTTTATTTATGCTCTCAGCTTAAATACCACATGGCCCTGTTTTCACTGCTGTTTGCAGGGTATTATACACGTCTTCTATACTACTGTAACTTAGAATCATGGCTTATTATGCTGACTTTTTATATCTGAACCTCAAATTTTCCCATATGAATGTGATTGAAAGTACTCTAAGCAAACCTTCCATAGTTGTTCAGAATGCTACCACCTGTTAAACAGCTCCCCAGAAGTTACCTGTAGAGCATACTAATAGTTCACCATACATATCAGGACAGAGGTGACACATCAGGAGGGTCTCTGTTCTGCCATCACTGGGTGATGTGTCAGAGAACAGACTGGACAGGAAGATCCAAAAAGGAGCTTAGTGGCTAATTCTGTAAAATAACACCAGCATGAAGAAAGGATTAACATATGCTCATCAGAATGCCTATGTTTAGTAACGTGGTACTTCTGCCTCCATGAGGATGTTCTGAAATGGCTCCAGAAATCTAATTAAAAACTGCTTTTTTTCTAGGATGTGTCCACCAAGACTTATGTGCCTCATTAGGATAGCTTGTTGTCTACATGCTGCAGAGCTGGGAACACAGATTCTGACAGATTATATTCATTGTGACCCAAAATCTATTTAGAGAAGCACTAAATTTGGTGCTTCAATAAATCTTCATATAAATTTATTTGCCTTGGAGGCAGGGACAAAAGAGGCCTCAGGACTTTGTGTGGAGAAACAATCTCAAGGAAAAGTGTTTTCTCTGTCCCCAGTACTATCTGTACTGCACATAGTTTAAGCACTATGTGTACTGCACATAATTAATATAGTTGAAGGCAAGTTCAGTAATGTTGTTAAGTGCTTTACTGAAATTCTATAATCTGCTAGAGATGGTTTTGGGTGTTGCCAATGTAGCTTTCAGACAGGGAAAGAAAAGATAGTTACAAACATCCTTTTTCGTGATAAAAATCCAAAAATCCAATGAGTGTTTTTGCCCCATTATTAATTACATCTGTAAAATAAAATACATTCTTGTTGAATGAAAGGTGCATTTTCTACTTTTTATTTTTAATAACTGTGGTTGTGTGTCTCATGATAATGTGGAGAAGGGAGAGTTAATAACGTCCAAATTTCAGATTAATTGGAATATTCTTATTTTATGATATTTGTCAAGTTCTTAAGATATTGCATGGATATTTGTGCAGATCTTGGAAAACTCACTTAAGCATATTCTTCATAACTATAGATTCTGTACTGCACAAATATCATGAAGCCTTTTGGAAAAAAATCAATTAGCTTTTTATATTTTTTACATAGGAATAGGAATGTATAATATCCATTCATTATGGTGTCTGTTGGTTTGCTGTAGGATTCAAGGGACAGAATGAACATTTTTGCCATGCAAAAAGAAGTAATAATTTTCCTATCTGTCCCATGAAGAAGATATTTTTTCTTTATCAGCTCTATGGTATTATTTGTTTCACTCTATCTTCAATCATGTAAACATTCAACTGTAGTTTAATTTTGTTTGTTTTAGTGACTGCTTTCAAGTTTTCATTAAATATGTATCATTCTGTTATACAAGGAAATGCAACCCTGAAATCTTAATTCTGAGAGTTTTCAAAGATTCCTACTTTCATAAACAGAAAGACTATACTTATAATACTTTGCTTTTTATTCTGATGTGATTGAGTGATGTATCTAAAATAAAGAAAAGCTCTTTTTGATTCATTAGAATCAAGCATCAGTTTATCATAGGTCCTTGATACATCCTTTACAAGTATGCACCTGTGATTAACTGGAACCATGCTCTGAAACATTGGTTTAAAATACTCTCTACAGAGAAGCATTTTTAAATAAAATATTTGCATACATGCCTTGATATTTCTTAAAAGAATTTATAGTAATCTTGATAAAACCAAAAAACAAAACCCAAAACCAAAACAAAAAAAAAAAGAAAAAAGAAAATAAAAGAAAATATAAATAAGTCCTCTTCATATTAATTGTTCTGTAATCCTGCATGTCTAAGGAAAATGAGGAAATTTGCATACAAGTAATATTTTCCAAAGGGAAACTGATAAATGAAAATGATTCCTACATTCATATTTGAAATACTTTTTAGTGAATTACTAGATACGATTGATACCACTGCAGCTATTTTTTCCGAACTCATCTCTATTTTTAAAATTATTTGCCAGTATTTTGCATAAATACTTTTGTTTTTAAATTACTGAATTTCTTAAACAGTATGTATTAAATTTACACACAGGCAGCAAAAAAAATCTAATCCATTAACTCTCCATGACAAATGGTTTGATACAGATGAAGTAGTCATCGGAATCTTTCCTGCAGCCACAAGAAGCTGCTATCTTATCAGCTGGAAACAAAGAAGGATCATAAAACATATCTGAGCAAAGCCAAGAAGAATGATTTTAAAACTAAGCCTTCCAGTAACTGAAAACATATAACCCATATACTTCTGAATTATGGCTGTGACTAATCTTTATATGAAATATTTTTTTTCCACCCAAATACTTTCTACAGTGCAGTAAAAGTGCCTATCGTTAGTCAGATACTCTGAGATACAGCCATCATTCATGATAAGCAAAATAGCTTCCCTGGATGCCAACTCCTTCCCTTCCCACCAGCAAGCATGAAACATAAAAGGCAAACTGGAAAGTGACAGAAAAATTTCATTTTGTGATCTTTCTTGAAGTCGCATGTCATTGTATTTATAGTTCTATCCTTCAGATGTTTACATTTATGAATACAATAATATGAAAGGTGAATACATGAATACTACAGTTATGAACATTTTGTCATCAAAAATTTCCTTAATTTATATGAGTTAAGGAATGTGGTAATACAGGTGGAATGTGGTAATACAGGTGGAAAACTTTGGTTTAGGTAAAACAGTTATGTTTGATGAGTCATCAGCAGTAATTTTTTCAAAAACTTGTTCTTTGATGTGCAGGGGGTAAGTGGGTGGTCTTTTTCATAGGCCTATCCAGATTGCAGAAAATACTGTCACAGTTGATATGATCTGGCAGAAAAGATGGATGAACTTCCAAAGATCCATTGTATAGTAATATCCAGATAATTAAATCTCAGAGCTTTATGAACATCTTACTACAGGATGAAAGTGTCCCAAAAGGCAACTTTTAGCCATGCCTTTTATCAGATACTATTTTTTATGTAGAATACTCAGAATGATTTTATTAACATGAGACTAGCAAAGATATCTTGGATCAGACTATCCTGTCTTTGCTACAGCGGGCAACAGCATTTATTTATATCGCCTTAAAAGCACAAAACTCTTATCTCAGATCATCAGTATCTGTTATGAGTCTTTCAAGACAGTTTCACTACTTTGTTTCTCAGTAGGACATCACACTGTAATTTACAGCATGATCTCCATGATCTCCACTGTGTGAAGATTATTATTGTGAAACATGGCCTTGGAGTTTTATACCAAGTATTGTTACTGATTAAGGATGGTTTAAAAATGAGTAAAAAAGTATTCAGCATGTTATGTCACTGTCCATAACAGGATTCTTTTAGTGTTTTCTATTACCATATTGCCATCAGGAGAGATGTTATAGCATGGGAATTTCTGCTTTCAGATTCTTTCTGAATTCTTTTGAAAAAAGACATATGGTGGACACATTTTTAAAACTCTAAAGTTCAAATATCAAAATAAAAATACAAATATTAACATAGTTAGGAGATTTTTTAGAAATCCTTGCTTATGGTTGGCTTAATTACATCATAATTGGCTATTACAATGTAGCCCATTTAGGATTATATTATGTTTCATACAAATATTTTGCATTTTACAAAAAGTGGTTTCTCTCCTAATTTGAAAACAATTTAATTTTGTTGAAAAATAAGCTTCATAAAAAAACTCAATTTATTAATATATGAATATTTCAATTAAACACGTGTAACTATTGAATTCTGCTCTAACCAATTTCTGAAATAGCCTGTGAAAATCACAGGAAATGAAAGAAATCATAATTCAATCACTTCTAACTCAATACAAGAGAGGAACAGTTCATCAACTTCACTTTTGAAGCAGAGATAGAGCAAAATCTATAAAGACAGTAAAATTACAAGGGGAGAAACATAATTTCCCCCCCCCCAGAATCTACTGTCTAGACATCAGTGAGTTTCTTCAAGGAAAGAGCAGATTTCT
>VXBU01018533.1:204025-245752 GCA_013400315.1 Bombycilla garrulus | reverse complement strand
GGAGCGGCGGCGGCGGCGGCGGCCGCTCGTTGTGCGAGGGGAGAGGGACGGGAGGGCCGCGCCCCCGGCCCGAGACCCGCGATCCACGATCCGCGGGCGGGTCGGTCGCGCTGCGAGTGCGGGGGTGGGGGCCGTCGCCCCGTGGGCTCGCTCGGCGGCCGCGTCCTCGCACGGGTCCGTGGGGATCGGCGGTGGCTATGGGGGCTGATGTTCACGTGATGGAGCCGGGGGGTGTGTGGCTGGCGTTGGGTCTGGCAGCAAAAGCTTCCCAACTAGGTTTTCTCTCCCCTTTTGTTTTCCGGTGTTTAAAAGAGAGCTGGTGGCATATCGGTGACTTAACTGACTGGGATCTTACCAGGGGCTCCGTTTTCCAAGCGTGCCACTGTTAATTCTGGATTGATTCCATCATTTAAGCAAGCATCCTTTAGACATGTTATTTTGGTTTGGGTGTTTATTTTTTATTTTTTTTGTCACCATTTATAAACCGCTGTTTATTTTCTGTGGCAGAGTGGGTTCTAATGCATGGGAATATATGCTCCTAATGCATAGGAATACATGCTTCTGAACTGAAATGTACTTTTCTTAGGTCTCATGTGAATCCTGAAGGTTATTCTGGGGGAGAGGTTTAAAGGCTCACAAATAAATAGGAATGGTTTTTGTAGGTTTAGAAACTTAATTTCCTCGTATGTTCCCGTGTAGGTATGGATTTATCTATGCATTGATCACACATTCTTAAGTAGAACAAATTGCTTAGCCTTGTGGGTTTTTTACCCTTAAAATTGGTTTATGTGATAGTATATTTGTGTAAAATACTTAAAGTGGCACATTTCCCCTTATTTTGTTCATGTCATCATTTTCTTTTGACTTTGCTTACTGTTTTGACTAGCAGCTTTTCTTCCTTTGGGATTTAGTTTATTTCATACCTTTGTATGTTTATGTCTAATAGGGATGTTTCTTTTTTTTTCTTTTTTTTCCCTAGGTGTTGGTGACTTCAGTCATTTAGGGGTTTAGTTCTGAGGAGTAGAGACACAAGGATTGAGTTTCTTTTACATAGAAAGCTACAGCTATTCACCAGTACTCTTTTTACTCCTTCCCATCCTTCCCTGCTTCGTAGGGGGAACAATTTGGGAATTATTTTAAACATTAATTTACTCCCCCTTCCCTCCCTCAGAAATCTACCCTGGCCCCAAAGGCATCAGCTAGACAGTGCCTGACAGGACCAGGAGAACGTTATCGTTGCTTGCTTGCTTCGGGAGCTTCAGTAGTTCCCGTCCTTCCTTAGGGGTGTAGTGCAGGGAGGCATCCAGAAGACTTCCGTGCCACCCTTTTTGGTTAGTAGAGGATCCAGGAAAAGGGGTACCTAGTAAGACACGTGACCTCCTTAAGGGAGCCAGAACTGAAGCAGTACTTGGCACGCTGAAGGAAACATCCATCTTTAGTGTCTTTCGTCTTCCATTCCTTCCTCACCAAATTTCTGGTAAGTCTCTTCAGCCCATTCATTCATGCAGTGCATGTTTCCCTTCCCCCACTCCAGTCGCTGGGAGAGGCATGCACAGAAACTGTGGGGTGGGGGAAGGGAGGAGGGAGAACTGGCTGTGTACACACGGATCGGGGAGGAGAGGGGGTATTGTACCACACTGCGGGGGAACCTGGCACAGGTGGAAAAGCAGCTGATGTGGAAGGAAACTGTGTATTTTATTTGCACACGGGCGTGTGTGTGCACACAGGGACAGTGGAGGGGTGTGAAAAAGCTGAGAGCCTGTTATTGGAAAAATTACCAAGAGCGAAGTAGGAGGATGGCTGATGCTGACCAGTGTTGGGCTCATGTTGCGGGGAGGAAAGAGAATGGATTATTCGGTGATGACTGGGAAGTGGGGTGTGAGAATGAGGAATCTTGCCTTCTACTTGCAAGCATGAACACAGAGGAGGAAAGATGGGGGTATGGATGTCCGCCTTTCATATGCCTGGGAGGATTACTGCTAGCATCTTGAACATCACTCAGTGCAAAGGTGGAGACAAGGAGATAAAAGCCATCATGGGGAGTGCAGTTGCTCGTCTGCAGGGATGGGAATGAATGGGAACAATTAATATATTCCCATATCCTTTGGCTGTGGTAGTCTACAAATCTCAAAGGGAAAAGGAGGTGAATGCTGT
This sequence comes from Bombycilla garrulus, assembly GCA_013400315.1. Classification (NCBI taxonomy): domain Eukaryota; kingdom Metazoa; phylum Chordata; class Aves; order Passeriformes; family Bombycillidae; genus Bombycilla; species Bombycilla garrulus. The sequence continues at coordinate 243,598 of VXBU01018533.1, read as the reverse complement.
GATGTGCTTTCAAAGAGGTGTGCTTGGGGTTCACCTGCCTGCAGAGACTTTCAATTCTCCGATGCATGTGTAGAGGGGTGGATGATAATGCAGCAGCAGTGGACAGATTGTGCTGCAGCTTTTCAATATATTATATAAAATGCGTTTAAATAAATATTTTAATTTTTCAGATTCTTCAACTTTTAAAAATGTGTTCTTTCCAAAGATTCTCACTCAAACAGTTATGTGACAGTCTTAGGAAAACTAGTTTCTCCTACTTAAAAGAGGAATTTTCCTTGATGTTGGCCTTAAGCATCACCGTGAAGCAGCATTGTCAGGAACGAGTTGACTTATCTTGGATTTATTTTTCTAAAGATGTCAGTTCTTTTCTCTATTACCATGTGATATATTCATCGTCCATACATATTTCCTTAACATTTTCTTTAGATGGTCATCTTTGTGTGGAAAAAAAAATCACTTGTGCTTTATGCTTGAAACAGCTGTGAACTGTTTGCAGACCTGCTCTCCCTATGCTATAGAAAGTCCTATTTCTGGGATGTTTCCAATACTGCTCTCTTCTCATTAAGATGAGACAGAGACTTCCATGACAGTGTATGATGGATTACATTCTGGGTCATGTGCTGGACAACTGTTCATTAGCTGTCTAACTGGTCTGCTATCTAAGATTAACTTTATAATTAAGATCTGCCTTGAGGTGTCTCCTGAAGGAGATAACTTGCATGCATCTGCAACCATTCTTAGGTCTTCACTGTCTTGAAATGCATCCTTTCAGTCATTCTAGACACTGCTGTAATGGTAGACACGGTTGGTTTATTGGAAATGTGTACTCAGTTTCAAGCCGTAGCTAATTTATGATGAAAAGGAAGTAAAAATACCTTTTCCAGCTTGAGTAGCGCTGTTCTGAAAATGAGTGTTAAGGGATAAGCATTAATGGTGGTGTTAATGTTACTTGTAATGAGGTGAGTGCTTGGAGCAGTGTTTTTCCCAGTTCTCCATTTCCCATGGCGGTTGTGGCTGTCAGTCTCTTGCTCATTCCTTCTCAATTCCCTGAGATTTTTATTGTCAGTATCTCAGGTGCTGGGATTAAACATGCCTAGAGGCATGCTAAAACTGAGGTTAGGTTTTACCTCTGTGTTAACCACTGAAATCTGTGAAGTTTGTGTTACCTATGCAGTGCTGTAACTGAAGAGTCTGAGCCAAGCTCTAAAACAGGGGCGATTCTGGGAGGGGTGCTGGTAATAACTGTTTCACTAACTTGTTTCCCAGATCCCACTGTAGGCGGTGGCAGTGTGCTGCAACATCAGATCATAGGCAGAGCAGGTGAAAGTTATATCACATTGATCCTTGATGCTATAAAGATCTGGGATTCCATTCAGCATTCCCACAGGGAAGACACAACCTAGACTTTTTAATTTACAAAAGCACAGAGTAGTTGCATTCTGAAAAAAAAGAATATTGAACATTTTTTTGCATACTAGATACCTTTTATCTTACACATTTATCAATAATACATAAATTAATTAGTGTCTCCTAAAAATGTGTTTCTTGTTTCATCTTAAGGGAAATATGTTGAAAGAGAAAAAGAAACTAGTCCATTTTTCTCCTGCTTTTGGGTGTTGAAGACAGGAGAAAAGTAAATGAGCCATGGAGACCAATCTCCCATTCCTGGAGGGAGATGGAGGTCTCTAATCTTCTCTGTGAAGAGAACACCCCCTTCAAGGCACAAAGAGTGGTCTTCAGTGGTTTCCAGATCTCTCTAGACAGCTGATTGGATTGGCTAATTTCCCTGTTATTTCAATAAAACATATTCATATAAGATGTAGAGTCGAAAAGGAGCACAGTGAGTGCTTTTGTTAGAACAGCTGCTAGAGGTGTGCAGCAGAATGTGGGAGGAAAGAGGTTTGCATGTGCTGGGGAGGGAAGGAAGCTGTTGTGTGATTGCTGGAGTAAGGCCTGGCTTAAGCAGTATAAGGGTGCCATAGCTGAAAGCTGAGGTGAGCGTTCATTCCCTGTATAAATTGCAAGGAATCTGTTCCATGCAGTCTATTCCTGAAGCAGTTGTGGCAGTTTCTGCTTGGCTGGTGCGACACACAGTTTGATTTTTATCACAGACCTTTTACTTTCATACCACCCTTTTCCCCTCTCCCAGTCTGTTTCATGCAGTTAAGTTTATGATTATTTTTTGCCTTCCAATTTCATAAATCTGTGAAGTAGTTATTAAAAGATTGTATTTACTTTGACTGTAGTAGCTTTGAGTGAGAAGTGCACTTGAAGTGGCCATCTTGAAGTTATTTAAACATCTGCTCTTCCCCTGATATATACTATAGTTACTTTGCAATAGGTGCTGTCATGGATTAGGAAGTATTTTCTGCACACCCAGCATTGTCTGAGGCTGTGTCTTTTAGATTGAAATGGGTGGAGTTGGTTTTCAAGGAAGGATTCTGGCAATAATATCCAACTTCAGAGCTTAATGCTTTTCTGCATCTGACTGCAAGGCCAGCTTTCCTCCTACAAACAATTTTCTTAAGAATGTGGGAGGGATTTTTAAGATGTTTGGGTAAATAGGGTATACTGCAAGTTTTTTTTATGTGAGATTTCTTACACAATCAAAATAGATTATAAGGTGGGGATGAAACTGATGAATACATTCTGTTTTTAGGAGCAGAATGTTAGTATGAAAAAGAAATTCTTTTGGGTCGGAAAAAAATACAGTATTGGGTTAGAGGTGAAAGATCCAAGAGTTAGGATTGCTAATTTCTGTCTCTGCTGCTGGCTTGTAGCTTGTTCTAAAGTGAGCTCCTCAGTCTTTACTTGCAGACTTGAGATTGTTACCTGCCCTTCTTACAATAAGATGGGAGCTTTTGTATATACATTTATAAAACCATTAAGATTTTGAGCAAATGAGATGTAGTATTAGGAGAATTAGGAGAATTAGCCCTACCCAAGGCATTTTTATATCCTCATTGATATATATGGATGGCCCTTGTTGACAATGTTGTAACTTCTTCCAAAAGTAGAAGATGGAGGGAAGAGAAGGATATACCTTTTCTTTCTTTCTTCTTCGACCCTTTGCTGATTTTTAAGAAAGTAAGTGCTGAAATGACAGTCAGGGAGAGGTGATGGTGTATTTAAGGTGGTGGAGGTGGAACCATGTAAAGAAGAGGTTTGAGAAATTTGAAGCAGATTGACAAAGAAAGCAAAAATGGGGAGAAAAGACTTGGTTCTTGTATCAGTGTTAGAACCAATACTGAGGGGAAAAAAGCCTCAAACCACAAAATCCCAAACTAAAACTCCAAGCAGGCAGAAAATGTGTGGTTTCTGATTTCTGTTTTTTTTTTTTTTAACGCCGAGGAAGCGTGTGTGGTGTGTTTTTCCATGCCCTCGGCGATGTCCCGCTGTTCGTGGGGTGCGCTCGTCCGGGCCGGGGCAGGGCGGTGCTGCCCGACAGGGGCGGCAGGTGGCGCTGTTTGGCCTCGTCAGCCCCTCTGCAAATGGCAGCCCTGAGGGGCAGTGTCCGCGGCCTGCAGGGCTGCTTCTGCGACGGGGCAGTCCTACAAAACACTGTCTGTCCGCTGCCCAGCCCAGGATGTTGTTCCAGGAAGTTGCGTGTAAACTACTGCGTCCAGACATCCGTTGTTGAGGGAAACGCCAGTGGGGCAGGAGCTGATAGATGTCAGCCATTGCCAGCCCAAGCCTCATCTTGCCCTTTTCACTTCCAGCTGCTTTGAAGAACAAAGAGGCTCTCTGAGAGATCAAAAGATACTCCTTATAACCTCCCACACCCATTTTTTTTTGCAGGGGCAAACACTCTTTTTCCTGCTTTACCTTGAATATCTTGACTGGATTCAAGGACTAGTCTGGGTCTGTGATTGTCTTTCTCTAGCTTCTACCTTTTTCTAGTCTGTTAGTATGAAGAACTGTAGTCCTTGGCATTATTGTTGCACCTCATTTACCAAATCGATGGAAAAGAAGTCACAGTCTTTGCGTGTTGTTACTGTGGTTCTCAGTACCAGGAATAAAAATGTCCACTTAAAATTTTATTTTCTTATTAAGAAAAAGCTGTTCTATTAGAAAAAAACAATAGATTTTTAATGCTAGAAAAGCCTGTCTGGTTCTTATGATTGTAACTAAACAGTCCTTTCATCCCAAGACCTGCTGCAGAAACTAAAGTTCTTTGTAATATCAAATGATAGCAACTATATCCTAAAGATGTTTTTGTATTTACATTGTCTGCTGGCAGCAGTCATTAGGACTACCAGGCAAAACTCCTGTTCCTATCAGAGTTCATTCTGCTAGGAACTCATGTCAGTTGTATTGGTGAAAGTGATGATTTTTGCATCTTTATTTTAATAGGAAAGTTTAAAGGTGACACAGAAAACCTTCTGGTTTTCTCCAGAATTCCTACTCCCTTCATCATGATTGTATTTCTTGAATATGAAGGAGTAACCCATTAATGTACCTGTAACTGGTTTACAGCTTTTCAAATATTTCAGTAAAATATATATTCAGTCAGAAATAGCCCAAATCCACTGTATTCAAACCAAAAGAAGCAGTACTTTGCTATTATTAGTTCTAACCCAATTCTTCAATTTGAACTGTGTTTCCTGTTCTTGGTTCTGAATTCATTAGTGCTGTTTATGTATAAAGGTGATTTAAAAAGATTGATTTGAAGCAAGAAAGGGCTACCACTGAAATTCTGGCCTTGATTTTGCTTTATTTTACATGTGTTAATGTTCTGTATTCTTGACGTTTTGTTGATGCTCCTTGTTCCATTGGTTTTTCCATTATTATGTGTTCTGGGTACTACTTAATATATTTCTAAATATATCTCACAGCAGATGTGAAATATTTATGAGAACAAAACAGTCCTAAATAGTTACCTGGAAGACAGTGTGGTAATGAATTTCTGTTCTTCTGGTCTGCTTTTTTAACATTAAAGTTTGTCAGACTCTACTCTTCCATGTGTGGTGGAAAGAGATAAGTCTGTCACTGGGTATTTTAGCAGTACCTAGGAGAAGGGCAGAGTTATTTCAGTTGAAGGAATTATTCTAATCATGAAGTTGAAATTCTGGCCTTCAAACATTCAGATTGTTTTCTGTTCTTTGCATGCTTTTTAGTACTGCCATGAAAGAGGAATGCTACTGCCAGTAACTTTTTTGTGTACATCTTGAGGAGAAAGCTGGAATGGAGGATCAAGACATAATTTCTAGCATTTAACATTCCATGGAATGTAAATGGAAGTGTTTCTGTTGTTGGTACTTTTGGTTGCAGAGTAGGTGTAGACATTATTTTGCTTCTTGGAGGTTGGAAGTTTCAGTCTGTTGAACTGGACTGACCTGTGCAGAGGAAGTGGGACTTAGCACAGCAGGGATCATGAAGATAAGAGCCTGTGTACTCTTAACAGAGTCTCATCTTCTCCACTGTCTAGCAGTTCCACTGGAAGGAGACCTTGAAGGTTGCCAGACAAGTCCAAGATGTGCAGTTCGGTTGCCCCCAGGTTGTGGTTCTTAACAGACCGTCGCATCAGAGAAGATTACCCTCAGCAGGAGATCCTGAGAGCACTGAAGGCTAAGTGCTGTGAAGAGGAGCTGGATTTCCGGGCCTTGGTGATGGATGAAGTGGTGCTGACCATTGAGGATGGAAACCTTGGTGAGAATGAGCTGAGGGTGGGAGTGTGCTGAAGGGGTACTTGGAAGAAAATTGTAAAATGGAGCAGCTGTACTGTTTAATAATGAATTTCATGTATGCCAGAGTACCTACCATTCATCATCTAAATAATGTAGATGTACATCATAGCATTTTTTTTTAGAATTCATTATGCTAATCAAATATAATTGTTCAGTTTGCTAATTTGCATTAGAACAACTTTTGCCTTCCCTCTGCAGAAAAGAGAGGAGGGTTGTTTCATTTTGGTGAGTCCAGGAAAAGGACTACAGGACCCCTGAATTAATAAGGAATAATGGAGCTTAATTTTTGCTTCAGTACTTGAACTTTGTGGGTCACATTTAAGAGTTTCAGAGGGACTTTTTTCTTCTGTGTATGTTCTGGCTCTAAAATAGAAAACACTGGAAATAATCTAAAAGGAATTTTCAGTGAACAGAACGAAGTGTCACAGAACTAGAGGTTATAACGTGCTGTATGGATGTGAAGTTATGTGAATTCCAGAAAAGAACAGTGCTGATAAAGTATGTGCATCAAATAATTTGAGCTATTACTACAATTTACAGTGTTTAAAACTGAATGATATGATTCCTGTTCTATTTTCCTACTAGCTTTTTTTTCCCTGTGGTGGTTAAAAAGGAAAAGCAAAATGTTAAGTTGCATTAGAAATGTTAAGTAAAAGGATTCTGCAGATAGTAAGCTTATGTGATAGCAAAATAATAACATCACCAATGTCACTCTGTGTAACATTTACCATTTATCTTTGTTTCAATATTTTTTAATTTGGGTTTCCTAAAGCAAGGAGACTGCTGTGGTTTTTTTTTACCCTTAACTCTTTCGTTCTTCTTCCCCATTTATCAGTCAAAAAAAGTATTGCTGGAGACCCAGGGAATAATTAAATTTCTGAAAGTTGTATTAGAGTAATTCTGTGTGGGAAGAAAATAGGAAGGTACCCTTAGCCATGAAGAAGAGCCTGCCATGTATACTTTGTTCCTCTTTGGAAAATCATATGTAAGAAGGGAATCATAAAACTGACTCTGGGGGAGAACTTTGGTCAGAATTTATATCCTATTTTGGCATGAATCAATCAAGTATAAAACACATGCATGGTAAAACAGTATTTTTTATTCTGGTGTTTCTAAACTTCTAATTACCTATTTTGTCTTTTGATCTGAGGAGTCTTATGATTTTTATCACAGATTGAAATTCTGTGGGATGTCTTCAAATCAAGGTAACTTCTTGTCAGAAAGTCTGAGCTCTGAGCGTGCTTTCCTTTGGACAGTGTGTAATGGGAATGCAGCCATCCTGGACTGTAGCTGCAATCTCTAAGATGCATAATTAGTCCTTCAGCACTTCAGTACTGTTTTTATTTCTTGGTGATTTCTTTTTTTCTGTCTTCGGTCTCTTTTTTGGGGAATTAAATAGGGGAATTAAAGTGTAAATTGTGGACCTTTCTGCTCTCTTCTAATGTCTCCTAGTGCTGTGTCTATTGCAAGGAACAAGATAAAAGTAATGCAAGTTGAAAAACTGATATTGAAGAATGTGTAGTATAAGAACAAGAAAAATGAAGAAAATTATTAGAAAAAAATGCAAGAAAATGGAAATTATTCCCATACAAAGTGTTCATTCAATGTGATGTAAATAACTGACCATTTGAAAAGGAGTAAGATAAAAATGCTAAAGGAGTAAGATAAAAATGCTAAAAGATTGTGGATAGAAGTTTTGTTATAAGTAGTCTGGTCTGTCTAATTGTGGGGTTTTTTTGGGTTTCATTTTTTTTTTTTTTTCCTGAGGGGTGGGAATTGTCCTGTATCAAACAATTCTTTCTCTTGGAGAGCAGTGAAAAATCTTCCCTCTTAATTTTCTACTTGTGTTTTTTCTAGAGCTTTTGCACATGCTTTGATAAAGATTTCTGCAAAAGCTTTGTGTTTCACTTTCCTTTTTGAAAATCTCAGTTGCACTAGGAAAAGGTGTCCTGGAACAAAATCCAGGAGGTAGTGCATTCTGTACTCTTTTTGTTATCTACTGCTGCATGAGGGATCCAGGTTGAGTAAATTTTTCTATGACATAGAGGAGTTGATGAAGAGAATGTATCTTCAGTGGATAACAATGTGCTTTTGCTTCCTTTTCTGACATTATTTTTCTTGAAACCTTGGCAATTCAAGGTAATACATTATTTTGGAGGAAGTAATAGTTGTTTTTTTTTTTTCACATACTCACACTTTGATTAGTGCTTTTTTGGTGCTTTAAAACCAAGGCAATTTCTTAAGCAAATTGTTAGAAGAATGCTAAATTGTCACAGTCAAGTTGGATATAACAGGGTGCTATTTAAAACCTCAAAATGTGGTATTTCTGTAGAAGATAGAGTCAGTAATCCTTCTTGTGGACGTGCTGACTGTCAGGAACATGGCTGGAGACTTCAGAGACCAAAGCTTCAGCATAAGATATTAAAAAGCTTCAAATTATTTACTTCACAAGTGTAGAGTGGAAAAGACACGTATAAATTAAGGAAAATTGAACAGAACTGTGGCATACATACATATGAAAATTGTTTCTTCCACAAACCACACAGCTTATACTTCAACAGTAGGGCACACTGATGCTCAGGCCGAGGACAGATGCATAAAGCTTTTGTGATTATGAGATTTATAAAATTTGTGTCTGTCAGAAATGATAAGATTTGCCATGGCTGAAGGGAAAGGGGGAGGAGGTGGGGTTGTTTACTCAGTGGACTCAGCAGCAGCCACTCCTTGGGGCAGGTCTCTGCTGTACTGCAGGGCTGGATGGGCAGTGTGCCTGGATTCCCAAGGCAAACCAACAGTGTAGGCCCAGCAATCCCTGCTGATTCCTTTCCTTTTACAGCTGAAATTCAGGATGATCCAAAATTCTAAGCACCCCACACAGTCCCAGTGTCACTGGCCACATGATGAACCTGCATGTAGCTCAAGATCCACATCAGGTACCTCAACACACCACGAGTCCAGAAGTGATTGTAAATGCAAGTTAAAAGATGTAGAATTAAAGTTTTTCCTTTTCAGTCTAAAAGGAAATTCTTAAACTGATTTATGCTTAAACAGTTTTGGAAATAAGTTCAACAAGTATTTTTTGAAATTTAATATGGTTTATGCCTTGAATAGGTGTCAGCTTACCCAAGCCATACACTCCTTTTTCAGAGTGGCAGTAGTACTCTGTAGATTTCCAAGGCAAAAGCTGTGAAAAAATAAGTGGAAAAGTAGAGCTGTATGGATTAATTTTTTTCTGCTTCTATGGTGGGCTGAGCCTGTTGAGATGGTTACTGAATCAGACTGCACAACTTTGTTGCACAAGAATGGACAAGAATGCATGTGTAGAAAAAAGTGGAGGGTGATACTGGGCTGTTTTGATTTAAACTTGAGCCCTGCAGCTGTAGCCTAAGTTTCTTAAGAACTAAATTCTTGAAACTAAACCAGTCTAGGTCAGTGTACTGCTGAATGGAGCAGCTGTGTTCCTCTTGTCCCTGTCCAGCATTGCTGTTGCTGCTTGCCTTGTAAAGGACTTTGTGGCTCCCTTGGCTTGCTTTCATGTTGTACCTCAGCTAATTAAAAAAATAGGTTTACCAATTGTCTGCTGCTTTGCAGGATCTGGCATTTGTGTGAGTTGAGTTGGCCAACCCAGTGGAAGACCAACTCCACCAAATAATTAACAGTTTTCTGTTGGAATAGACTGCTGCACCAACCCTTCTTGTGGTCACACGATTCCTAGCTCTGGTACACAGGCAAGGAGGAATGGGGTTGTTGTTTCAGGGAATAGCTTGTATTTATGTTGGTTTAGCTATAGCTCCAGAAATACTTCAAAACAGGAATTTTCTTGTGGTTGGGATGTCTGATAGTGTCAGCTTTAGGATTATTTTGTTTGTGCATGGCATCTGGTATTTACTGCTGTAAGGATTACAAACTAAAGTGTATAGTTTTCTAATCTAGTTTGGCAATTCCAATATTCATTTGAAATACATAGCACGTAATGTAACAAAACTCTGCAGGACATTTTTTAGACATTTATCTGAAGTTTTAGCAGTCAGTCCTGTCAAAGTGTGCACTTTTAAACTATGTATCTAAGTTTGCTAATGCAGTGATGTAACAGGCTTGAGGAATTTGCAGCTAAACAAATTGAAGCCTGTGAGCAGGAGTATGTGGTGTGGGATGAGGTGGAGATGGAGGAAGCTGGTAGGAAAATCCCACCCTGTAGGGGAAACTTCGTGGACAAGAGACAAAACATATCCATGGGTTGTCTCCCCATTCTGAATATTTCTTCTTGCCCGTGTCTGGGATTGAGTAGAGATTGTCTTTCCCCTCAGACTCCATGTGTTATCTGTAGGGCAATGCAGTTCAAGAACTATTCTTTGTTGAAGAAAATGTTAGGGAAATTTGGATCTTTCCCTCATTAAAATAATATATAATAATATTTTTGTTAAAATGTTTTGCTACCAGAGCAGCAGAAATTGGAATTCAGTGAGTCAGCAATTTACTAATACCTTTATTGTAGATTTTCGGAATCTCCATATTTTCTGATACTGTCGTGTGAAGGAGAATAATTTTAAGGGAAGTTACTTTCATGAACTTTGAACTGTCAAAGATGCTGGAGTGACTAAAGTATAAAACAAAGCTTTAACTTCTCCTAAGACTTTGTTGGCTTTTCATTTGGGAATGTGAAACCAAATGGTCAGCTTAGGTGAGGAATTAAAAGGGCATAATAGTCATGTATTCTAAAACAGTAATGCCTTGTTCACAGTCAGCTGGCTTTTCTTAAGTCAGATGGATAGCATCTGGAAACAGATCTCTTAACTTCATTTTCTCTGCAGTGGAAGCACTTAGAAGATAGAGTCTTTTAATTTGGTAAGGGTTGGTGTGCTGATTTAGGCATCTGTATTTCAGTATGGGCCTGAACTTTGCAATAGAAGGCAGTGTCTCATTTAAGTCTTTCATCTTGCAATATGTGATTTTGTTTTGTATGATCTGTCCTTCATTTGTTTTTTAGTTTGAACTAGTAATGAGTTGTTGTGAACTTTGATTTTTTTCCTCACACTGATTAGACATAATTTGAAATAAACATGGAGGAATTGGCAATATTTGAGGGATTTCTGTAAAGCATAGAAAGCTGGGGGAAAAAAGGGTAAGGGTGGATAACAAATTCCTGTGTTTTCATGTAATGGTAAGAAAAACACTTTGGATCAGCCAGATCCATGGTAAGAGAGGGCTTTTACATATATGAAGTGGTTGCTATATCAAAACTCTTAATATTTTTGTAAGTCACCTAAGAGTGTCTTCTATCACACAACAAGGAACATAGTCACCTCCTCTTCCTTCTGGCTGTTTCAGTAGTCCCCTGGCACTTGTTAGTCCAGCGGTGCACTTTAATGTCAGAGCTTTTCCTGCAGCATGCAGCAGTGGCTTTGGGAGTGATGGAACAGAGGCAAGCAGCCTTTGCAAGGTGCCTTTTTGAGCACTGCAGAGGTGGCCTGTTTCCTGCTATTAACTACAGCCAGAGCAGCTATTACTTCCTCTGCAGAGCTGGGAAATTGGTTTGTGACTCAAGTGAGAGCAGAAGGAACTGCATTTTGTGCAAAGGACTGGAAGGTGGTTAGACATTAAGTGGATTTTGTGCTGTGGAAAGTGCTGGGCTCGGAATCACTTGAAACTGTTTCTGATGTTCTTTTGCTATGGAAATTGATCACTACTAGTCTGGTTAAAGCCATAAGCATTACTATTAGGCAGCTATGGACTATATAGAGGAGGTTTTGGAATGGTAGCTGTGTTTAGAGGTTCGTGTAATCTAGTATGTGACACCCTGGTGTTAGATACCCAAGACAAACACATCCCTAATAGAAAAAAACTTAACATTTGCTTTATTATTGTATTTTATTAACAGTATGTCTTGGTTTTGAAAGACAGGTGCCTGCCAAGGAAGGCAGGAGCTTCTCTTGGAATAGAAAATGTAAACCCCCTCCCTCCAAATTATTAAAAGGGGCTCTCAGGCAAAGATATGAGGATAAGAATAACAGTTCTTTAATATGTATAAACAAAATAAAGTAAAACAAAAACCAACAAACTACAACCCAATAGGAAAATTAGAACAGCATGCAGTATTAAACAAAAAAACCAAAACCTGAGAGTTAGAATACAACCTGAGACCCTGTCAGTCAGGGTGTTGGTAGCAGTCCAGTTTGAATGGTGGCTCCAGTAGTGCTCCTGGAGTAACAGATGGTTCTGTTGAAGCAGAGATCCTGTAGAAGGGCGGAGTTTTCCTCCGATGGTCCAGTGGTGATGTTGAAGGGTCTGGTCCTTCCTCTGGGAATCCAGTGGGAGAGAAGGCTGCTCCTCTGGGAATCCAGTAGAAGGCAGATGCCTGTTCTGTCCAAATGCCCAGATTCTATCCAGGTGGGAATGCTTGGCTCCTCCCCCTGGGCAGAGCATCTCACAATGGGCTGATGTCATTCTCTGAGTCATGTGGTGGGTCCTTAATTGCCCATTAAACAGGAAATGGCTCCTAGAGGGAGTTATCTATGACTCATGGGGCAAGGCATTGATGGCCCATTAACAGGAGATAGTCTAGGGGAGGAGGCAAGGAAAACACTGCCCCTCCTAGTTTTAACAGTTCATGAGGATGGAGATAGAATACATATCTTCTGGCATATTTTTACATTGTAACCTAGGACACAGTGCCTTTCAACAGCTGCCACATATGTTAAGAATTGGTTTGGTTTTTTTTCAGAACTATGACAGCAAAGACAACTTTCTTACAACGCATATAGAAAGAAAGGATTTATACTCTGTAACCATCTTGGGTGTTCTTGCAGTTTTCTTCCTTCCTGTCAGGGATTTGTATTATGTGAATGATTGTCATCTCAAACTGATGCTAAAGTAACAAAGGCTAACAGTGAATTTGATCTTCTCAAAATTGTTCTGTTTCTTCAGTATGTCATCAGTTGTAGATATGGGCTCAGCCTAAAGCCACCTTTGCAAGGTGGAGGGGTAGGAATGTTTCTGCATGGAAATATTTTATAATGTTAATTTCAGAGGGCTGTGTTAAGGTCTGAAGTTTTTCATTTGTGTGTGTTCTAGAACAGCCAGCCAGGAAAATCAGACTTGTAGGGCACATCATCTTGAACATACGTGCATGTCATCATATCTGAAAATGCCAGAAATCATTGCTAGATTTTTAATTGTTGTAAGAATTCTCAGGAGTGGCCATCTGGATGGTAAACAATGTAAAGAGGGACAAAAGCAATCTAAAAGAAGTGTTTTCATATATCCTAGTAAAGAAATGAAAATGAGCCTAACTTTTCACAAGACACTCATTAGCTGTCTGGGGGTTTCTGTGTCACTTTTCCAGCAATCTGTGTTCCTGTGCTGTGTCACCTAAGCAAGTTTTGCTGACACATTTGTCTGAGCAGTTGTATTGTGAACCGGGTCTGCATACTGATGTAGTTTTAAACCAGTCTGTTCTTGGTGGCAGGTGATTTTTTTAGACTTCATCAGTCCTCTGAGTCAGGGAACAGTGTGGCTGCACAAACAGTTCTTCAGCACTTAAATCAGAAGGACAAAACTGTGTGTTGGAGTGGGAGAGATAAGAAGATAGCCAAAGTATTGATGTGAAAAACTTAGTCTTATGGAACTGACACCTGTGCTTGCTTTCCCAGATTTGTGATCAGAGAAGTACTCTATCACCTGTTCTTTAAGCAATGACTGTAGCTTTGGCTTTGTCCACCTGTCTGGTGATTGTCCATTTATGAATGATGGGCAGTTGATTCTCAGTGATTGTGAATATGAGAGAGACTGGTGCTGCTGAATTTTGACCACTGTTGAGATGGTCTTCCAGTGTGCAGACCTGTGTTCTTCTAGGAGTACCAGTGTCCATGGACAAGTCACTTTATTTTCTTACTCTTATGTGTAAATTGTGGTGAAATACCAGTTTTAAGAATTACAGTTTCCTTTTATATCTGCCCTTTACTGCATGGAAAGAATGGAGCAAAGAGCAGAACAACAACAAAAAGAATGTCACTACTGAAAGAATAAATTATTTTTTAATTTCTTATATTGTAAATAATTAACATTTACAATGTTGCAAAAATCTGTACTGGTGTCCTTATAATGTTTGTTCTTTGAATGGTAGAGGTTACATGATTTCCATCTCTCTAAAGGTCTAGTCCATTTTAGGATTAAAAGTGTGATAAAATGCCTTTTTATTTGTCAAAAGTTAAGCAAGTTGAAGCAGAATGTGTTACATGTGCTCTGACAACTTGAGCAGAATACCTGACAGCAAAGGTATTCTGCTTATGTTGTCAGAGAAACCCTGCTTGAATTACGCTAATTAATTGTGTTAGCTTGTAGGAAACCTTCCTTATTATAGAGAAAGGTTTTCCTGCTCTGTACTTCCGTATAGGGTAGGTATTGAGCTGGGGACTGTTTTGCTGTGCTTGTAACCCATCTTGACACATCTGTGAGTAAGTCATAGAAGACGCATTAGTGATTTGATCCATTTTGTCAAGGTGTGAAGTAAAAAGACAAGGTATGCTAATGCTCTTGATTTTTTAGCTGAGAAGGAGGTTGGACTGTGCTGACACAGTTATTAGGGTAAAAGATTTTGTTCACCATAATAGTTGTAATGTAATACCCATGAAATAATATGCCATCAAATCCTGTTTCTTGGCAGTTTCTGTCTAAAGAATAATTAGATCTGGTAGGGAAACACAGCAGTCAGAAGATCAATAAATATTTCCCTTGAGCTCTAAGAACTTGATTTGAAAGTATCCTCTAGGTGTCATGTCAGTTGTCTTGTTGTGTTGGTACAGTGCTGGGGAACTTTGAGGGGGATGATTTTCTTTTAATTTAAGTTTTTTTCAAGGAGAGACAAAGTCTTTTGTAAAAAGCTGTGTAAGTGTTTTCTTTAGCTGTTCAAAATATACAGCTATGAATTGTTTGACAAGCAGTTTAGAAATAGAGCATAAACAGAGCTGTTGGAACACAACGCGAAGGTGATTCTCATTACAGGTCCCTTTGATATGCTCACCATCACAACACTGGGCATTCCCAGTCCCTGGGAAGGCATAATTGGGTTTAAGTCAACTCAAGCCCATTGCTGTCTTGAAAACTCTTTTGGCTAATCATTCTGTTTTTATCTTCTAGGTTGGGCTGAGCCCTGGATACACTCCCCCATGCTGGTCTAAGTTACCTTGGGAAGACATTCAGGTTCTTGCTGCTCTCCCGGACAAACGTTTACACGTGCAATTGATTCACTCAGCTGAGAGTCAGTCTCCTAACTGTTACAAACCTTTATCTTAAAAGCCACCTTTCAGTCTCTTTTGTAATAGAATGGTTTGAGTTAGAAGGGACCTTCAAGATCATCTCATTTCACCTTCCCTGCTGTGGGCAGGGACACCTTCTTCTAGACCAGGCTGCTCAAAGCCCTGTCCACCCTGGCCTTAAACACTTCCAATGATGGGGCAGCCACAAATTCTCTGGGCAATCTGTGCCAGTGCTTTAGCACTTTTCATAGCCGATAATTTCCTCCTGATATCTAAAGTAAACCTACTCTCTTTCAGTTTAAAGCCATTCCTCCTTGTCCTGTCACTATGTACCCTTGTAAATATTCACCATCTTTCTTGTAGTCTCCTTTCAGGTACTAAAAGGCTGCAATTTGGTCACCTGAAGGTCTTCTCCCAGCTGAATATACCCCAATTCTCTCAGCCTTTTCTTATGGGAAGGGGTGCTCCACCCCTCTAGTTATCATATGATAAGGTTAACTTTCTTTGCCACAGCTGTGGTCAGTCTATTCCCATATTTTCCCAGAGCTTCACAGGCACATCAGGTTTGCTCATCTCTGCTGAGCCTTCCCAGGAGTTTACTGATCCATCACATGGAGAAAACAGCTGTGAGTACATAGAATCTGGAGTCTGGGACATTTGCATTCATTTTAGGCTTGTTTAGCTTCTGTCTTTGCTTGACGTAGTAAGTACAAGTATAGTTCTTCCCAAGTTCATGCCCTGACCTTAGAGGTGGAGTATTTTCATCTTTGATGTGTCAGATGTATGTTTTATGTAACACAGACTGATATGATACAGAGAGAGACCAGCTTAGGAAGACTCTGGTCTGATGACAGTGTCAGTACTTGGGTTCCATATCCAAGTAACTGTCCTTGAATAACCAATTTGGCTTACTGTGAAAAGTGCCAGAATACCTTTGTGAAGTCAAGCTGCCTCTTCCAGGTTTCTTGTTATGCTCCAGATAGTACTGTGAAGGTCTTGAATTAATGACTAGATTCTTTTGGTTTCCCCACCTCCAATAAAAGTTACTTGCTTTGACATCTGAGTGGTTGACCTGACTGCTGAAATTGCTGATGTTCTGACATTATTATGCTTACTTCCTGGTAAAGTCAGGATTTATTTAAAAGTATAATTTGAGACACTCAAGATGGTAAATAGATGGCATGTCCTAATTTATAATGCCTTCTTCCTTGCTTTCCAGTAAGAAGAGCATATTGTTTTGCTTTCTGTCTTATGTATGAAACAAAATAAAAACATGGTTTCTGAAAATCTTTTGGCCAGACAGGTAACACTGGTGCAAAACTGCTACTTTGCTTACTTCGGGCAAGGAAATTTTGAGTTTTAGTACTGATTCTGTTTTAAGTAATGTATTTATAGCTGATAAAACATTGAATTTTTGACATTGCAAATGGGTGTCACATCACCCATCTTAACATTACAGTGGGCTAAACCTTTGCCTCAGATTTTTATTACTTAGAATTTGTCCTTCCTTATTAATATACATCTGACTCATAAGTCTTTAGTGTCTCTTTGAGGGAGTCTTGTGAGTTTTATAGCAAGTCATGCAGTGGAAGGAGGACACTTCAAGAAAAAAATAATGTTTTTCTCCAAATCTGTAAGGATGTTTTTGGAAGGACAAGCTTGGAACAAGAACTCAATTTGACTGAAGTGGCTTTTGCTAGTGAAAGTAGACATAAATTTTGCCCAAATTATTGCCATTTCAAAAAATAACCTGTTAAGCATCTTAGAGACTTGTTTAAACTTCACAGCTAAAATGTTTGAAACATAGCCGTGTTATGCAAAATAAAGACCTCTGGTGTTGTGGCCTTCTGTCTGCTGTAGGATGGGAGATACAGTTTGGATTGAGCACACAGTTTAAAGTAGAGGTCTTCTTTGATATTGGTTATACGTCTTCTCTCTGACACAAAGACCTGAGTGGTTCATTCAGATACAGTGGGGACAAGATGGTTGAAGTTGATTTGGGACTGGGGACTGAGGGGCCAGGGAAGAAAAATCTGGTGTGAAGGTAATGTTCTTGGCAAACATTCTGGAACAAGAAATAGCTAACAGGAAATGATGGCAGAGCAACTCTTGCTAGATAAAGAGTTGCTTCCCTCATGAAGGAAACTGGAGATTGAAACTTTGTGTTGAAACTTGGAAAGCGAACAAGGAGACTCAAATGGGAAACAAATTTGAAGGCAAGGTAGGCAAATGACCAGTTACAGTGGCATTCGAAATTGCAGGCAAAGAAACTGCATGACAGTAGGAGCAATCTGTGGTTTGGAAATTAACTGGAATGTCTAGGGGGATCAGTGGTGATGGTGAGGTGAGTGGGGAGTGGGAATTTGGAGCACAGCAAGCTGGTTTCACCCTCACGTGCTATTCCACCATGCCAGGTGTTACTTAAATGCCAAATGATGAAGTTTGCTTTTGATTATCTGCAAATAATCAAAATTATGAGTGGCAGCAGCAAATGACCAAAACTTAGAAATGGCAAAATCAGATTTGGAATTTTGTCTTTGTTGTGTATTTGTTTTCAACTACTACATTTTAAATAACTTAATTACTTGCTACTTTTTTGTCAGCCTCGTTAAAGTATATGGTGTTCTGCTCTGGAAATGTAACTTGCAGTTACATTATGGTGGAGAGGACAATTTGTAGGATGCGTTTTTTGTGATTACAAAAATTTGTGACAACTGAAGCAGAACATTGCTGGAATAAAAATGTTAGTCTGGTAATTTAAATTGAACTGCTCAGAAATTGCCTTTAATTGCATTACTTTGCATTTTCTGAGTGCCCAGACTTTGGATGCTAGAATCAGCTTTGTGAAAAAGCTGAGTACTTAGATCCACAAATGAAGTGAATCAGAACAGCATGAGCAACCTAGAAATCACAGTTTCCCAAATGTAGCATCTAGAATTCCTTTGTCAGCACTTATCTCTGGGTTTCCCTCCCAAAAAAAACCAAAACCAATTGTGATTGTGAAGGACTTAGATATTACTGTGATAAGCACAATACATAAAACTCAAGAAGAAATTAATAGTGGTGTGTTTTAAGCAAGGGTTTCAGTATACCAATCCATGGATTACACACTAAACAATGTAAAAGAAAATACAGTCCTCAGTCGCTGCTTGTTAAATGGGTACTGTTTCTTCTATGTATCTGCTACAGGGAAAAATAATGTTTGTTTCTGTAATTGTGACAGTATGTGTGTGGAGTAGTAGATCAGTGCTACAGATATCCTCAGTTGTGGCTTTTTCTAACCTTTATGTGCTCGACTTTGTGGCTGCAATAGTTTTCTCCTAATGTAGCTTTTAAATGTAATATTGAATGCCTACATTCTTTGTAAATAAAGTATGTGCACATAGGAACTGTGCTGGATGCATCAACACTGTTTAATATCCAAATTTTTAAAAGTGTAGATGTAGGGGAAACTAGGAGTGCTGGAATGATAACTAATTACTTGGGTGACCTAATACTCTTGTCTTTGAATAGTAGTTCATAGATAAATTTACATTGAAGATAATCTATATTCTGTTACTGAGACTGAGGAATTTTACCCAAGTACCTGGGGCAGTTGCTCTTGTACCTTGTTCTCTCACTTGTTTCATAAACATGTAAATCGGCATGTCCCTGTTGTTACTGTACTCAGCTACTTTGGAAATTGGCTTACTCCATTCTTGGAATTCAGTTTGCATTCTTTTGACAGCACTGCTTTCAATGTTTATATTTCACATTTTATGAGGTGCCTTGCAGGCTGTTTTTCACATTTAAGGATAACTTCATATATATAAAAAAGTAATATATTACTTTTGGATATCAGCAAGAAGTGTTGGGCCTTCTGTTCCTGGATGAGGAACAGACTCACAGGTTGAACTACATTCTTAGTTCTGTGGTCAAGCAGGATGCCCTGCTTTGAGTTGAGATTTTTCTTAATATGAAGTAGGAAGGGAGCTCTAGTGAGCCTGGCTGAGCCTGCCATGGCAGAGGCAGCTGGTTGTTATGATCACAAAATTATTTTTTGTGAGCTTCAGGATTCCCTGCACCAACCACACTGTTCTAGAAAGCAGAGCCATGTGACTCTTGCCTCTCCATGTTGTGGGGTAGCTTTCTCTCCTATGTCATGCCTTTTTCTTCAGTGAAGGTTTTTGCTGAAGAGGCCATACCAAGTTCTCCTGCTAGTGTTACTATGTCTCCTTGTTTCCCTGACTCAGACAACATTCAGGAAGTTCCTGTAGGCTGAGAGTAAAGGTTTAACTCTCATTTGTCTGGATTGCAGTCCTTCTGTGCTTATTCCCAGTGAGACAGAGTTTTGGTAAGTGTATCTTAAAAATTCTTTTAAGGTTTGAAGTAGCTTTTCTTCCACAAAACTAGATTCAAACTCAACTCAGGAAGTAAAGGGGACTCCCCTTTGTGTCCCTGACAGTTTTCTGAACTTGCATCTTTCTGTGAAGGCCTATCTTGTTGGATGACTACTTCCACCAGGAAAATGAAATGATGGTGTGTGAGGCCCATTTTCAGTTGTTTATTTAGAGCTTAACATAAAAGCTTACAGCTTCTTTCCCCACTTTGCTGCTTTGCTTTCCAGTCAGGATTTGCCTTTACCATATATCAAATTTCTTCTTTGATCTCTTCCCAAGTTTCTTTGTGGTCAGAGAATCAGGCCTTGGGTCCTGTCTCTCCCCTGCAATTGTCAAACCTATAAAAGTACTTTCCGCTTCTAGCATAGAGAACTTGATCTTAAATTTTTTAATGACTATAAGAACTTGTCAGATGATCTTGATAATGCAAAAGAAATACAGGGTGTTGCCCAGTGAACCCACAGATCTAGTCTGAGATGTGAAACAGGGCATCGTGGAGCAAGCATCCTACTGTTACAGCTGGGCATAACAATAAGTAATTTAAGAGCCCAGGCATACTGCAGGAGAAGGCCCCAGAGAATCATAGGGATAATAGAGTTTGAAAGGGACCTTTAAAAGCCATCTGGACCAACCTTCTAGTCACAGCGGCCAACTTGAAAGTTGGAGCCAGCTCTGAAGTTAGATCAGGTTGCTCGGGGTATATGAAGTCAGGTTTTGAATATCTCCAAGGATGAAACTTCCACAACCTCTTAGGGCAGTCTGTCACAAAGTTAGACCACCCTCATGGAGTGGGTGGTCCAAATAGATGGTCACAATGTGTTAGCATGCAGTATCAGTTGCTGGGCTCTTGTCTAGTCTGTGCACTCCAGAGCAAAGCTGCATGCATGTGATCTGCTCCTTTGTGTGGGGCACAAACCCTTTCATATTCATGGCCTGTTCTTCTAAAGAAGCCTTTATTCATTCATCACAGTTCCTCAGGTTTGCAAACTATCCAGCTGCCAACTGAGGAGAGATTATGGGTTGAAGTCATGGTGTAAGTGCAGGTAGAAAGATAGAAAGAACTTAGTATTGACTGGAAAATTTTGAGATATGTGTGTTCATATTCTGCTTCCTTTTGTTTTTCTGTCAATCTTCCCAGGATCATTCTGGCCTAAGACTGAAATGGTTCTTTGTGCACTCCTCCTTACATGCTCGGGACTAAAGGTGAGGCAGGATTCTCAAAGTGCATGCCCTTTGTGGATGCTTTGAGTTGAATAAGTTCAGTGGTTGCAGGCAAAAAGGGTACTGTACATGTAAACTGCATGTCCTATTGCTTGTAATTGTTAGTCATACAACTGTGGCAACTGGGCCTTTGTAGCAGTTCTGCTGCAAATTTTTCTTAACCTGAGAGAGTGGAAGCCGCTGGAGAATGTATTATCTGCATAGGTCAGGAAGACAGGAGTTGGAGAAACAAAAATCAGTCTGATTGGTTTGTTTTTTATGAAGTTGGAGGCTGGGCTATCATAGTAACTGTTGAGTTGTAAATACAGAAAGAATACCCACCTCACTTTAGAGAATTCTGATCTTGAAACAGCCCTATTTTGACAATTTAAACTGTTCAGATCCTTGCTGTGATCCAGGTTTCTCTGTTGCAGTTGACACCTGAATTCATCAGATCCTGCAGTGAGCTTATTCAGCTTGCAACACCTGCAGAAATTGAACTCCACAAAAGAACAGAAGAGTTTCCTGCTGGTGTAGGAAGCACACCAGCTCACCAGTGGGTCTGTGTATGAGTGATAAGGAGTGGGTGGTACTACATGCCACTGTAGGATTGCATGGAGCTGGAGAGTAACTATTGGCAGCAACGGGATTGAAATCAGAATTGTCTTAGAATCACAACTGCTTTCTCCAACAAAGGAGTTTCTAAAGAGGTGCTCTTTTCTTCCCCTTTCTTGTTCAGGTGTTCCAACTTTTGTAGCATGCTGTTAAACCTTTTCAGAGTTTTTAATCTTTTAATCTTTTAATCTTGTTAGAGGCATAGTCAAGGAATGAATGTAAATTGCAATTCAGTAACTAAGAACAGATCAAGAGTGGAATTCGGTAATGAAATTCCATTATTGTGTTGCTATAAAATAGAAAAACTTGAAGAAAAAATGTAATCTGCACGTATTTAAAGGTGATTCTTTGAATAATCTGTGGAAGAGAAATGAACTAAGGAGACTTATCATACCTGAAGTGATAAAACAGCTTTTGTTTTTCTTCTCTGCCATTGACTTGTTTGTGAGGAGAACTGTAGTCCCTTAGTGATTTTTATTTCTTTGTAAATTGGGCAGGTGATTATTTCAGAAATAAAAAAAAAAAGAGAGAGCTTTAGAACTTGTAGTGTAGACTAAATGTTTATAAAGATGCTTGCCAGCTTGTAGGGATTGGTAAGCACAGAATTACCCTTAGAGATTAGTGGTAAATTGGCTGATGTCTTAAATGCATTGCCTTCAAAGGTCAAAACATGCTGACAGTGGCGGGGGGGGAGGTATGTCCCTTCTACTTGCTTTTGGTGTCTGTGAGTACAGTACTACCACTACAATGTTTTTTATTTGACTGGACTGGTTGGAAGGACTGTGTAGTAATGAGGAACATTTTCTTTCAGAAAGAAGTAGATTGTTTGGAGTGTATTAAGTAGGGAGTATACTAAGTAAGTATCTTAATTAGTTAAAATTTTTTTGTGAGTAGGTGGAAGCTTCTGCATCCAGATGAGGTGCAAAATAATACAATGGTGTTTTATCTGTTTACATTACAGTATGGACATGGAGCATGTGTACAGCTACTACAGCGTAGTTTTAACCCTCTAAAGCCAGAAAGAGGAGACAAGCTCAGTGAGCTTGCTTACAGAGGTGTAGAAAAAATTAAATTCTTCCTTCTCTGCCTTTGATTTGTGTATAGTTTTATGTTAATATCTGTAAAAACAAGTAAATTTTGGGTTACAGCTTTTGTGTAGAACACTTTTTTTAAGGGACTGAAGGTGTTCATGTACGAAAATACTGTAGTCACAATGACACCTGAAGCTGTTGTATACTATATGTCCAAATACGAGTTTTTCTCCGACACATTAAAAACCCCCCACAAAACCATGGACTCTCCCAGTTGACAGGATTTAATATTATCTCTGCAAGCTTTAGAGTCAGTTTTAATGCAGTTTTTTTTCCTCAAATACCACAGGTAAATCCCTTCCTTTAAGAAGGATGGATTTGTTTCCAAATAAGTGCTTCCGATTCATAAATTTAATGCAATTTTGACTAGGAAGGCTTTGGACTGCAGTCACAGGTCTTAGGCCAATAAACTGAGGTCTCAAACAATAAACTGAGAGGATCTTTCCAGTCTCCAGAATTCAGGCTCAGCTAAATATATTTAGGAAAAATTGGAAAGGAGAGGGAGTTTTATAGAATTTATATAAATACAAATATAAAAAGTTTCTGACAGTGTAGACATTCTTCTAGGTATATTTCTTATTATGGGAAACAGATATGAAGGATCTGTGTCTTCATTACAAATTGAAAACTGTCACTGGATGCTTCTCCTCTTTGCTTCAGCACTTTGCTTAAGTAAATAAACAGCACGTCCTGGTGTAAGAAGGTATTATTTGGTAGCAGAGGGGGATGAGGTCCATTATGTTAGGCATTTTAAAGGTATTTAGTAGGTTTTGATACTACAGGAAAAAAAATTAGATTCATGTCAGATCAGAGTACAACCCATTATGGATTGCTTGAAATTTTCCTTGGGATTTCTTTCTGCTTTTGGAAAGACCTTTTCCAATCACCCTTTTTTTTTTTCAGGTGTATCCTTAAGTTTTTTTCTTCACCTGATATTCAGAATGAACAGAAACAGCACATGTAAAACATGGGAAAGACTGACTAAGTGTTAAGAGTGGAGTTAGTCTACAGTGCGGTTAGTCTACACATATTTAGCAATTTTAGGTTAATGGTCGGACTTGATTTTAGAAGTTCTTACAGCCTTAATGATTTTACAATTATTTTCTTGGTCTGTAACACTGAATTAGAATGGGATTGTTTAGCATTTGACTTTCTGCATTTGAGTTGGGGAGGGGATTCCAGAACTTGTTATTTCTAAAGCTCTCAGTGTTGGTAGGCTCTGGATAGATGATAGAGAACAGATACATGCCACAAGTGGGTGTTCTCTCAGTTGAGGATGCTTTAGACTTCTAAAACATTGTCCATCATGCTTATTTGACCCAGGAATGTTCTGAGATCACCTTGTGAAACTATTGTATAAAAATGAGGTAAAAGAGGCCTCACTTAAACCACATAGAAACTAAAATATCATGTCTGGATTATAAACATGTCTGCTTTTGAAGTGTGGTGTGTGCTGAGAAATAGGTTTAGGTAAAGGTTTCATCATAAGGCCTTACTAAATATACAGCTCCTTGTTTCCAAAGTACTTTTTTTTTTTCCAGAATACAGTGGCACTGTTCTAGAGAGATCAGTTTTGTCTCTACTCTGTGTGATTTGCTTAGTACTGCTGAGCTATGGAAGTGTATCTTGGTGGGAAAGCATTTCTGGTTAAGTTTTTGTGGAGAAGGAGGGTGAGGTCATATTAAACACATAGGGTTTCATGTTAGCACTTGTTAGTTTGGTTTGAAAAAACTAGTGAGCAGGATAGGAAAGGAGAGAATATGAACTTAAAACACTCAGCACAGAGCTATTGTAGAAATCTGTTTCTGTGGACACTAGAGTAAACAATAGCTTGGTAATACTGCGTACCAAAGAGGCTTTTACATGACAGCGAAATTTTGGAGGAATTGTGATAACTTAATATTCAGACTAATAAACTGTGGCTGTCAGGTGATAAGTGATATAGAGAAAATTCTTGTGCAATTCAGTTCAGTTTGGTGTTGATAAATTGGTGGTTCTTTAAAATCTCAGTGCTTAGCTGCCTTTCAGAGGTTAAGCTGTAGTTCAAATAAAATTGCATTTGAAGTGTGATACTTTATCTGGTATACAGCTGCTACAAGCAGCCACCTCTCAGAAGAGGTATATAACTTGAGTGACTGCCTCTGTCTTTGGCAAAACCTGCAGGAATTGTCAATTGCTTCAAAACACTTATATATTTCAATGAAGTTATGTTTTTCAAAGAAAGTTTGAAAAAAGAAGTTGGAAAAAAAATTCCGTTTATCACCCAATTTCTGGGAATTTTATGTTGTTTAAAGCTGGATTATAAGATAGATATGTAAAGTTAGCAATATAGCAGCAAGCTTTTGGGGTATAGAGTAGTATTTCATTAATGTTAATTCTACTTCTGTTAATTATTCCTAAATTCTGACACAGTCTTAGGAGAATGTATGTTTGAAGTACACTGAATTTTGAAAATTTTAGAGGTTTAGTTATGGTTCAGTTTAGTGAGGGAACATGTAACTTGTCTGCTATTAAAATTTGGGATCTGCTATTGAAGTTTGGGATATCTCTCTTCTGAGCTGTGGCAATTAGGGTGAAACACATTTGATTCTCTGCAAGCAAACTGTAAGTAATTATTAAACACTTCATAATGATTTAATGCAAATATTATGCAGTGTCTTGTGGGTGACAGATATTGGGAGGACAAATGAACCAGGAATAGGAATGCACTGATTTGAGACACGAGTGAGTCCAGGCTTGTAGAAAAAATTTAGTGATGTCTGTGAGAACAACTGATGAATTGTGAAGAGCAAGTAGCAGGATGTAATATCAAAATATGAGGAAA
This sequence comes from Bombycilla garrulus, assembly GCA_013400315.1. Taxonomy (NCBI): domain Eukaryota; kingdom Metazoa; phylum Chordata; class Aves; order Passeriformes; family Bombycillidae; genus Bombycilla; species Bombycilla garrulus. The sequence continues at coordinate 218,548 of VXBU01018533.1, read as the reverse complement.
TATTTATGTGGTAGAAGCCTTGCCTGTTTCTCCCAGCTGACTGAGTTGAATTCATTATAGCCTGCTTGCTGAGTGACTGTTCATTTGGGAAACGTTTGCAACTCCATGGATGGGTGGATGAATAAATTTTTATAACAAAGTTCTGAGAGCTGGAGACTTTCAGGGTAGCATACAGATCTCTGAGGAAAAATCTGGGTAATATATCTGGAAGTTCCTAGACCTTGCTAGCTCCTGTTGGGAATGTGGTGAGGGCTGGTGTATGTTTTGTGCTAGTGAAATTTGATTCAGAATTTGATTTTGTAGTGCTGCATGCACAATGACTTTTTCCACTTATATGCCTGTTAGAAAAAGTACTCCACATACTGATCTGTCTGAATACTGAAACACTTTTTTTCCTGCTTTGTTTTACTTGCGTATTTTAGAGAGCTGGTGTTTATTGGGGGTTTTGCTAAAGACAGAGGTCATCACTAAAGTTAAAATGGCAGCCTGTGGCAGCTGAGGCCACACAGTGAGAATTCTTTGCATAGTTACCCACGTTGTACATGGAATAATTAACTTTGTTGCTGTGTTTGGGCACTTCTCATAACCACACAATTCTCAGACAAATTCTGAAATGTATACGTTTGGAAGTAATTTTGAAAGAAGTTGATGATCAGAATGTTTTGTGTTGCTGCATTCATGGCAGCACTGCATAGGGAGCTTTGGCAAACCCACCTTTTGGGCATCATTCTTGCTCTTTTGATCTGTTTGGTCAGAAATGGATTTGATAGGTCATGAGTGTGGGGATCTCCTTTGCCCCAGGAGACCCCACAATATGTAGAAAAGTCCAGGTTTCCGGCCTGTGCTGTTGAAGGAGTAGTCTGGAGTAGTTTGTTCATGTTCTCAAGGCAGTTTATTAATTCCTTATCAAAAGTAGATTTCTCTGCCCTGCCAGGGTTGACACAGAACGCGTCCAGAGACACACTGCGCCCGCCCCGGGTGAGCTGTAATCTTTTATACTAAAAACTACGTATTAAATGTTTATAATTAAGTACCAATCCGTGCCCATCACATCATCATGTCCAGATCTGTGTCAAACCAATCCAAATCACCAAGAAGATGGAGGTTATGAAGAAGAACATAAGATAACATGCCACGTGTAAAAATTCTCCATCTTGTGCCTCAGACCCCCCTGTACAGATCTCCAACCCCCCTGTACAGGGCTTTAAACCCCCCTGTACATACACTCAAATTCTTTTCTTTTTATTATTCCATGGTCCCTGACACCTCTGGCAAGGCTGAAAAGCCTCCTGTCCAGGTTTTGGGTCAGCCAAAGGCATCATAGGAACCCCCTGGGTTCCAACAATGAGCTTCGATGGGTAGCAAGGCAGTGTATCAGTTGTCTCCGGGCACAGTGAAAAGCTTGGTGTTTCATAAATTTATTTAATATTAGTAAGGTTTAATCTTTTGTTAAAAGTGCCTGATGTTTGCTAAATCAAGATATATAAAGGATCTGAAATTGTTTTTGATGTCCTTGTAGTCTTTGAGTTTTTAGACTTACCTTCAGAAACTATGTTCTTTCTTTTTGTGAAAACATTTGCATTGTTTCAGCTAAAAGTACAGTTTGTAACATGCAAACTGGACATGAGATACTGCTTTGCAGTAGATACTAATCTGCTGATGAATGATTCTTGTAGAGATTGGAAGGGATTTGTGTAGGCTGCAAACAGAATATAATGAGTTTAAAAAATGTAAGCATTTTAAAATACTGCTCGGTTGTGAATTAAAATGTTCGGAAGCCACACATAGTTGCTTGAAATCTTGGTCCTTTTTAGCCATCCATAATGCCATCATTGTGGCTTTTTTTTTTTTCCAAAGTATGTTTGTCCACCCTAAAATTGTACTAAATCAGGTTTCTGAGAGACAACTGGCATCCTGAGTATCTTGCTGTGTGAATGCGCTCTGCCCTGCTGGAGGTTAGTGTCTCAGGAACTTTATAAAGGGTATAGATACATATCTTGTTCTCACAGGTAGCAGCAGTAGTCATCTCTGCCTCTTTCTTCTGTCTTTAGTCGAGTTTAATGCTCTGTCTGTTTTCTGTGGTTTTCACAGGTTCATGTGATGGCTTTTATCTTTTGGGTTCAAAACAACCCTTTTTAGCAGAGACCAGGTACTTTGCATTTTAAGCTTGCCTGCTGTTCTTTGGGAGGGAAAAGCAGGAGGACTGCTTGGGTCAACTGATGAATTATCATGCATTTACCCACTCAGTTCTATCATGTGCTACTTTGAGCTGTTTTTGAGAGAAACTTGAGGCTCTAACTTAGAGGGAATATGGTGTGACCGGGCAAGTTTATTCCCAGGTGATTACAGTTCACATTATAAAAATTTCTTTTGTTCTTTGTCTGAATACTGTGATAATTGGTGTATAGTGTTATAGGTGTACCATGTTCTATTTTGGAGAATTTTGTCTTGCAGAAGAACAAAGACAGCTGGAACTGAGTGAAAGAATGGGTCTTGTTCAAGAGCAAGGTTTACATGTGTTTTGATTGTGTGATATTCCAACTCAAGAGTCTTTATATCATAGAACCAAAGAATGCCTAAATAGTTTATGATAATCTAAAAATTGTTCCTCAGGCAGTGGTAAAATGGTTGTTATATGATGAGAAAGTTCACAGTATTGGATAAGCTTGGAATTTCCCTTTCCTGGCTTATAGTATTGGTACTTCAAAGGACTGTATAGCTTTCTTTTTGCTGTGTCTGCAATATCATGGGCATCCACTGAAAGAGTCAACAAAATGAATCAACTTGTTATTTGTCAAGGTATTTCTGTATGATCTGAGTGTCTGCCTTCTTTGTGTTTCTGAGGTCACTTCATTGTCCACAAGCAGTGAGTGTAACCTGCTATTACTGTTTTGGGATCAAGATGGCTCTATAACTGCAAAGAAAAGAGGGTTTATCTCAGCTGTGTACAGTTTTTGTGTGCCACACTCTGAAAAAGGTCACTTGGTTTGTTCAGCCTGGTGAAGAGGAGGCTGAGGGAAGACCTTGAGTGGTCTGTAGTTTCCTCATGAGGGGAAGCAGAGGGGCAGGAACTGATCTCTTCTCTGTGATGACTTGAGGGAAAGGCCTGCAGCTGAGTCAGGGCAGGTTTAGGTTGGATACCAGGAAAAGGTTCTTCATGCAGAGGGTGGTTGGGCACTGGAACACGCTCCCCAGGAAAGTGGTCCCAGCACCAAGCCTGACAGAGTTCAACAAGTGTTTGGACAATGCTCTTGGGTACATGGTGTGGTTATTGGGGCTGTTCTTTGCAGAGCTAGGAGTTGGACATGATGAGCCTTGTGGGTGCCTTTCAACTTAGCATAATCTATGATTAAAAAAAACCAAAACAGTTTACCTCTTAACTGCTAAGTAACATCTCTGTAGTCTTTTTTCTCTCATTCCTCTTTGCATTCATGAATCCATTCTTAGGAAAAAAGTTATCTGTTTGCATTAATATCTTCTGTGTTACTGCTTTCAGCACATCATAGTGAATAAATATTATTTTATCAGTCCACTTGGCAATAATGACCATTAATCTGATTGTTAACTGTTGGGTCTCAGATGGAATGCTGAATGAATGCTTGTTCCAAAATGGCAGAAGCTGCCTCTCCTTTTTATTGTAATAAAGCTGCTTCTGTTTGCAGCACTGTGTTGCTGGGAGACTGCAGATAATTTTTATGGTGCATGTCAGTGGTAGTGATTCAAATTATACATTTCATTGAATAGCTTTTCTTTTTGTTTGTAAACTACCTCCTGTAAGGGGAGAGAAATTTTGTTCTGGGGAGAACAGTATCCAGACCAAAAAATATGACTTAATCTAAAACAAAAGCTCAGATTGTTCTGTTGATGACATCATTGTACTTCCAAAGTCACTTCAGGGAGGATGGTGGCCTGGCTAAATTTACACCAGTCTGATAGTCAAGAGCAAGCCCCCCTAAATTTGGGAGAATTCCAGGTGAGACAAACACATCTCAAACTGCTGTTTTCTTTTTCAGACTCCATGGTGCAAAACTTCAGCATCTGGCTTGACTTTAAAGCAAAACAAAATAGACTGAGAGATCATGAATTGGAAAACTGTGTCAGTTTGGTTCACAACACAAATAATGGTGGCAATTTTGGGACTGTGTAGAATATGCAGTCCTTTTTAAAATGATTGTTGCACAGCTTGCATGTGGATCAGGGCATGCATGCAATTACATTGGCAAAGAGTGGGTGTAATTGGGCATGCACCTAAATGGAAAAATATACATGTAAGGTGGAATCTGGCTAATAAGTAAAAAAATCTTTTGCTTGCTGGTTCTGTATTTCTTTTCTGGGCTAAAGGAGATGGTAGTCCATTTTGTGCTCTTCACAGTCTGCTTAGGTTTGTAACAGTATCTTGTTTTTAATCTTGCTTGAGATGCCTCTCTAAAATGGGGGGTGTGTGTGTGTGTCTGTCTGAAGCCTGCTTGCTTAAACACGCGAGTCATGTCAGCTGCAATGCGGCAATGCTTGGTGCTAATGAGGTGAGCAGCCAGAGCACCCGTCTGCTTGTGTTTGCTCATCTCAGTGCAGTTATGGCTATGGGGATTGGAAGAAGGGATTTGTATTGGATGTGGCTCTGTTCTGGCCTTTCCAAAGTGTGGTTCTGTGTTCTCCTGAGGGCTGGGCAGCACGTTTCAACTTCCATTTTGGAGTTAGGTGGTTGCTTTATTTTTATTTAATGCAAGCTCTAAAATCCTGGCTGGGAGAAGAGAAAAAAGGGAATCACCCCTCCCTCTCAATTCCCCCCTAATTAATTCTAATGCACCTCAAAATGAAATACATAGCCTGGCAATCGGTGCCTTCATGTAGAGTAGATACAAGTCTGTATTTGTTATGTAGGGTCTTTGGAATACAGTAATCAGGTAATAAAATTTTTTTAGATCTCACTAGTTACAGGTAGCCTTTGGTAGGCACAAGAATCAGATGCATCTGTGATTTCTCAGCTCACTTTTTTCTTTTTTTGTTGTTTTTTTTTAACCCTTAAGGTGCTGACAGCAGTGTGAGCTGAGTATTTTTTGCTGAAGTCATAAAGTTTTGCTTTGAATGTAAGGCAAATAAAGTGAATATCAAACCTTGTTTGTCTTTTCCCATCCTCGGATGCCAGACTGTCTCCATTGAGCTTGGTGCCTTCCTGTCCAGTCCTGTTGTATTCTTATTCCTGCAGCTTGTCTTTTGGTGTTTCTTTTTCAGAGAATTAGCCTGTAAAACTGTAGGTTATGATTAAGTAATATATTGATCTGGGTGACAAAGCTGGCTTTCCTTCTAGTTCCTGCCTTTGTCACAGGGTGCTTCCCTGTTAGGTGATAAAGTTATTTTTGAGTGCTTAATTTAATATAAATCAGATTGTTGAAATGACCTGTTAAAAATACTGCTGTTTTTTTGTGTTTTTTTGAGGTTTATATCTAGTCTCTGTTACTTTGGTAATATGTTGTGTAACTTGGTACCACAAACAGAGGGATCGATACAGCTGGGACTGGGAAAGGTATGAACTGTATCTTGTAGGCAAGAGCCAGTAGTGGGAGGCAGGAACCTCCTGAGCTGTTGATACAGCTGATGTGAGTGTAGTGTGCAGCTTACACCCACAGAAGGGATGGAGTGTCAACCTATAAACAAATGTCCTTCACCCTGGGAAGGAGTCCAAGACTGTGTGCCCTAATTAAGTCTGGTTTTTGCTTGGTCCTAGTCTTAAGTGAGTTAAGAGTGAAATAAACGAAACAACACAGCTGACAAGATGCATGCTAGGGAAGTTGTGCAGTTTTAACACTCACAGTTGAAGTCTGGTATCTCTGTGATCACAGATAGTGCAGTATTTCTGTGCCTGTTTACCTTCTCCTGGAGACCTTATGACTTAAGGCTGGGATATTTTTCTCTCTTCTTTCTTTAGGCCTCCGGGTGAAAGGGGAGCTTATTACTGCTTACCCACAAGTGGTGGTTGTGCGCGTGCCAACACCTTGGGTCCAGAGCGACAGCGACATCACAGTCCTTCGCCACCTAGAGAAGATGGGCTGTCGATTGATGAATCGTCCTCAAGCCATCCTCAACTGTGTCAACAAGTTCTGGACATTTCAAGAACTTGCTGGCCATGGTGTGCCTCTTCCAGACACTTTTTCATATGGTAAGGCTGTTGGATCAAAAGGCTAGCATGGTTGCCTAGGCAACTTAAGCTTTTGCAGTGCAAAAGTTGTAAGTTTTGGAAATCCACAGAAATTTAAGTAGCGCAAGGCCAGTTCCACAGCTGAATGTTGTGTAGCCAAAAAGGAAGTTAAAGTCACGACACCCAGATTCTGGTTTTGCTTTTTTTGATTAGCTTTTGATGCTTTGAAAAGAGTACTTGAACTGTACCATAGCCTTCCAAGCAACTGACTTTGGCTGTTAGTGCCATAATTCTTTCTGTGCTTTTCCAGTTGCCCAAAACAACAGACAAGAACCTGGAGTACTAAATGTCATAGGTACTACAGAAAGCTAGACTTTGGTACAACCTGAAAGTAGATTAAACTCTTATATGAATAAAAGTGTCTGCAAATACATTAGTTTTTGTGAAAGGACAAGAGCAGCAAAGAGTATGAGCCCTTGTGTTCACCTTTTAACAATAGTTTGAGGTTTGTTTCCCACCAGAACAGTTAATTATTGTTTATTGTGCCTGCCTCTGGAATCTCTGGTATCTCTGGTTCCTGACAGAGTGCTAGATTAGAGGTGCCATTTGTCTGAGCTACCGTGATGCTATTTCTGCTTTTAATTACAATCTGTTAAAGAACTGCAAATACCTCTCAACCTTCTGTTCCTTCTGGGAATACCAGTGTTTTCTTCCTCTTTCTGTGTTTGCATCAATAGGCTTTTGTAATGGGAATTTGACAAAATGAGAAAAAAATAGACAAAATGGTGGCTTTCTGTCAATTACTATGAATTACTATTTCCATCAATTACTGTGAAAACACATTTGAGAAGAAACATACCATTTCTTTATACATGTGGTTGCTCTAACTTGTTGAGAAAGGAATGAGTTTTTAATTTTGGGGGGAAAGAGGAGACCATGAATGATACTTAATGATTGCAGAACATACCTGTTTGATCATAACTCCCTCCCACTTCTTTTAGTGCCTGCCTCTGGAATTTGACAGAAGATTGCTTTTTTTTTTTTTTTTTTTTTTAATTTCTTTTTTTTTTTTTTTTAAACCACAAGTATCAAGTTATCAATGAGAGCTGACTTTACCAAGTAAAGCTGGATGTGCTGAATGACATGTTACTCCATGATATGCATTAAACTCCATGGCAGGATCGTGATGGCTGCTGCTGGCTTTGTGATTTTGTGTCTTGGCTTGACTTCTGCGCTTTACTGTATGTTATGTTAGAGGGGGCTCGTCCCTTTGTCTGCTGACTTTTCTGTATTTCTTGTGCTGTGGTCAGCCTTCTTTGAATTGAACTCAAGTAACCTTGAAGTGTCAACCATAATTGTGTGAATGGCCATTGAAAGCTACTCTCTAAGGTCCTTACAGATGCAATGAGATGAAAAGGTTGAAGTACTACTTCAGGATATAGGGAGAGTGAGATACAGGAGACTTGGACCTTCAGAAGGGACTGACAAGGTCTGGGTTGTTGCTGCTCTGTGGATTATGCCTTGTCATTGTGTTCTGTGTTGCTTTCCTGGTTAGCAGTTTGGATGGAACTGTTACTAGTGTTATGTGTCTACTGTTTTCCCATTAGACATTTAAAAGATATGAGTTGATAAAGTAAAAGGGATAAACTGGAACAAGATGGTAGAATTGGAGCATTCAGATGTGGAAGATTAGATTGAGCCTTTTGGGACTATGATTGAGAGGCCTTTGTCAACTTGTGTCTTCAGTTCCAAAGGAAGTGGATCTTTGAAGGTGTTTGTGATGTGTGGGATACAAAGTCTGATCATGCTCCATGACCAAGGTCCTCTTAACTGGTGATTTTTTGTGCATTATCTAAGCTGTAAGGGTGGGAGAAATGTATGGCAACTACATCCCTAATTTGGCCACAACAGACAGGTGGCACTTAATGTTGTTGGTTTTCTTTTTGCCAGGTGGTCATGAGAATTTTTCCAAAATGATTGATGAGGCGGAAGTGCTGGAGTTCCCTATGGTGGTGAAGAACACGCGGGGTCATCGAGGTGGGTGTGAGGTCAGGGGTGAGGGCAAGAAGTATTCTGAGCAGTACTCCAAGATTTTGTCTCATCAAGGAATGATAGTTAAGAAGATCTGTTAGGTGTTGGACTTCTTTTCAATAGATCTAAATTCTACCACCCTTGAATGCTGAATTTTGAATAGACTGAAGCACTGGGAAACAGTATTAGTAGAACCCAGTCTTGCAAAGGCAGGGGAAAGAGTGTTCAAAATTATGGTGCATTGGTGATTTCTGTGATGAAAGCTTTGAACTGGAATAATGGGAGGTCTGGCCTTCGTGCAGTTGAAAGAAGCCTACATGGATTTTAGGGATTTTTAGGATTTTAAGCCTAAGAAATGAAGTCTCAGTTCATTCAGTGACTTTTTTTCTACTCGACTTGGTCTACAATTAGGATTCTAATTTAAACAAAATCTTACATATTGTTTGTAAAACTTGATCTCTGTTTTCCAGAAGAATACCTCTGACAGTGTCGGTGGTATTACCGCAGTTTCAGATTAAATTGCTCTGTTATTCGTCTTTTGTTTTTAGTGTTGAATATAAGAAAAACATCAACTTAACTTACTGTTAGTTGGTGGTTACTAAAGGAAACTATGTTTAAACCAATTTCAGAGGTTATTTGCACAGGAAGTTGCTCTGTTTTTTAATATACTTTAAAAAATTTTAATAAATACTATATCTATAAAGAGACTGAAAATGAAGTTAAAGCACAAAACCAGGAGTTACTTCAAAAAAAAATCATAACTAGAATACACCACTTCTTTCTGTCTGTCAGTTTGCTCTCACTCTCTGCTGCTCTGACGTTTCTCTTCTGCTGGCATGAGTGCTTCTGTAGCCATGTAGTAAATGGATTCAGTAACTGATGTTGAATTAATCTAGATGGGTTATTTTTACTCAGACTGATTCTTTCCATGACTTCCTTGCACAAATGCTCGTGTTGATGTAATGGAAGAGAGCAAAGCACTGGGGCTGAAGAAGATCAGACCTGCTGCTGTTGGCAGCAATACCTGTTAGTGTGGTTTTAAAGTGTGGGTGGAGCTCTAAAGCCAAGGTGGAGTTTGATGTTGCATCAAGGTGAACTTGACAGCTGTGGAATATCTGAGACAGTGGATTTGACTTAACACTGCCTCTTGTGAAAATCTACTAAATAGTTTTAGAGTTTCAGCTATTGATTTTCCTCTCCTGTTTTTCAGACAGGATTCCTGTAAATCTGTTTAGAAATTTTGCTTTAGAACACTTTAAATTCCAGGCATTTTAATGCAGATTTATGCAAAGTTCATACCTTTCATGTTAAGAGAGTTGGGGAAACTTGTTCAATTTAATTGAAGAGCAGCCATATGCAAATTACATTTAAAATAAATAGGCAAACATGGCCATAGGTAATGGCTGATGAATAAAAGTTGTACTCTTCTAGGCCAATTTTCTGCACAGTTTACTGCTGCAGCAAATGGGCCAATCCTGGTTTTGCCAAGATGTCATGATGCTGCATAATTTACAAGAACTAAGTAGTTCCTCTCCAAGGCATCATTCTTCCTATTCCATTTCAGGAATAGAGTAGGATTATTAATTGCCTGTAGAAGAGATAAAGTTTGGAGTACTTGTGAATTTTAAGCTTACATTCTCATGTTTCTGTAATGGGAAATTCCATGTTCCTCAAGCAATGGTGTGTGTCATGGAGACCCTAAATCCTATCTAAACAGAGGCTGCTCTAGTTGGGCATAGGAGCACTTGGTGGATGGAATTCTTTACACATAATTTATCCTAGTTCTGCTACTGCTGCATTTCTGTTCTCTCACTTAAGGAAGGCAGTTTATAAATTTATATTTGTACTCTGTTAACACCATAACAGAATTGACTGACAGTTCTGCTGCAAGAGAAAGTGTGCAGCTTTATTCAAAACATAAATCTGATATGACATGGAGCCCTTAAGAAAGGGGAAAAGAAGTTGGGAAATGTAGATAAAGATGGAAGGGGATGCAGTCTTGTGAAACTGGAAATTGGATTGAAAATAGTAGAGTCTGTTTCAGGGATGACTTTAACCAGTATGAATACAACTGGTAAAGAACAAAGAAGTCTTTGGTGTACTCTAAAAATGAAAGGGAATGAAATTACTTACTTAGGTTAAAGAAATCCAAGTCCTAGAGATGTTTGCTTGCAGAAAGGCTAGTGATCTGTCAAGAGGGTTTCTTTTCAGTTGTAGGTTAATCCATTCATTTTATGTCTTATGGAATCTTCTGCAAAATTGCCTTGGATACTATGGAGTGTTTTCATCTGAATGTAGTTGTTCCACTGCAAACCTTATCCTGGAGTTGTGAGCCCTTTTAAGTATTGGGAGGAGCAGCTCTCAGGAACTTCCTATCAGAAGTGTGTGGTTCTGCAGTGTTACACTAGAGATTTCAGAGTTCTTAGATGCCAGGTGTTTAACAGTTTCATGTTGTTGGTTCCTGTGTGTCAAAGCTGTAGGCTGTGGGTCTTGTCCTCTTGGGTGAAGAAAGTTTTTATTAATTACGTATTGGCTGCTCTTTAAGTATTTCTTCCTTTTTTTTTTCTCTCACTAAGGACTTGTACCAAAAGAAGTTGAAACTGCAAGACCACCTCCTTTTTCTAAAGCTTTTTTCTTTTTCCTTTCTTCTTTCTTTTTCAATTTTTTTTAAACTCATGTCTCCTCAGCTCTGTCAGTACTTGAACACTCTTGTCCATGAAGGAATTTGTAAATAGATATAAGCTACAGATGGGGCCTTTGTGAATGGGCAGTGTGCTGGTCAGAGATTTTACTTTCGTGTGCTGAATCATTGATGCAGCTCAGATGGGTAGCTGCTTTCAGCATCCTGGTGTTCTTTCCTCCACACAGGTAAAGCTGTGTTCCTGGCACGAGACAAGCATCACTTGGGAGACCTAAGCCATTTAATCCGTCACGATGCCCCTTACTTGTTTCAAAAATATGTCAAGGAGTCCCATGGCAAGGATGTGCGCGTCATCGTAGTGGGAGGCCGTGTGGTGGGCACCATGCTCCGCTGCTCTACAGATGGGAGGATGCAAAGTAACTGCTCACTTGGTAGGAAAAGCATTGCTCATCGTTTTGATCTGAATATTTCAACCCCATTGAAAAATCACAAGGCTGACTGAAATAAGCTGCAGGTGTTACTTTGTGTTAATTGTGCTTACTGCTGGGCATTTAAAGAGGAAATATGAGAATAAGGATTAGGCAAGAAACATGTTGAGCAAACATAGAAGGAGAGATGATCTTTGCTCAAAGTGTTTGATAGATGGGATGATGACAAGTGGGGAAAGTTCTAGAACACAAATGGAGCAATTGATCTAGTAATGGCAGTTTGATGCTAGTGCTGTGTTATCATTTGTTTCATCCTGTTGAGAGGGACAGAAAATGAAGGAAGAAAGAAAGCAGCAGTTAAGGCAGGTGGAGGAGTCAGTCATTTGGCAAGAGAGTAGAAGAAAATGTTAAACGAGAAAGCTGTTGAAGGCAATAAACAATTGAATTGCACTGTGCATCTTCTGTACTGCCTTAAGTCTGTCAGGTTTCTCCCTGCTACCTCTTCCCCCAAAGACCATATTTGGGAGAAAGAGGAGATTACTGCATTGGTTGTAGCATTCTCAGAACTGGGATTCTGCATAGCTTTGGGTGTTGGACATAGGGGTTTCTGAGGGTAAAAGGAGGAAGGATGCTTGAGGGTTCCTGGCTGAAATTGTACTGAACCTGAGCAAGGATGGGATAAAATGTGTTCTTGTGTGGTGCAGTTTTGGTTAGTTAAAATGCCTAAGAGATTTTAGTTACTACTTCATGCAGAGGAAATACAGCCTGAAAGATTTTTCTGCTAAATGTGTTTTATTTTTTTTCTTATTGTTTGGATTATTTTTAAATTTAAGTATTGTGATAGATGAAGCTTGAGCCAGTTAATACTTTGGCAATGGACTGTGAACCTTACCAGCTGAGGTTCAGACACAAATATTCCCTGTTCTTGCTTTAGAGACAGTAACCTGTGATAACAAGTTGAGAGGGATGTCAGCAGATGATGTCTTAATCCCCATTCCCCTCAATTATATCTACAGTTAGAGTTGTGGTCTTACCGAGAGCTCTAGTTTTAATTTTGCTGAAATATTTCCTTGATCACTTATAAGGAAAGCCTCTACCTTAGAAGGAACAAGGGTGGTTTGTTAGTTCATTTTTTTAATATCCCAGGATCATAAAACGTGTATTATTTTCTTGACTAAAAAGTCATTGCTTAACTGTTTTTAAACAAGTCATAAAGACAAGATGAAGGCAGGTCAGAATCTTTTGAAATCCTGGTGTGGCATCAAGTTCATTAGTAGTCAGGTGAAAAGGAGGTCACTTTCTAAGTCGTCAGCAGTGTGCTTACAGGCTCACTTTGAAGCTTCCCAACCGAAAAGCATTGCCCAGTTGAGAAGGATGTCAGTCACCTATGACCTGAGTGCAGACAGCAAGTTCTTTTCACTTTTTCCAGGTGGTGTAGGAATGATGTGCTCGCTGAGCGAACAAGGCAAGCAGTTGGCAGTCCAAGTATCAAACATCCTGGGGATGGATGTGTGCGGCATTGACCTGCTGATGAAGGACGACGGCTCATTCTACGTCTGCGAGGCCAACGCAAATGTAGGTTTCATTGCCTTTGACAAGGCTTGTAATTTAGACGTAGCTGGTATCATAGCGGACTATGCCGCTTCCTTGCTGGCCCCCGGCCGCTTGACGCGGCGCATGTCCTTGCTCTCTGTGGTGTCCACGGCCAGTGAGACTAGTGAGCCAGAGCTGGGCCCTCCAGCTGGGGCCACTGTCGACAACATGAGTGCTAGCTCCAGCTCTGTCGACAGCGACCCTGAGACCACGGAGAGAGAGTTGCTCACCAAGCTCCCGGGGGCTCTCTTCAACATGAACCAGCTATTAGCCAATGAGATCAAACTCCTTGTGGAGTGATGCCACGTGTAAATAGGTGACCAACAGAACTCTCTCTTGTAATTTTTTTTTTTAAACCAACTTGCAATGCTGTTTATCAGAGACGCTCAGAGGAATGAGGAAAGGGGGGTGGGTGTGTCAGTCAAGAGAGCAAAAGGCACACGTGCTGTGATTGTTGGCCCTACTCATTTGCAGAACAATAAATTGTCTTCATTCTTCATCAGTTTTACATTGGAGATGCTCAGTTCACAACCAAGCAGCAATTTTATTTGGATGCTGCTTTAGTCCCCAGATATATTGCAGTTCATGTGTCTTTACAGGCAAGTACTGAGGCGTGATTCACGCTTGAAGATTTTCAGAAAGTTTTCTGGCAGCTCTCTAGAAACTTCTGTGAATTACTGCACCAGTTAAGTCTCTTCTACCTCTGTAAGGCTTTATCCTGTAAATTGCTGAGTGCCTCAAATTCTTTATGTGAGTTGAAGGTGTTAAATACCAAGTATTTTAAAATTCCTGGACACCTACTGTTCCTACTCTTGTAGATGGGAGGAACCATGTAGATGTAAGTTCAGGATCCTTTTAAAGTCATCACTTTCTGACCTTGCAGGATACAGCCTTTCAAATGATGAGGCTGAGAGAAGTGTCAGTTGACTTTATGTGAACTTTCTGTAAAAATCTGTAAATTGTACCATCTTGGTAATAAGTGGCAGCTTTGTGTCTAAATTTTTTTATAAAGCTTTTAAAGGAGGATACTTATGTTTTTCTCATTTCAAATGCTGATTTTGGAAGGTATATAGGGGAATTGGTCATATTCTATTTGTGGGCAGAAGTGGCACATTTTTAACTATTTTTTGCATGGTTGGAGGAGATAAACAGCACTGTAATGTTGGTATACAAAATGATGTTTAAACTAATGTGAAAAAGAATTACACTAGTTTAATGCAAACGTGCATCGACTTGTATTTGTTAGTGTTTTAGTCTTTCTGAGAGAGATCTGCAATGTTAATGTTCCTTTTTCTTTAATACATGCTAGTCCAACACTCCCTTCTCTATGCCTGCATCTTTAACAGTGGCCAAAGTGAAAACACCACAGACTGTTAAGAAAACACTGGGTTATAGCCTGTACATTGGGGGGGGGGGTTGTTTGTTTGTTCTTTTCTTGTTTTTGGAGGGAGGAATGTGGTAAGGTGTGGAGGAGGGAAGAGCTGGTTAAAATTGATTAGTCATCCAGAGGAACTTCAGAATAAAGCTGCAGTTCACACAATACTTACCCAGGCTTACTTTTTCCCCACTGAACATAAAAACCGATGCTGGCATAAATCCAAAGAGTATAACTGGGGAGAGATATTCAGTTCTTAGCTTTGGAAAACGTGACAGATTCGAAAAAGGAAAAAAAAAAAAAAAAAAAAAAAGGAAAA